>JACYFF010019584.1:101916064-101953699 GCA_017589665.1 Selenicereus undatus
CCTAATGTGAAATATTATAAAGACACATACTCATATACACAATTTTTGATATTATATATCTTATCTACCATAAAAATCTAATCATTGTTTGCCATTAAACATAAAAAACTTGATAATTACTACAACAGAAATTTTTTGAGATTTTCCATGCATCTCCATGGACACGATAATACTAATATTATATCGTATCATATCATATCATGTACATTGTTAAAAGTATTAATAAAAACTTATGTATATGAATATAATGGGCACATTGCTATTAAGGATCCAAGTGATACAATATAATAGTAACTATGACAGTAATTGATTTTTGAAATATACCATTTGTTACCCTTATGTTTTTTAAAAACTCATTTGACACACACTATGAAATAAAGATATGTTATATAAATTTAAGTTAACAAATATTATTACTGGAACAATCCAAAAAAATCAAGGCATGCAGTGTCGTAAATCTTCCATTTTTGCGAATGACAAAAATAGATGTTGCAATTTGCCCCAAAATTATGTGGAGTAACTTAGAAGATTTTATTTTCTTAAAGAAGATTTTATTTTTTATGGAATATTCCTATTCTTAGAATCCTAGTTTGACTGAAAAAAATTTATTTTGTATGGAACATCTATCATTGATCTAAAGGTTGTTATTTTTTCTTTTAATAATTTTTTTCTTAAAATTACAATAGTTTTTTTAAAAAAGAAAATCTAACGGTGACTATTAAAAGCACCATTAATCAAACGGCTGAAAACTTCTAATTTTTGAGAATTTAGATACATCGTAGGACCCACAAGATTGCTATTATGTATTATATATATATATATATATATATATATATATATATATATATATATATATATTATATAGATATAGATGTGAAAGCGAAGTTAGTTGTATGTAGATATTTGGGTTGGGTGTAAACAGATAGGTCCTCTTAATGATCTCAAATTTAACCACTCATGAGATTTTATATATGCTAGTATTATACCCTTGCGATGCAAAGATATTGCTTGATTTTTGTTTTAATTTTGTTAGTATAATTAAGAATTATATTTATATCAATTTAGTACATTGACAATTCTACGATGACATAGTTATTGTTTCCTATCTTTGTTTCATGTAAATCACTTTAAAATTATTTTGTTTTCATATCATAATAATAATTTACTACTTGCTATTTTTTTAAAATTCTCTAAAATGTGAGACATCCAATTTTTTTGGACGGTTTATTTTAGTAGTTAAATGGACCGTATTTTAATTTAACTTAATTTTATAAAAAATTACATTACAATTGTACAAATGATAAAATTGTACGCTGCATGGATTCTTTCATAAAATAGTTAATAAAAATTTTGGAAATTAATTAACTTTAGTATATTATCCTTATCATAAAAGTTCCTCAATATTGTACATTTGTATCTTTTGTTTATCCTTTGCAAAGTTCATATTTGTATAACATAAATAATATAAAATTTGTAGAAAGTTAAAGATTTTAGAAGTCATTGTATTATAATTTTCTTCTTAAAGAAAGTGAATCTACTTAAAATTAAGCTTACTATTGACAACTAACTTTCAAAATGTGATTACTTAAAATTAGTTTATCTTCATTGGATTTTCTGCTTGAACTTCTATGAGATATTGAACATGAAATAAAAATTACATAAGTGCTTCAATTAGATAAATATCACAAACCTATGATTATTTTTTTTTAAACAATAGAATTTAATTACGAATTAGTGATGCGTTTGCTATTCTTTGCTTCTCTAGTCCTCACGCAAAAGTATAAAGAAAAGATATTTAGAAGCCAAAGGAAACTAAAAAAATTAATGGACAAAAAGAGGAAATAAAAGCAATAAACAAAAAGAATCAAACAATGGTAGTTCTACTTATGATGTATACAAATTAAACTTGCATAGATATTTGAAAGTATAAATAGTTTAAACGAAAAGCATGATTAAAAGAAGAATTTTTTGGCCTATAAATTACAATGCATTCAAGACCCTCTTTTTTGTAGAGGATGGACAGCATATGAGTCATTGCTTCCTTCCATCCAAAAAAAGTGCCCATTCAGTTCAATCGCACATATAATTGTATTGTAAAGTAGCATATTTTCGTACCTCGCTAATTAAAACATTTCAATCAACTGGCTTATATATATATATAGCAATATACCATATAATTCATCGTTCCATATAATTAAACTCATTTAAATTTCTTTTGACAAAATAATAATGATGGTATATAAAAAGTTGTAACTTAAAGTTCACATTAGTAACATTTTTGATAGGAAGTTTATACTTTTGACATAAAGATCAATGAAATTAAATGACAACTTTAAATATATAGATTGTTATGAATAAATTTTAAAATAGGTAAACAAATTAAAACTAAAATAAATTATAAAACTAGTGAACTTAGCTAGCTAATATTATTATTTTTCTTAGATGTTGGATGCATACAAAACATTATTATGAGAGAAAGTTGAGGATTGTGTATAAAACCATATTATAAAAATAATTAGAATTTTCTGAGCCTAGAAAAGGGAAAGAAGTAGCTTATGTTGAAAGAACAAAACGAGGACAATTTAAGAGGAAAATGCTAAAATATATTGTGCACTTGTAAGAAATACTTAACATTGTGATCAATTATTAATATTGTAGATAACGAATTGGATGACAAAGTTTTCAACAACTTTTTAATATTAAGAATGGTTACGTTATAAGAGTGAAATTTAAATAATTTTTTGATACCAAAGGATGAATAGTTTTTTAAAAAATAACAAAAAAATAAATTGATATAGTATATTATTTAGTTGTTTCAAAAGCAGAGCGAGTCTTGTTTAATTTTTTTTCTTGTTCTAACAAATGTACTTTTTATTCTTAATATCCAACTCACATTTTCTTTATTGTATTTAAGATCATTCATTGTTCAATATATGTTTTCTAAACTAAACTTTATTACTATATGGTGAAAAATGTGAATAGTTACTTTATTAAATAGATTTTATTTTTTTGCATTAAATTTACTTCTATCCTACATAAATTTTTTTACTATATGGTGAAAAATGTTACATTAAATTGTCTTCCATATGTGACTATTCTCTACTATATTACATACTACATGAGAAATTTATATGTCACTCATATATGAGTTCGACCTAACTTTTAATATGTGTGTATGTATGATAGTTGTTTTAGCGCAAGTTCTAAGGGATGCAGAGCCTTGTAATTGGGGCATTGGACCATCCAGTTGTACTTGGTGATTGTGATTGAGATAATTTTTTACTTATCAGCTTTTGATGATTAATCACACAAATGACGCATGGCCCACAATGTTAGTAGACATTTATGCTTTGGGCTTCAAATTATAGTATTCAATGGATTCAATTATTATATTGCAATGCTTACCTCATCAAAAGTCACACCCTTTTGGCATTATTGCTAGTCGTGCATTGCGTATTATCCTCATATAATTATTTCTATTTTTTTGCTTTGAAGAGGTATAATTAGTTATACAATTAATCAATTGGCTATGTATTCCTTCATTAACAGCCATCAAGATTGAGGAATTTTCATAAGGTGGGGATGGGTCCACCGCCCTTGACATTTTTCTTCTTTACTCTTTCTTTTTAGTAGTATGTTTATCTTATTATTAGTATTTGTATGTCCGATTGTGAGAGTTACGTTGTTTCTCTCTGTGATTGTGAGATGTCTTTTAGGGTCAATTTTACTTGTTTTTGTGTAGTTGTGTGTTTGATTTTCAAGGAATGAAGCACTTTTCTATTGCAAAGCGGCAGTTTTAAATTGTCAGTTTTCAAGGAATAAGGAAGGTGGAGAAGCACAACAGGTACCTAGGAGCACCTAATGTGATGAGTAGATAAAAAAAAAGTCCTCAATGGGGTTAAGGAGATGGTGTGGAAGAAACTAAAGGGTTGAAAGGGGAAGCTATTTTCTCGAGCAGGTGAGGAAATGTTGATTAAGGTTGTCATACAACCTATGCCTACATATCTCATAATCCTTTTCAAATTTCCTATGACTTTGGTGGAAGAGTTACATAGCTATATCGAGAGGTCTTGGTGCAGTACTAAGGAAGTACTAAGAAAGGTGAGAGAAAGCTCCACTGGAAAGGCTGGAGTTTTCATTGCACACCAAAATGTTTCAGGAGCTTGGGATTTCAAAAACCTAGACGCATTTAATGATGCTAGGGATGGTAGTGGAGCGCGGAATCTGGGTGCCCGCCAAAACCCCGCCTTACCTTAGGAAAAAAATTCTCGTCCCCAATGGAGATGGGGATGGGGATGGGGACAAGGATAGGGGCAGAGGCGTGGACGGGGACGGGGACAGAGACTCCATCCCCGAGTGGGTATACAGAGAAATTTTACCCGTCCCCATCCCTACTTCTCCGCTCGAGAAAAGATCCCTGTCTCCATCCCCATTTGTTCGTCCCCAAATAGAGAAACATCTCATCGACATCCCCATTTATAATTAAAATTACATATTAACTCTTCATCTCTGAACATAAGATTGAGGTCACATAAGTAAATTTAATTCAAAAACACTCTGGCTACAAAAAGAACCTCTCCTTTTCTTCTACCAGTTAGTCACTCAGTCCTCTTCCTCTCTCTTTCTTATTGCTTCCTCTAATCCACTCGGCCTGCTCTAGAGCTCCCTCTCAGTTTTGGCCTATTGGCCCGACTTCGTGCTCCCTCTCAATCTTGGCCTACTGGTCGTACTTTGTGCTCCCTCTCTTAGTCTCCCTCACTATTGTCCCATAAGTTTATTATTGATTGCCGAAACCTAAAAGGCCAAAACTCCCACAATCAGGGCTGGGCATCTGGGTCTTGACCCTTGGCATGCATTTGTAAACCTTTAAATTTTTTTTTGTTATTCATGTTTATTTCTTTGTATGTATTTGAAATTGTTAGTATATGCTTCAGTTTGTTAGCTTTTTTAGGATTCAATTAATTCATTAGCTTCAAACACTAGTAGGATTCAATTGATTAATTAACTTTTAATACAACCATCACAAAGGGGGGAGGGAAATTATGGATAAAAATTCTCGTTAGGTCCCCGTCAAGGACACTAGAACCTGGCTGGGGACGGGGACGGGGACGGGGGAACTTTTTCCCCATAACGGCTGACAGGCTGGGAATTTGAGTGGAAACGGGAATGGGGAATATGCATCCCGTTGCCAACCCATTGCTATCCCTAGATGACGCTCTTCTAGCCAAACCAGGTTGGAGCCTCATCTACAATCCCTGCTCTCTGTTAGGTAGAGTTTTGAAGAGCAAGGATCTCCAAAGGCAAATTTTTTTAGACGCCTGGTTGGGATACGCCGTTAGCTTTGCACGAAGTGTGGAGCAGAGAGGTGAAAGCACTTCTCAAGGAAGGACTACGGTGGAGGGAAGGGAATGGGAAAACAATACAAATCTGGCATGATGCTTGGCTCATTGGTGAAAATGGCAAAACGGTAATCACTCCTATTAATGAGCAGGATGGGCACAGGCTGGTCTGCGACCTTTTATGAGCCAGGAGTGGCGTGGGAAGTTGAGAAAGTTCATAGCCTGTTCAACGAAGGGGATAGGGAGTTGGCTTTAACCATCGCCATTGGTGAGAGGCTGCCCGAGGATACTGGAATATGGAGTTATTCTTACGACGGTAACTTCAATGTCAAGCGGCAATCGCATTAGGGCTATGAGTGTGGTGATTTCTTCTTCTTCTTTTTTTTTTTCCGATTTTGATTTGGTTGTTGAGGATTTACTAACTCGTACAAGTTGTTTTTTTTTTTTCCAAATAATTGTAGTTGACTTCATGTGTATAGGGGAAGGCAATTGTGTCGCCCATTCCCCAAGACTCAGGAGGATTAGGTTGTGTGGAAACTAAACAAATATGGGTAGGTACATGCCCCGTCCGAGTGGCTCTCATCTTATGTACGTTTGGATAACTTGGCAGTAAATTGAGCTACTTCGCGCTCGGAAAGAAATTCATCTATTTCACTATTTGGCTAACTTGAGGTGCTATTTTCTAGAGGTGATAAAAGTCGAGCCGATCCGCGAATCCTACCTAAAAGACATGGGACTGAACCCGACTTTAACTGAAAATTAACTCAGAATTTTGAGCCTGAATCTGAAATAACCCGGCCTTGGTTGACCCAACTTAATTTAGATCCCCATCCAATAGTGACCCAAGCTCTAAAAGTAACCCAACGTCAGACCTTATTAATGTGAAATTATATTGATCAAAATTGATCTAGTATTGAACAAGATGGCGAAAAAGATGAAATATTGAACAAAAGGAGCAAATTAGCAATACTTTTATTTTACATGTTATGTTTTGATAGTAAAACTTATTTAGGTGAGCTTAAAAAGGAGGAATTATAGTTCATGAAATTGAGATAGACTTGTAGGTCGAAGGGTCATAGGTTCTAGGCTTTGAAAGCAAAGTGATATTGAGAATTAATAACTAACCCACATTCTACACATAAACCCAATATGACCTGACTTGAACCCATTATGACCATATAATATCCAATACTCAAAACTGACCTGGCCAGAATAGGGTAGTGTTAACCCAACTTGATCTAATAAGCTGACAGTTAAGATCACTCGTAATGAGCTGAACTCGAACCTGACCCAATTGCCACTTCTAGTATTTTCTATCAAGTATTTCCACATTCATTTTTTTAATATTCAATAATCTGTATTTTGCCTAATTTAAGATTAAATTCCTACATTCTTTTTCAAACTTTCTTTGATCTTATATAAATTTCTCCAAATTTCATATTGGAATAATAGGATACCAAATGATCAGAATCTGTTCATAGATAATATTGCTAATCAAACTACGCCCAGAAACACAAATCTTGTGCATAGTGAAATAGCTCACAAACAACCCAGAGCTTCGGATATTAAAAGTGCATAATAATAATAATGTTACATCTCTTCACTAAAAGTTTTTAATTTGAGAAACCCTTTTTTTTAAAAAAAAAAGGGGTGGGAGAGCGGAAGCGAAACAACTAATTAAACACAGTTTTAATTGGATCAAATGTAAAGAAATGGTAAGCAGCATTTCTGATGAGAAATTGACAGCAGCAACAGAATTAGAGGCTGGTGTTTTAAAGAGGATGATCTAAATTCAAATAGCCCGGGCTTTAATGATGTCGAAGCTCATCTCACTGGGATCTGTGGCCTGCAATTCGACTTGAATCCCATCGAGTTCTCTCTTGAACCTGTCCTTTGAGCTTGCGTACACCATCTTCATTCTCACCCTGGATGTGTCTGGGGACCTGTAACAATACATGATGTATACAAAAGTCATAAGTCAATTGTATCATCATATTTATATTTGGAGTGTTTGGCAAACAATTTTTTGAAATTTTTTTTAACCAAAAAGGGTTTTTTTGATCAAAATTAGCTGTTTGATTAAATAAAAAGTTAATTTGAGTGTTTGGTGAAAATATTTTTCATAAGAACTTTTTGGGTCTAAAAAGCTAATTCCATGAGTTTTTTGGAAGAACTTTTTGAAGAAATAACTTTTTGTCTTACAACTTTACCAGAAATAGTTAATTTTACCAAACAATTTTTCAACAAACAACTAATTCAAACAGCTAACTCAAACAGTTAACAGCTATTTGTCAAATAAGGTCATTATCTATAATAGGAGAGGGCTCTACCTCTTTATGGAGTAACAATAACTCGATTTTGGTAAAGTAGACACCTAAAGAACCCCCCCCCGGGGCCCAAAAAAAAAACTATACATAAAATTGAGTGTATTGTTGTTGGATTAAATTGGGTCATGAGTTTGTGGCCAATCGAATGCAATAAGCTAAATTAATTAACCAAATTAAATTAAGCTACAAGACACATTAATCTATGAACTTAGTTGACCTATTTAGGGGATGTTATTTACAATTTATCATAAATAACTTATTGTTGATAAGTGCTAATGAGCGATGATAAGTACTTATCAATGCTGATGAATGCTTATCAAGGTTGAAATTGTGAATAGAAAATATAACTGAGTACTGATAAGTATTGATCAATGCTAAATACTGATAATAAATACTTATTATTCTAAGTTGAAAAGAACATACCTTAAATTTCAACAAGTCATGTCTACATAACTAGCTTAATTAGCACCCTGAAATGTGACTCCAAGTTTTTACCAGGGAATGCAATCTAATGACCTCCATTTTATTCAGTTACAACTTGATCCGACCCAATCATGAGATAGTCACATATATAGTGAACCAATTTAACCTGTTTAATTGAATATATAAACAAGTCAACTTATTTTCTCATTTGTCATTTATCCGTTTGCCTTTTTATTGGATAATTAAGAATACAAAAATAAAAATGTGAATTATGATGAATCGGGAGAGTTTTAGAGAATAATTGTTTAATGTGATATGCAAACTTAATTGTTAACATTCTGTAATTACATACTAGTTGAAAATAAATATGCATAAATGGGTACGTAATTAGGCGACTGAATTCAACCTGTTTATCTTAAACATGTTAAGCAGGTCAACCTGCTTAAAAATTAAATAAGTATAGGTAAAGGTTTTTCAACCCGTTTAATAAACGGGTTAGGTTCAGATCGAAGAATTCTCAACTCATTTAAATTTAACATAAACACGAATCTGATCCAACCTGATCTATTACCCAGCTCTAGAAACAGTCACATACAAATGCAATATTAGTGGATATCAGTCAGATTGATGGTTACCAGGCAATGAAGAAAATCTTGCTCTTCTGGCAGTTCTCATTGGTGGTGAAGTCGAAGTCGAAGACAGCATAACGACATTCATCAGCAGGCAAAGAGTTGGTGAAGTCCTCGTAGCTCGCATCAGGGCTGCCGAGCTTGTCAACCACAACCTGTTGGTCCTCAATCTTGAAGGTGATGAAGCGATATGTCCTCCTCGCTTTCAGGTCTTGAAATTTGAGCTTACACTCATCATCCACAGCCATTCCTGACGCTGAGTTCGACTGTTATACCATCAACCCCCCCACCCCACCCCCAGAATACCCACGTCCATACCCAATTCAACTTCGTTAATTAATGTTCTCGATAACTTCTTGATCACACAAACATGCATATGGGCCCATCTTACATATGGATATACAGGGATTTGCTGGGATTTCAAGTATATATGGGATGGGTTTATCCCACGGATTTCAAATTGATGCAACATTCAAGATCGATAAACACTCATGAGCTAGTGATCATGATTATGGGTAATAGTAATACTCAATTCACTACATACTCATGCATCATAATCTCGATTACAATACATCGATCTCCCCACAATTTTTTGAAAATGATACACAACACATGTCAATTCTCGTCTAGGATGGCCATAAAATGAATCAAGGAGGATCATAAAGTGACAATCATTACACGTATAGTATGTGATGATAATATGATATTGGCGTAGCCTCATATTGATCATATCGAAATTTAGAACAACAGCAATTAATTCAACGTTTAGAACCAATCATTATCATGATGATTTGCATGAATCAATGCAATTAAATGGAGAGAGACAGAAGAAATTAAAAGAACGTACCATTGTTGCTGCTCTTCGTTGATCAACAAGACAAAAGAAAGATTAGGAAGGTTTGAGAAATGAGGAAGAGAATGGAAGAGAGAGAAAGACAAAGGAGGAGAATGAGATTTTGAGAGGAGAAACAAGAGATCCTTGAATAAAGGGGGCAACAATGACTGGGTAGTGTGGCCAGAAAAACCCGGACAATGACCACAATTATTTATAATAATCAAAACTTAATTAATTAGCAAATAAATGCGTACTGTTGAAATCTCAAAGAACCAAATTTAATTGTAACAAGCACGGCTAATCAAAAACCAATTCTTTTCCAATTAATTCGTGAAATTAATTGGAAGGCTGAATGAGGATATCATGTCTACGACAAACTGTTCTGGTTCTCACGTCTACCCCATAAAAAGCCACGTCCCTGCCTTTCTCTAGTTGTCATTTGTTTTCTAATTTTTTTAAAAATCTTTTTTTGTTGGCCCTTTGACTTTATTGGGAGAACTAAAATTAGGAATTAGTAAACTCCATGCCTGAGTAATTTACTAATTTTCATACCATAGAGTTGAAAAGGTTTAAAATAAAGTAATTGTATTCATTTTCTATAAAAATGACACAGCATATTATCATTATTATTATCAAAATAATTGAGGAACGTAACATGTAAGAAAACTAATAAAGCATAATAGAGAATACAAATTCTGATGGAACACATGCTTACAATGTGCGGACGGAGTAACATTTAAGTAAATTTGTAGATTTTGTCTAGCAAATCCCCCCCCCCAACCCCCCAACACGATAATCATATGAGCTAGATCATTAAGAACAAATTTCTAGACTATAAAGGACTTGAATTTTTTCAATAGCTATTTGACAAAGCCAATGTACAAATAGCGCGCCATACAATTATAAACAAAATCCACACAACATTATCCTACGAAACACAAACAAAATTTGGTCATAAAACAAACATATCCACCACATTCTCCTGCCCATATATCATCACCACAGTAACATCATGAAAACATTCATTAACTATTAGCCAAAGATGAGTTCTGAGTACTTGTCAATCAATGGGAAATGCCAACCCAAAGGCTAAGTACCAGCCATTTCAATAAACTAGTCAAGTCTGCTTATCTTCTAGTTGATGCATGCCTTCCCTCACAACTGAACCCAATTTCCTCCACCAACCCACACCGTCAGCTGCCCATAACACGAGCACCACGGCCCCACAATTTCTGAGTTGAGCTTCTTTTCCATCTTCAATCGTCCCTAGCTCTCTGTAATCCAACCGATTCTGACATCTTCTTTTACTCTATTCGTCATTTTTGGCTCACTTTTTAATCCCATAATTTGTCGTTCCATGTTTGAACACTATAGTGTGCACCATTCGTTCCATGAAAGTCCCTACAAACTTTGAAAAATATTGTATCCCAACCAGGATTGCACACAAGACTTACAACACTCCTAAATCACTCAAAACTTTACCCGAATGGTATCTTTCTCAGTAAAACACTCAGCTTCATGTCCCTAACTTCATTATTTCTCTGTTCCCAAGTCCCAACAAGTGTGGTATCAGAGCAATTCTTTGAGAGTGAAAAAAAAAGGGCATGTGCAGCCCATCAAAGTTAGAAAACAGAACTCTCAAAGAAGCCTGGTGAAAAGGTAAAGTCAGAGAGAGAGTCTTCAACCCCCAAAATTAGAGAGATCGATCTTCAACCCCAAAATTAGAGAGACCCCAAAACTTCAAAAGAAAATACAAGTAGCCATGGCAGGCAACAACACCAACTCTTCCTCTCGGCCCTTGATTCCTATGTTCAAACGTGATAAATACCAACTTTGGAGCCTTAAAATGAAGATTATGTTCAACTCCCAGGAACTATGGGATTTGAGCATAGTCTTCATTTTAAGGCTTCAAAGGTGGTATTTCTCACCTTTGAACATAGGAATTAACTTTGGAGCCTTAAAATGAAGACTATGTTCAAGTCCCAGGAACTATGGGATTTAGTTGAGAATGGGTACACTGAACCTGATCCGGCACCAGCTCAGCCCGACCAACGACTGCGAGAGGCTCGAAAGATTCAAAGGCCCTATTTTTTTATCCAATCAGCATTGGATGATGACATTTTTCCAAGAATTGCAGCGGCTACTACTTCCAATCAAGCATGGAAGGTTTTGAAGCAAGAATTTTTTTGGTGAAAAGAAGGTAATTACTATTAAATTGCAAACACTCCGACGTGAATTTGAAACACTGGCCATGAAAGTGAAAGAAAAGGTGCAAGAATATCTCCCTAGAGTGTCTAGAATTGTAAGCCATATGAAAACATATGGTGAACCTCTCAGTAATGAAATTGTGGTGAGTAAGGTGTTGAGAAGTCTAACCACAAATTTTGATCATTTTGTTGCTGCAATAGAAGAATCGAAAGATCTGGCTACATATAGTTCTGATGAATTAATGGGTTCACTTTTAGCCCATGAAGTCAGGATCAATGGGTCCTGTGAGAAGCTGGAAGAAAAGGCATTTTAAATGACAGGGGTGTCTAACAACGTTAAGTTAGAAAACTCAATAGTCAGACATCAAGGCAAAGGAGGCTACCATGGTCGTGGTCATGGTCGTGGACGAGGACGAGGTCAATTCAGTGAAAAGACCAATATGCAGTGTAGCTACTACAAAAAATTTGGCACAATGAATTCGAATGTTGGACGAAACACAAGAATGAGCAAAAGCATGCCAACCTTATTGATACTTTGCCAAAGGAAAATAACTTATTCATGGCTCACTCTTCTGCGGATGCTACGTCCAATGACATTTGGTTCATTGACAGTGGTTGCTCGAATCACATGTCTGGCACAAAATCATTGTTCAAAGAGCTAGATGAGTCACAATGTAACACCCTGAGTGTGACTTAAAAATGATTTGAAGTGACTACTCATATCACCAAATGTGCACCTTTCTTTTCGAGAAGTTCACTCTTAAGAACTCGTCAATTAAGTGTGCTTGCTATGGAGCAATCTTATGATGGGTAACCTCCTAGGAAGTTTCCCGGGCAGCATGTGAGCGATAACGAAGCACGCCGGAAAGGTTGTGGTGATTTTTAGGGCCAATCGACGATCCTCAAAAGTGAATCATGGTAACTGTCCGTGGGCACCCGGGAGGGGGTCAGGGCATTACAGATGGTATCAGAGCCGACCTGCGACCGTGAGTTACGCTAGTGGATGGAGAACCCATGGGCAGTCACTTAGCAGGGTAAAGATACTAGGTGTGGACAACCAGTCAAGAGGACTCCTAAGTCGGTCGGTTAAGGCACAATGAGGACGTTGCACGCTTTAAGTGGGGGTGATTGTAACACCCCGAGTGTGACTTAAAAAAGATTTGAAGTGACTATTTATATCACCAAAGGTACACCTTTCTTTTCGGGAAGCTCACTCTTAAGAACTCCTCAGTTAAACGTGTTTGCTGTGGAGCAATCTCAGGATGGGTAACCTCCTGAGAAGTTTTCCGGGCAGCGTATGAGCGAGGACGAAGCACGCCGGAAAGGCTCGTAGTGATTTGTGGGACCAATCGACGATCCTTAAAAGCGATTCCTGTAACTATCTGCGGGCCGGGAGGGTGTCGGGGCGCTACACATGAAAATCAAAGGTTAAGATTCCGAATGGCACATCAATCACGATTGAAGGGCGAGGTACTATTGCTATCATTACTTTAGATGGTAGTGTTAAGCTTATTCATGATGTGCAGTATGTTCCTTACCTTGCCTATAATCTGTTGAGTGTTAGTCAATTGTTGGAGAGTGGATATTCTGTTTTGTTTGATGATGGTTTTTGTATTATTCGTCACAAAAAGACGGGAAAAAATTTTTTTGCTGCTCAAATTACCAAAAACAGAATGTTTCCCTTTGATGTGTCTATGAACAATGAAAATTGTGCATTGGTTGTCCAAAGAGGTGCCATAGAAGATGTATGGCATTTGAGGTATGGTCATTTAAATGTTAAAGGGTTGCAATTATTGGGCAAGAAAAACATGGTTGTTGGGTTGTCTAAGATCAGTGCACTTAGCTTCTATGACGGATGTGTTTATGGCAAGCAGTGTAGACCATCGTTTTCTGTAGGCAAGGCTTGGAGAGCCACTCATTGTCTGGAGTTGGTTCATGCTGATTTATGTGGTCCTTTGTCAGTTGAGTCATTAGGTGGAAGTCGATATTTTTTGCTTTTCACTGATGATTATAGTTGTATGAGTTGGATATATTTTTTGAAACATAAATCAGAAGCTTTTGAAAATTTCAAGAAATTTAAAGCTTTTGTCGATAAACAAAGTGGCTATCAGGTTAAAACTCTTTGAGCGGACAAAGGTGGCGAATTCGTTTCAAGTGCATTCAACAACTTCTATGAAGTGCATGGAATTCACAGACAGCTCACATCACCATACCCACCAGAGAAAAATGGTGGAGTCGAGCATAAGAACCGAACCGTTGTTAAGATGGGGAGAAGGATGATGCAGGCAAGGGGTCTTCCTAAACAATTTTAGACAGAGGCAGTAGCTATAGCAGTTTATCTCCTAAATATTTCACCCATAAAAGCAGTCCATAATATGACTCCATATGAAGCTTGGAAAGGTAGCACGCCCAAGGTAAGCCAGTTATGGGTTTTTGGTTGTATAGCTTATGCTTTGATACACTCACACTCACATCGTGAGTTGGATGAGAAGTCTGAAAAATGTATCTTTGTTGGATATGGTACTCAGTCCAAAGTTTATAAGTTATAATCCTGTGAGTGGTAAAGTGCAAATAAGTAGGGATGTAATATTTGATGAAGCTGCAAGTTTGGATTGGTGTGAAGAACAAGTACAACAAGGTATTCCTATGGATTCCTATGGAAGATCCCTCATTTGACAAACTTGATTCTACTCCTGCAAGTTCGCCTATAACTTCTTCTGCAAATTCGCCTGCAGATTCAGCCACAAATTTAGATGCAAGTTCACCAATAAGTTCACCCACCAGAGTTTCACCGCCCACAAATCCCGAGGAGTCTTCACATATATAGCTTCCACTAAGAAGATCAACGCGAGAGAGAAAGCCAAACCCCAAGTATGCTGTTGTATGTACATCTACCTTTTCTTTGCTTGTTTCAAACCCTATCCACTTTAAAGAAGCTGCAAAAGAACCTGAGTGGTGCAGAGCTATGGAAGAAGAGCTATTGGCTATTCAAAAAAATGAGACTTGGGATTTAGTAGACTTGCCAGAAGGCAAAAATGCTATTGGCTTGAAATGGGTGTTTCGCACCAAATACAATGCTGATGGAACGGTTTAGAAATACAAGGCCTGATTAGTTGCAAAAGGATATGCTCAACAACAAGGTGTTGACTATGATGAAATGTTCCCCTGGGTGGCTCGTTTTGAAATTGTAAGAATTTTTCTAGCCTTAGCTGCTCAGTTTAAATGGCTAGTGTTTCAATTTGATGTGAAGTCTGCCTTTTTAAAGGGGGAACTAAATGAAGAGGTATTCGTTTTACAACCTAAAGGATTTGTGATCAGTGGTGAGGAGAACAAAGTCTATAAGTTAAAAAAGGCTTTTTATGAGCTTAAGCAGGCTCCACGTGCATGATACCAGAAAATTGATACCTTTTTTGGTAAAAATGGTTTCGAACGAAGTACAAATGAGCCTACTCTTTATTTGAAAAGACAAGGTGCCAGTGATTTCTTGGTGGTCTGTTTATATGTCGATGACATGATATACATGGGGTCTTCTGAATCTCTTGTTGCTGAATTTAAGTCTTGCATGATGAAAACATTTGAGATGACCGATTTGGGATTATTACACTATTTTATTAGACTTGAAGAAAAGTAAGGTGCGGATGGTATTTTCATCTCTCTACAAAAATATGCAATGGATCTTCTCAAGAGGCACAACATGATGGGATGTAACACAACAAGTACTCCCATGAATGTAGATGAGGCGTTGAGGGCTAAAGATGGCACTGAAAAAGCTAGTGCAAGACAGTTCCGAAGCATTGTGGGTGGACTAAACTATCTCTCACATACTCGACCTGACATTGCGCACTCTGCATGCATTGTGTCAAGGTTCATGCATAGTCCATCTCTACATCACCTTGGGGCTACTAAAAGGAATTTACGCTATGTCGCTGGAACATCAGATTATGGAGTCTGGTACAACAGTGTTGATAATTTCAGACTGCATGGCTTTATAGATAATGATTATGTAGGTTCTTTGGATGATCGGAAGAGTACTTCAGGTCAAGTATTCTTTCTTGGTTCTAGAGCAATATCTTGGAGTTCAAAGAAATCGGATACTGTGGCTTTATCCTCCTCAGAAGTTGAATACATGGCAGCCACTTCTTCAGCTTGCCAGGCAACATGGCTGAGGAAGATACTTGCAGATTTTAGTCAAGAACGGATTGGTGCAACAGATATATACTGTGATAACAAGTCAGCTATAGCTATGTCAAGAAATCCAGCTTTTCACAGTCGTACAAAGCATATAGACGTTCGCTATCATTTCATTCGAGACTTTATTATGAAGAGAGAAGTTCAGCTACAGCATTGTGGAACAAATCAGCAAGTTGCAGACATTATGACCAAGTCCCTTTCCCCAGGCAAGAATGAGTATTTCAAATTGAAGTCAGGAGTGACAAGTTTTGAAGCAAGGGGGAGTGTTAATTAAGTGCTTCAAAATGATCTATTTTAGGAGTAATAACAGTTTTTAGTCAATGTTTACTAAGTCAGCATTTTTTCTGTTGAAGATTCCAGTTAGCAATAAATCTGAGTAGTGGGTCACTATCCAAAATTTCAGGGTGTTAGTTGCTATTTTTAAGGTAATTAGTTTTCAGCTTATTTGCCTATATATTTGATCTTTGATTCAATGAAAAGTAAGAAGAAAAAGCAATTTATCTTTCTCAGTAAAACACTCAATTTCATTTCCCTGACTTTATTATTTCTCTATTTTGAAGCCCCAACAAATGGAGCCAAGGACTCCAAATCTGCAACCTGTGCCATGATCTCTTCTTTGAAGCTACTCTTTTAAATTAGCTTGTTTATATTGGATTAATTTCCATAAAAATGAAAATTTTAAAAGAGACACGGTATGTGTTGGGCTATTTGTCAAATTACACAATGAGTTTTTAATTATAATATTTGAATATTATAGTTTGTCATGCAACACAATAAGCGGTGGTCTCGTTGATGGAAAATAGCTTTTTGCCATAAGATTAAATAATATTAAACAACTATTATTTTCCATGAATAAGCCATGGAATTTAGTAATATTAAACTATTTTTTATATGTCATGGACTAATTTCTCAAAAGGCATTAAGCTAACCATGACTCTTGGCAAAATGGGCTTTGATAATAATTAAGATTATTTGATATTGAAGAGGTGTAATTGGTTAATTAACTAACTAATTTGATAAGTGTCTCTTCAATTATAGCGATTGATATTAAAATCAATGGATGTGATTTTATCTCATGAAAAGATACATGTCTCTTGAAAAGATACCATATTCTCTATAAATAGAGGATAAGTGGTATGATTTGATCGACCCAAAAAACTGTACTAGCAACCTTTCCTCTAAATTTATGTTACATCCTAAGGCTCCTAAGGCCTGTCTTCGTACGTGCAATACACAAATAGGGAGACTTCTTTGTATTTTAAAGATCTAATCATTAAGCTCTGTTGAATAGTTAGGGGCGATTAGAGTTTTTAGAAAAATAATACACCACCTACCTAGAAGTCTCGAAGTGATCCTAGACCGATTGTTTTCTTAGTTTCTCCAACAATCTAAAACTCTAATACGGCTTCCTCTCTTAGAGATTTGGCCACTAACATTGTAAAGTTGGAGAGATTCGATGGAGCGAATTTTAGGTGATGGCAGAAAAAGATGCATTTCCTACTCACCACCTCACAAGTAGCCTATGTCCTCACATCCGACCCACCACAAGAACATGATGAGACTGTTGAACAAATTTGGCATCATCTTAAGTGGGACAACGATGACTACATTTGTCATGGTCATATCCTCAACAGTATTTGTGACTCATTGTTTGACACATATTAAATTGTGTCATATGCAAAGGAGTTGTGAGATCTGTTGGAGACAAGATACATGAAAGAGGATGCTACTAGTAAGAAATTTCTGGTGAGTCAATTCAATAATTGCCAAATGAGGGAGGATTATTCTATACTGGAACAATTTAATGAACTTGAGAGGATTTGGCATTTCAAAATGCATAATGTGAATATGGATGAAGCTATAATAGTATCTAGTATAATTGACAAACTCCCTACATCTTGGAAAGATTTTAAACATAGCCTCAAACATAAAAAAGAAGACCTTTCTCTTGAGGAGTTGGCTAACTCTCTTCGAATAGAATAGGAATTCTGCAAAAAAGAAGAGAATAAGATTGTCTCTACTGCTAATGTTGTAGAATATGGCCAACTCAAAAAGGAAAATTACAACACGATTCATGATAAGAAGAATAAAATGAGAAAGGACTGTAGGGATTGTGGTAGCCCAAATCACTTGAGACGTGATTGTCCTAACCCCAAGAAGAAAACAAGAAGGGACCCAAGTAGTTCGAGGGGAAGAAAATCTTGCGTCAGGTTGTTTGTTGAATTGTTTTAGGTTCAAATTAGTTTTTGAGATTAATAAAGTTGCAATTTCTAAGAGAGGGTTGTTTATTGGAACGGGGTCTATGTATGATGGAATGTTCAAGTTAAGTATTAATAATATCAATAATATTTCTACTTATATTTGTCTTCCATAAAAATTTTTCGCAAAACCCTTTTTTGTGGGTCTCTTGGAATCAGCCTCTCTACGGGTAGGAATGCCGGTAGAGGTAAGGTTGCCTACAGCTGGATCTACCCAGACCCCGCAAAAGCAGGACCCACACTGGGAGGTGTTGTTGTTATTGTTGTTTCTACTTATATTTGTGATTCATTTTTTTATGGCATAATAGATTAGGCCATGTTAATTTTAGAAGAATGAATGATACGATAAAGCTTGACTTGAATCCTTACGTCAATAAAAGTGATGATAAATGCAAAATTTGCATGCTAACAAAAATCACTGGACAACCCTTTATCTATTTAAAGAAGTTCAATTATCCTTGGCTTAGTTCATAGTGATATATGTCAAATGAGTACATAATTAACTATGGGTGGTGGAGCGTGAACTAAATGGGTCGGATGTAACTTGCTTGAGTTTAGTTGCAAATTCCCTCTTAGTAACAAGATATGACTTGATTTAAAGGCTAGGCCACCAATCAAGACTAAGGATCCACCAAGAATTTCTTAAAGGCTATGCCACCCACAATTCTATAAAGGATTCCACTCAAGACTCACCACCTTTGAGAAAGGATAAAGGGAACTTAAGATTTTAGAGAGAGAAAGCTTTGAGATAATTCATATGATTCAAATCTCATTTCTTACAACCCAAGGCTTCCCTTATATAATGAGAGCCTTTAACAAGTTGAACGAAAAGGGTGAAAGAGGCCATACACGTTCATAAAGCAAGAGGGAACCAAAAAGCAAAATAAAATGCTGAAAAGTGCTTTATGCTTTTGCCAGCGGCTTGTCAGATTACAATGGTCAACTTCAAACAGCTATATCTCCTAGGTTTCTTACTCAAATTGGATGAAATAGTCAGCTTTCACGTGGATCAAGTGGGCAGCAATTTGGAGCTCCCGTTTTGGAGATATAGGGCAAAAGGTGCAGCATATGCAGGCTAGGACAATTTTTGCAGCATGTGAAAAAAAGCTCCACTTGACCTATTACCCAGTGCCTTAACCTAGAACTATTTTTATGTCCTTTTAGTTGACATAAAAAGGTTCCCAAAAAGTGAATTTTCAGCATTTTAAACCCATACTAAACTTGAATAATCAAGCTCACAAAACCGGGTTAAAACCGAGTTAAATTGCAGCTAGCATATACCTTGTTGTTTTAGGCCTTTCTTATTATCTCTGTGGGTTTAACTTCATTTTGATGGATAAACCCTTTAGAAGGCCTCTTGACCTTCCCAAAATAGAAGAGTAACACATCCTAAAGGCTTAGGATGAGGTTGGAATTGAAGCTCCAAAACAGCAAATGGGCTAAGTCCCCTTTGATGCAGCTTGTGAGCATTAAAGAGGATGTGGGAGCTCTCTTGGACTTGAATGGGAATGACACTTGCTTCATCCTCCCCTTCTTGATTGTGATTTGCCCTGAAATCATCACCATCTTCTTCATCATCAAGGTAGGGTGTGAGATCACCCACATTGAATGTAAGGGATACACCCACATCTCCGGGCAACTCTAGCTTGTAGGCATTATCATTGACCTTCTCAAGGACTTTGAAAGGACCACCCCCTCTAGGCATAAGCTTATTTTTCCTTCTTGATGGGAATATCTCCTTTCTCAAGTGTAACCATACTAAGTCCCCGTGCTTGAAGATGATAGCTTTGTAGTGCTTGTTGGCTCTTGCCTTATACATCTCATGAACATCACCTCCTATCTTAGGCCAAAAGAAGTGCTCTTTGAGCATATCAATGGTCTTATTGATTCCAAAGTGGCCAGCTAGACCTCCTCCATAAACTTCCTTGACAAGAAGCTTTCGGGTGGGTCCTTTTGGAATACAAAGCTTGTTGCCCTTGAATAAGAAGCCCTCTTGGTGAGTGTAGGGGGCTATGCTTGTGACCTTCTTGCCCATGGAGATAGTGCTTAAAATCTTCATCTTCTTGGTATGGTTTACGGATGAATTGGAAGCCTAGGACCCTTGCTTCCATCACTGCTAACAAGGAGTGCCGTCTAGATAGTGCATCTGCCACTACATTCGTGCTCCCCTTCTTATGTTTAGCCACAAAGGAGAAGTTTTGCAAGAACTCAACCCATTTAACATGCCTTGGAGTGAGTTTATGTTGGTCATTCAAGTACCTCAAAGCCTCATGATCGGAGTGAAGGACAAACTGTTTTGGCCTCAAGTAATGTGATCAATGATCAAGTGCTCTTACCAAAGCATAGAACTCTTTATCATATGTGGAGTAGTTCTTCCTTGAGCCATTGAGCTTCTCACTAAAGTAAGTAATGGGGCGTTGATCTTGCGGGAAAACATCTCGGTATTGTGAGATGAGAGGGCCGATTTTGGGGTGTAAGGGAGTCACTTCCTTACTCTTGTTGCTTTCAAGCATTAACAAGGCTAGGACTTACTTGCCTTTGCTTGAAGCTCTCTCAACCCGTGTTTCACTCAACATGAGAAGGTCTCTCTTTTTCTCACTTTCCACCCCGAGCTTAGTTTTGTGGACTTGGTTTGGATGTAGTGGGTTAAGTTTAAGATGATCCTCTCCTTATCAATGATCAAGGAGTAAGTGTTTTTGAACCCATCATGCATGACTCGCCTATCAAATTGCCAAGGCCAACCCAAAAGAACATGACAAGCACTTATAGGTACCACATCACAAAGGACATTATCCCTATACTTCTTCCTAATTGAAAAGGAGATAAGGGCTTGTTTGGTTACCTTAATGTTGTCGCCATCATTGAGCCATTTCAAAGAATAAGGCTTGAGATGAGGAATAGTAAAAATGCCACGCTTCTCAATAAGAATAGTGGAGGCCACATTGGTGCAACTCCCTCCATCGATGATCAAGTTACACACCTTGTCTTGGATGGTACACCGGAAATGAAAGATCATTTCTCTTTGAGCCTCGTCATAAGGAGTGTCTTGGGTATGTAAAACCCTCCTTAAGACAGGTATTTCACCTGCATCGGCGTCAAGTTGAGTTTCATCTTCTATGGGGTCTAAATCTGCCCCATTAGCTTCATCTTGTACTTCCATCATCATGGTATCAACTTCTTCAACTTCTTGTATGGTCATGATCCTTTGATTTGGGCAATCGTATTGGAAATGACCATAACCTTGACACTTGAAGCACTTCTTTCCTTCAAGCTTTGTAGGCAATTTCTTTGGAGAAGGAAGAGCCACGACCTTACCCTTGTCAACTCGTGAGGTTCCCTCGGGTTTTGGGTGAGGAAAGGACTTGAATGGAGGTAATGAATTTACTTGCTCCTTGGAAAAAGGCTTAATGAAGACTTTCTTTTGCTTTCTTCGCTTTTCAACCTTGAGGGCTAACTTGAAGATATCATCCAAGGTGAAATAAGTTTGAAGTTCCACCTTCCTAACAATAAGAGGGTTTAGCCCGTTGAGAAACCAAGCCACGGTTTGTTCTTGGGGTTCATAGATGCCTCCCCTTAAGAGAAGTTGTTCAAACTCTCTCATGTATTCACCTACACTCATATTGTTTTGCTTGAGTGAGAAGAGTCGGTTGTAGATGTCTTGCTTGTAGCTTTCGGGAAGGAACCTCTTGTTCATGAGAGACTTAAGTTTCTCCCATGAGTTAATCTTTCTCTTGCTTTCTCTAGCCCTTTGCTTCTTGATGTTTTCAAACCACAAGGAGGCATACCTTGTGAGTTTAAAGCTAGCAACCTTGAAACTCTTTTCATCATCATAGCCCTTGGCTTCAAAGATTCGGTCCATGGCTTGAACCCATTCAAGGTACTCATCGGGGTTCAAGTTGCCATTAAACTCCGGAGGTTCTACCTTGATGTCTCTAAAGTCGTCCATAGGAAGTCTTCTACCTCCCCTTCTTGGATTGCTTCCCATGCTTGAGTCACTAGAGAAGCCTTGTTCATCCCCATGATCACTTGACTCTTGAGCTCTTTGGCCTCCTTGGAGGGCCATTAATTGGTTGGACATTTGCTCAAGTTACCTACTAATTTGTCTCATGCTTTGTTGTAGGCTTTGGATAGCATTATCTTGTCTCATCATATGAGCTTGTTCTAAGCTCATACCTCTTGGCACCCTCGCTGGTTGGGGAGAATCAGTGGAGGGGTTTTCTTCATTAGACATGGTGAAAGTGGGAAAGGAGAAGATGAGGGGTTAGGGCTCGGATAGGAGGGGGCACGGTCGTGATTGGAGGCACAGGGAGGCCGCGCTAGTGTTCTGTAACTAGGGAGGGGTGCCGTGCCTAGTGACACGGAGTGGTCGTGCCTAGGTTCTGCCCGAGTTTGCACGGTTTTGTGATTTGAAGCTTTTTGAGGGGTTTTGGTTGGGGTTTGTGTTTGGGCTATTTTGAAGGGTTCTTTGAGGAGTAAAGGAGGGATTTTTGTGCAAGAAATTCAAGTGTAAGCTATGGTTTGTGGGTTTAAGGAAGTTTTTAGCCAAGGTTATGTGGAGAGGGTTAAGCTAGTGAGAGGGGTATAACTTCACCAATGTTGTTCACAACAAGGGTGAAAGAAAAACTTGACAAGGATGAAACTAAGTAAGAAAATATGATATAAACTCAAGAACACCGACCTGGATTAGCTCTGATACCAAATGGAGCGTGAGCTAAATGGGCCGGATGTAGCTTGCTTGAGTTTAGTTGCAAACTCCCTCTTAGTAACAAGATATGACTTGATTTAAAGGCTAGACCACCAATCAAGACTAAGGATCCATCAAGAATTGGTTAAAGGCTATGCCACTCACAATTCTATAAAGGATTCCACTCAAGACTCATCACCTTTGAGAAAAGATAAAGAGAACTTAAGATTTTAGAGAGAGAAAGCTTTGAGCTAATTCATATGATTCAAATCTCATTTCTTACAACCCAAGGTCTCCCTTATATAATGAGAACCTTTAACAAGCTGAAAGAAAAGGGGGAAGGTGGCCATACACGTTCATAAAGCAAGAGGGAACCAAAAAGCAAAATAAAATGCTGAAAAGTGCTTTATGCTTTTGTCGGCAGCTTTTCAGTTTACAATGGTCAACTTCAAACAGCTATATCTCCTAGCTTTCTTACTCAAATTGGCTGAAATAGTCAGCTTTTATATGGATCAAGTGGGCAGCAATTTGGGGCTCCCGTTTGGAAGATATAGGGCAAAAGGTGCAGCATATGCAGGTTGGGACAGTTTTTGCAGCATGTGGAAAAAGGCTCCACTTGACCTATTACCCAATGCCTTAACCTAGAACTATTTTTATGCCTTTTTAGCTGACATAAGAAGGTTCCCAAAAAGTGGATTTTCAGCATTTTAAACCCATACTAAACTTGAATAATCAAGCTCACAAAACCGGGGTTATAACCGGGTTAAATTATTGCTAGCATATACCTTGTAATTTTAGGCCTTTCTTATTATCTCTGTGGGTTTAACTTCATTTTGATGGATAAAACCCTTTAGAAGGCCTCTTGACTTTCCCAAAATAGAAGAGCAACACATCCTAAAGGCTTAGGATGAGGTTGGAATTGAAGCTCCAAAACAGCACATGGGCCAAGTCCCCTTTGATAGAGCTTGTGAGCATTAAAGAGAATGTGAGAGCTCTCTTGGACTTGAGTGGGCATGACACTTGCTTCAGGTGGTAAAAGATATTTTATCACATTCATAGATGATTATTCTAGACATTGCTATGTGTATTTACTAAGTTCAAATGATGAGGCACTTGAGATGTTTAAGACATATACAAACGAAGTTGAACTTCATTGTGAAAAATTTATTAAGCTCCTAAGAAGTAATCGGGGTAGTGAATATTATGGTGCTACATATTTTAAGACTACTGGTGTTGTCCATGAAGTGATTGCTCCCTATACAACGCAACAAAATGGTACAGTCTAAAGAAAGAATAGGGTTTTAATTAATTGAGAAGCTTAACGCTATGCTTTCTAATTCAGGATCACGACATGGCGTTTGGGGACAAACATTATTAACTGCTTGTTATATTGTCAATAGTCCAAATAAGAGGAGTAAGACCACTCCTTATGAATTTTGGAACAAAAGAAAAACCAACTTGAGTCATCTCAAAGTTTGGGGTTGGAGGGCAATAGTAAGAGTTGCCAAACCTAGGAGAAAGAAATTAGGTAAAAGGGGAATTGAATGCATTTTTATTGGATATGCCCTACATAGTAAAGCGTATAGGTTCATGGTTATTGAACCGAATGACTTTATTTCCGTTAATACTATCATTGAATCTAGGGATGCATTATTTGGTGAAACTCATTTTTCATCTATTCCAAGAGATGTAGTCTCTCAAGTTCTAGAAATAGAACATAATGATAGTCAAGTAGAAGAAAAGCAAGATGCTGATAGTAATGATGTACTTGAACTTAGAAGGAGTAAAAGGGCAACAAAGACTAAAAATTATTGGTTGGATTTTCTTGTCTACCATGTTGAATGTTCTAGAGATTCAATCTCCAATTGTGTTCCATATTGTTTTAACGTGGAATCGGATCCCATAACATATGAAGAGGCAATGTCATCATCGGATGCTTCTTTTTGGAAAGAAGAAATAGATGATGAAATGACTTCAATTATGGGCAATGACACTTGGAAATTAGTTAATCTCCCACTAGGATGTAAACTCATCAGATGTAAATGGGTGTTTAAAACAAAGAAAAACTTGCATCTAAAAAACCTTGTGAATTAGTTTAAGGCTAAGTTAGTAGTCAAAGGGAATACACAAAAGGAGGGCATAGATTATTTTGGTACATATGCCCCAGTTGCTAGAATATCTACTATTAGATTATTGCTAGCATTAGCCTCCATACATAATCTAGTAATTCACCAAATGGATGTCAAGACGGCAATTATGGTGATCTAGATGAAGAGTTGTATTAAGGACAACCCAAGAGGTTTGTTGTGTCGGGTCAAGAGTACAAGGTATGTAAATTAGTTAAGTCCTTGCATGGACTTAAGCAAGCCCCTAAATAATGGCATCAAAAGCTTGCTGAGGATGTCTTAAAAAATTGTTTTCATATAAATGATTTCGACAAGTGTGTTTAGACTAAATTTACTGGTGATAAAGGAGTTATCATCTGCTTATATGTAGATGATATGTTGATTTTTAGTACATATATTGAGCAAGTAGATAATACCAAAATATTTTTGTCCCAAAACTTTGATATGAAAGATTTGGGAGAATCTAATGTTATCTTAGGGATTAAGATAACAAGGGTTAACAATGGACTAGTATTGTCTCAATCACATTATACTGAAATGTGTTAAAGAGATTTAACAATCTTGATTGTAAACCTGTCTTTACACTTTTTGATGTAAGTTTAAAACTTGAAAAGAATACTGGAGAACAAGTATCTCAACTTGAATATGCTAAGGTTATAGGATGCTTGATGTATACAATGTCTTGCACAAGGCCGGATATAGCTTTTGCCGTTGGCCAGCTAAATTGGTATACATGTAACCCTAGTCATATGCATTGGCATGTGGTAAGAGTGTATTAAAATACCTCAAGTCATCTAATGGCTATGGACTTCACTATTGTGTTTATCCATCTATTTTGGAAGGTTTTCAAATGCAAGTTGGATAACAAATATTGAAGATCATTCCTCCACAATTGGATGGATTTTCACTTTGGTAGAGGTGATATATCTTGGGGGATCAAAGAAGCAAACATGTATAGCTAATTCAACTATGGCCCCTGAATTTGTCGCTCTGGCATCGGCTTGTAAAGAAGTCGAATGGTTAAGGAATTTGCTATATGAGATTCATTTGTGGCCAAAACCAATGTCACCTCTTTTTCTACAATGTGAAAGTGCTTCTGCTTTGGCAAGAGCATACAGTAACGTATATAACAGTAAATTAAGGTATATTGGTTTACGTCACAGTTATGTGAGACAACTTATCAAAGATGGTGTTATAACTGTGGATATAGCACAAAATCTGGATGATCGTGCATTTAGCACAATATCTGGATTATCCATTAATGAAAGGTAATGCAAGGGACTTAGTGATCAAAACAACCAAATGGATGGGGTTAAAGTGCACATTCAAAACCTTCTATGGTGGAAACTCAACTTAATGGTTGATGGAAACATTCAGTCTTAAGTTCAATGAGTCAAAGAACATCATAAGAATGGTTTGAAGCACTCATTTACTTCCCATTTGTGAACGGAGTGCTTAGATTCCCATATGTAATTTTGGTGTGAGTTAAGACTCTTAATGAACCTTACATGAAGAACTTTTAGAATGTTTAGAAATAAGTGCTTAACTTTGATAAATCTCTTGTAAGTCCCGGAGTATGCGTGGGTGTACTTGTAAGTATTTATCAAGTTAATGAAAATGTAGTCTTATTTCTCTAATTCAAAAGTTCTCATATTATAATATTTATAGGATATTGTAAAGGTTCACCCATACTACTAAAAAATCAACTTTTTCCGACGGATTTTTCGATGAAAAAGGCAACATTTTCCGTCAGAAAATGAGTTTTCCGACGGAAATTCCGTCCGACTGCATACGTCGGAATAAGGAGGGTTGGGAAGGCGTTCGACGAAAATAGTAAGTCCGTCGGACCACTCCTCCAACGAAATTCTGACGGAATAGGGGGCTGATGGATTCATCCGTCGAATGCAAACAAAAATTTTTGGAAAAAATTTCAAAAAAAAAAAAATTTTCCCGGATTCCGTCGGAGCAGCCGGATTCCGTCGGAATTTTTAAAATTTATTTAAAAATAAAAAATATACTACCAAACTATAAAAATATTTTAAAATGTATCTAATATACAATAAATTCTCTTCATTGATGTTAAATTGATATTATCATTAAATTATGCTTCATTAATTAAACATTATATTCTTTAACAACAAAGTACAAAATTGAGAGTAAATTATCATCCTAACAAAGTAACATCAACGTAACAAACTAACTATATAAACTATTAAATTTGCATAGTTACATGCAAACCAATTATACAAATTATTAAATTCAACGTATATACTTAATTAACAATAAATTTATACAAATTACACATGGAAAAACCTTATAAAAAAGTTGACGACGAATGACGACGAGAGGAGGTGATAGCGGCAATAGGCGGTGGGGCAATGGTAAGTGGCGGTGGTCCCCCCCCTCTCTCTCTATCTCTCTTTATTTTACGAAATGAGCAATAGAAAAATGAAGCGAATGGCGAGTTTTATAAGAGAATGTCCGACGGAATGTGCCTTTGGAATTCTGACAGATTTTTCCGTCGGAATATTCAAAAAATTTTGAATTTTCCCTCCATCAACTCGGGGCAAAAAAAAATTGAATTTTGAATTTTTTAATTTTCCGACGGAATATTCCGACGGATTTTTCCGTCAGAAAATTCAAAAAAAAATTTGCAGAGATCTGGTCAACATTGACCACTGTTCCGGCGGATATTCTGTTGGACTTCGGTCGGGATTTCGACGGAGGGGTCGGAATCCGTTGGAGATTCCGACGGAATAAGAGTCCGTCGAAGCACCCGTCGCCTCGTTTTACTTTTTTCGTCTTTCCGTCGCTATGTTCGTCGGTATCTCCGGCAGTGTCTTTTTCGGTCGGCATTTTTCGTTGGAAAAAACAGGATTTTTAGTAGTGGTATTAGCATTTAAGCAAGGTCGTATTTAGCAGAGTCTAATGGACTTGGTTCTGATATGCTCATGAATGGATACAAGACACAAGGCCATTTAAAAGTGTCATGATTACTAGGTGATTCTGGGGCAGAAGTCTTGTACGAGACTTAGATGCAAGTATTCAGAGAAGTTTACTAGTTCAAAGCATAGTCTGCCACATAAACCTGAATATTTGACAGACAAGTCACTAAGGTGGAGGTTCAATCACAAGACACCTCTATTTATGCATAAAGACCTCCATAAATTCGTTACACCATTTATTATGGAAGTGGTGGGGAATGTTGGATTAAGTTCCATAAAAATGGAAATTGTAAAAGAGACATGGTATGTGTTGGGCTATTTGTCACATTGCACAATGAGCTTCTAATTATAACTTTTGTACATTATAGTTTGTCATACAACACAATAAGTGGTGGTCTAGCTTATGGAAAATAGCTGTTGGCCATGAGATTAAATAATATTTAACCATTATTATTTACAATGAATAAGCCATGGAATTTAGTAATAGTAAACTATTTTTTTATATGCCATGGATTAATTTCTCAAAAGGCATGAAGCTAATCATGACTCTTGGCAAAATGGCATTTAATAATAATTAATAGAGTGCAGTTATAGTGGCTGTCACTATATGACAACCACCATAATTGAAAAGTTGCATTTGCTATAGGTTAATCATAACCATTCATATTATTTTATTTTTGAATAATTAAAAATGCATTATAAAAGCTATACAATGTTTCAAAATATTAAAGAAAATTAATTTTATAAGAGACTATTTGATTTTCGTTTAATGCCCATTCCATTAACAACAAAGCGTAAAAAATTTAATTTCCGGTGACCATTGAATTGTCCGGGAGAGCCTCCATAATTTCCGGCGAACACTCCTTGCTCATCTAGAGGCACGTCAGAACGCCATTGCCGACCGATCAGGTCCTAAACAGATGTTTCATTTCCGTCAATCACCGCTACTCTTTGTTTGACGGCTAATTGTGTGGCGGCCAGAGTTCTTACCGGAGAAGACGCCCCGTTGGCTGATGTCTGGCAGTCGGAGATGTTGGATGGAGAAGACGGATGGTTGCCGGCCGGTGACCTTATTTCTTTGACAGCTCGCGCGGGTTTAGGGTTTGGTTGCCTGGTGATTGTATTTATTTTTTTTTGTTTAAAATTTAATAATCCTGAAACAACATTGAAGTACATTTAATGTTACTTCATATTTAAGAAAGATGAAAGTGGTGCACTAGTTTAAAGTATCCATCATTCACCTTTGTTTTGTGAGTTCCAACTCCTACAGCTACCCTTTTCACCTTATATTTTGTTTTTGGAAACTGAATTTGTGATTTGCACCTCTTTTCACCTTATGTTTTGTTTTTGGAAACTGAATTTGTGATTTGCACCTTATGTTTTGTTTTTGGAAACTAAATTTGTGATTTGCATTAACTTGAAGTTTTGATTCTCTTTTACTTTTGGAAACTGAATGTGGCATAGAATGTAACAAATTTGTTATTCTTTTATAAACCAATATTTTATGTAATTTTTTTCTTAATTAATTTCTAATCACAAATGGTTTTTTGTTTACTAAATCCCTTGTATAAACCCTAGTGCCTCCTCACTTATATAAATTTATGAAGTACTCTACCTATACTCCACTAATTTCATGTGAACATTAACCTACTCAAAACGTCTAATTAATATGGATTCTCTAATAAGAGTTTAGGTGATCACGATGAAAGAAAAGTCGATAAGGCAAGGTCCGTAATGTAGCAAGTTTAGGAGCAACTTCACATGATCAAGTCTAGAAGTAAGTCCACACTATAACCAATTTGCAAACTCTTGTCATCTTCATCTATAGATTCTTCCTTGGAATAATGAATACTAGGAAAAAACCACTTAAGGTGTCCATCATGCACTATTTTCATTGACTAACTCTTTAGAATCCAAACTAACTTCATTGTTGTTGTCCATCATGTACTACATGCCCCCAAGAAAACAAAAGAAGAAAAAACCATTTAAGGTGTTACTTAAAAGTTCTAAATAAGATTGCATTCCAAAGTAAAAAAAAATAAAAATAAAAATTCAACGCTACGATAGGTCACCATTCAAATCTGAATTATGACTTGAACATAATCATAACAAACCAACAATTAAGCATACATGGGAAAATCAACTTCTATAAAAAAAAAACCAACCTAATTAAGATTACTAATCTAGTGCTTCTAACTAATAAAAATTATTAATAATATTACCAATCTACTATAATGTTGTGATTTCTATTAATGCCCCCAAAAAAATCCATGATAATATTATTTCCATATTATCTCATCAAAAGAAAAAATATAAGTCTAACACTACTTAAAACTCATCCAAAACTAATAAGGTAGCTACTAAAAAATAATAAAGGTAGCCACTATGAATTTCACATATTCTTAGTACACTTAAACCACAACAACAAGACAATTTAAACTTACGATCATGTTCGAGGAAATAAATTGTCAATAATTCAATATATATAACAAATCCAACAAATAACAATAGATGTCATTTTTATTTAGTAATTGAAAATTAACATACTGATTTCATAAGTTTAAGGAGATGGGAGTTGAGCAATTTTATCAAAGACATGTTCAATAGGAGACAACGTTGAGCGATTTTATGTAAGAGTTGATGACTAATTGGTGATGGGGAAAAGAAGTTATAGAATAAGGAGATTAGTTTGGTTTCATTAACTGTGACTCTAAAAAAAATATGAACAAAAAATCTACAACACATTAAAAAGCTAGATTAATAGGAAAGAAATTCCATAGAGACTTTTATGAAAAGGGAAATTAATCCTGCCCCAGTAAAAAAAGGAACAAAAGGACAAAAGGATTTGCAGGAATTGAACTCACAACACAAAGGAAGCAACACTAACCACTAAACCAAGGCACCACTTTCTTTTTTCTAGTCTAAGGAGACATTAATCTAATATTAAAAGTTTTTCAGAACTAAAACTAAAAATAAAAGAAATACAACTAGTAGGCAACCCAACCCTAAACCCGTGCGATTAGCCATCAAAGAAATGAGGTCACCGGCCGGCAACCCTTGTCTTCTCCGCCCAACATCTTCAACTACCGGACGTCAGCCAAAGCATCGTCTTCTGCGGTCAAAACTCTGGCCTCCACACGATTAGTCGTCAAACAAAGAATAGCAGTGACTGCTGGAAATGAAGCATCCATTCAGACTCCGACCGGCTAGCAATGGCGTTCGGACTTGCCTTTGGCTGAGCAAGGAGTATTCGCCGGAAATTATGAAGGCACTCCCGGAGAATTCAATGGTCGCCGAAAATTAAATTTTTTTACGTTTTGTTGTTAATGGAATGGGCATTAAACAAAAATCAAACAATCCCTTATAAAATTAATTTTCTTTAATATTTTGAAACGTTATATAGCTTTTATAATGCTTTTTTAATTATTCAAAAGTAAAATAATATGAATGGCTATGATTAGCCTATAACAAATGTACGCACTACATCTTTCCAGTTATGGTGGTTGTTATATAGTAACAATCACCATAACTTTTTGTTAATTAATATTAGCTGATATTGAAGAGAAGTGATTAGTTAATTAACTAACTAATTTGATAACTGTCTCTTCAATTATAACCATTGAGATTAAAATCAATGAAAAAGATTTTATCTCATGAAAAGATGCATGTCTCTTAAAAAGACACCATATTCTGCATGTGTGCAACACACAGACAAAGAGACTTTTTTGTATCCCAAATATCTAATCACTAAGCCTTGTTGCACAATTGGGGACGATTAGAGTTTTAGGAAAGGAGTACACTACCTGCCTAGAAGTTTCGAAGTGATCCTAGATTGACTCTTTCTTTAATTTCTCCAACATTTTATAATTAGCCATTCAACCTACCTTTCAAATGCTTTAGAATGAGAGTTGAATTCCGTACACCAATCTCAACATACTATGCCCAGCTATTGTTAAATAGCTTTCTCATGGTTACCTCCTCTTCTGCAATTACCCTCACACCAAGTATCTTTCCAACTTCCAATACCTCTCTAGCAAATTGGTTCATACTACTACCGAATGTGGTGTTTTCTTCTAACCGTGTACTTGATTTCTTTTGATCTTCCATCCGTTCAGGGCCTTTTTTGTCATTGCTTATGTTGTCTTCTTATCAAGCTTTTTCTTCCAACATTTCGTGCATTTCTTGGTCTGTTTGAATTCAAACCCTGGTCGTGCCTCTGTTCCTTCACTATCCTCTAGTCGTTTGGTGTGACTCATTTCCCGATGGTGAAACAATACAAAAGATGTCGTTGCATTGATTAGTGAGTCCCGTTGGCCAAGGGGTTTTTAGTTGTCGTGCTGGCTGTTCAACTTCTTCAACTCTACCATAAAGTTCAAGGAACGTTGTTTTGGTTCTTGAATGTGAGCTAATGCTCTCTGTATGTCTGAAGACCTTAAACTGCTCTTCTCATTCGATGAGTTGCTAGGCTGCTAGGTTGGATGTTTCTTGAAGTGTCTCAACATCATCCTCTCTAATTGCCATTTCATTCTGATCCTCGATTTGTGCATCAATTTCATGCTGCCCTTCCACGTCATTTGGCCACAAATTTCTACCATCAGAGTTCCTGGAGTTCTTTTGACTGCAATTGTTACGATCTGGTTCTGATACAATGGGCTTTCTTTGTTGTAGATTATATGGGCTTCCTCGCCCACTTCTTTGATTTGATTCTATTAGCTGAATATTCAACTGATGTTATCAAATCACCTTTGTACACATATAAATGGTGTCTCGTTTTATAAAAGCCTAATGACAATATTTTTAGATCCAATTTGCACAGTCCTACAGGACAGGAATTGGAACAAAACCTTCGGATTGGACTTTAGGTTAAGATGGCAGCCCAAATTAGTTCAGAAGCCAACTAAACCTGACCCGGTTCATTGTTTACAACGCAACTAGGTTCTTGCCTGCCTTCGTTTGCACGTCAATTACAAGTTTATCTAAACCTGAGAGATAAAGCACGTCTATCTCCACCAATTGAGATAAACCCTATCCTTTTTTTAAGACAAAGATGAATTGGAATTTCTTTATCTTTATATCTAGACCATTTCAATTCTTATCCCTTAACCGACTAAGTTTCTACCATAATTGATTTTCTTTTTGAATTACCATAGTTAAAAAGCACATACACTGTTGATCTTGCGTTGAGAAATCTGAATCTTTCATTTTGAGCAAGGTGACCTCTTGCAACAAGTCATGGATTACCGGAAGCCACCTTTTTAAATTAGTAAATACACAATCACCATCACTTTATCTTCCTAACAAAATTCTACCCTTCCTTCCATTCCCATCAAGCCTTATGGCTTTATCCTCTGCTTTCACTCTCTTCTGATCTTACTCTGATTTGATATCGCAATCATGCAGACACAAGAAGCCACGATTGTCTTTTTTTTTTCCTTTTTCTTTTTAAGGAAACAAGCCTTGCTATAAAGGAAGCATTAAAATCCTCTGATGCATGATAAATTGATAATAGGGGAAAAGATTGTGCGGTGTTGGAGACTTTCTTTCCTTTGATAAAAACATATTCATCGTGGTTAGATGCAAATGGAAAGGTAGCCGGTGATAATTAGGAAATTAAAAGCGAAGAAATATAAGTTTGATTTATCCCATTCTTAGGTTTCAAATTACTTGCCATAATCATTGTTTCTTCTATGAAACCGAATTCACCGGTTGACAGCCGCCTGTTCCCCAGCTGCCGATGACAAACGAGCAAATAAAACAAAACAAAAAATAAATGTTTAGATTCCATGTCCGTCCTTCAATCTCTATTACCAACGCTATTGTTCTGAATCTAAAAAATTGCCAATTTTTGCTACATATTAAAATCTCCCACAAGAAATTTGCTTGATTCAATTTTCATATTTGCTCTATAAGCAGAACTCACGGCCCCTAGAAATAGGGATTTTGAAAATCACAAGCTCCAAACAAAGTACCACCCATAAATATCATGGCCAAGTAATGAACACCGCAGAAAATGAAAGAACGAAAAGGTTCATTTTCTCTCTAGATCCCAACATTTTCTTGCGGCCTTCCTTTTCAACTCCATTAGTAGTGTTGTCCACTTGTACCTGAGATGGAAGAGGACGAGTAGAGTTGGGATTTTCGTGATGTATTTACAGCGGCAAATCACCCTTGTAATCATTGTGGTTTGTTTTAATCATCTCCAACAATTAGTGGCTAAGGGCAGCCATGGGGATTGCACCTTCCAACACTTAATGAAGAAAAATGATGGTAGGCCATCTTGGTATGAGAAAATGGGGAACAAATTTCTGTAAAATTAGTTCTTTTTCCCCTTTAACCTGCTTTGCCATTCTCAAGTCACCGCATTCAATGGCTTAGATTCACTCTCCTTAGGCCATGCACAGCGTATTACTCACGGGGTAGAGGGTGGGGCTCGTGTGTGACACACATGGCACAGGGCCTCTGCTAGCTAGCGAAATGGGGGAGGGAAATGCATGGGAGATCGGCCCAGCGTTCTCCCCAGTGATGTAAATTTTGCCTTTTTTTTTCCTTCCTTTTTGAAGGAAGTATATAGTTTTTAAATAATTTAAAAAATAGGTAGTGCGTTATGAGGTGGGTCTGTGACGAATATTTTTATTGGATGATTAAAATTGAGTTCCATAGATCAGAGAAGTGATGGAATGTAAGTTCCAAAATTATGAAACTTTTGTTGATGTGGCAGGCCAGAGTTCCAACTGGCTGGGAATGCTCTTATCTCTAAGACCTTGATTTGTCAACTATGGTAATTGAAAAAAAAAATTCCATTATGGTAGAATCATTATGGTAGAATTTTCATTTAATCACTGTAAGGAACCCCAGAATTGAGGTATGGAATTCAAAGAAAGGAAAAAGCCACTAGAAAAGATTAAGAAACTAAAAAAAGGGAGGAAAAAAAGAAGGGAGAAGTTGTTATCTGTCAATACCAAAAGCCAAATTTTGTCAGATGGGTCAATTTGATCCTGCCTCCTGCTTTTCTTTTGACTAGTTTCACCAATTTTAAAATTAAAGATGTAATTTTAATTTAGGGAAAGTTACCAACAAGTGTTGCTATTTTTTTGTAATTACTCATAGCAACTCTGTGAACTAGGAGGTGTTATTTTTGAGACAATATGCAGAGCCTGCTTTTGAGGTGGCAAGTTGTTGTCTGGAGGAATTTATTTGTGCCCTTACTGAGAGGGAAATGTAAAGTGCGTGAGGAAGGGTTGGGAAGCTATTTTGTGGAAGCAAATAGAATGAGTCTTTGGGTCCTCATCCTGGGAACCGATGATGGAGATGTAGAGGATCATGTAATCGAAGGAAGAGAAAGAGAGTAGAGGTTGCAGGGGAGGCATCTCTAAAGTCACAGTAAGCTGAGGACGTCTGAGCATGGACACTTTGGGTAAGTATGTTGTAGATCTAAGCTTAGAATTTCGGTTGAAAATGTTGATATGCAAGTGAGATCTCTAACTTTGTGAAGTTAAGGTGTCCACAATATGTGTTGGTTGGAGGTGATTATGATTATGGGCAATGTAATAGGTATAAATTTTGTTAATGGGATGAATGAATGAGATAGCGGTTAATGTATGATGAATTTAGGGTTATTAGTTGAGGGAGGTGGGCATTTGTTTGGGATGAGATGATGTTTGTATTTAGGTGTACAAGGCAAATAAATTGTGAAGTTGTAGTGGTCTCAATATGTGGGAGGAGGGTTAGTTTGGTGTTGAAGGTGGCCTAATATGTGGTGTGTTGTGTGATTGTTGTGAAACGGCTTTGTGATGTAATTATGTAACTTGGTTGACATAAACACATGTGTCATATGTTCATCCCTGCAAACAGTTGGAGATATCCTAGGAAATAAGGTATTGCAGAGTGGGATGGCCGTCATGAAATAGTAAGTTCTGGGGTCCCATATGAATAGCAAGTTATGTTCAAATATTAGTATGTGCTATATGTTAATGTAATTGTTGTTCTTGATTGGCAGTTGTTCATCCTCAATATTGTAATTGACATATGAAGGCCATGTGATTTATAATGCAGGTGTGAGGTGATTGTTACTGGTAATAAGGATCCGTTGGCATTGTGGTTGATGGTGGAGGGTAGAGCAGTTGGAAATGGAGTATTTGGTGCAACAGAGATTGTTGTGTACGTATGTTGGGGAGGTGTATTACCTGATGGGGTGAATGATATGACGACGTATGTGGGTGGGAATACTAGATGGGTGTGGGTGTCCCAAGAAATGAGGTTGGGTGATGTGTGGAAGTTATTGGAGGAAGTAGTAAGGGTGGGTGTAACTGAGAGGAAGGTGTGGTATACCTTGAATTATGATCGGAGGCCGATGACACCACTTGAAAGTGATGCGGATGTAGTGAGCCTAATGCAGGGTAATGATGCACATGCTTACCTCTACATTGCAGGAGTGGGAGGATGTCATGCTCGTCCTGCGGGGTTGACAAAGCGCCGAGCACAGTAGGACCGTGATGGTACTGTGACTGCAGGGGTTGAGGTGGGAGGTTGTCCTAGTGGGGAACCCTTATCGATGGGCAAGGTTAATGGAGGAGGACTTTTTGGGGAGGTGTTGAGGTAAGGTTACTCGTGTTTGTGTTTGTTTCCTTCAAAGTTTTGAATTGAATAAGCTTTACGTACTAGGTGGACAATGAGTGTTGCATTTTAATGTTTTGTTCGTGCAGGGTTAACGGCGGCGATCAAGGAGTGCGTACATCCGCGGAAGGTGGAATGCCCTGCACATCAGCGATCTGAATCTGATGATAATGATGAAGGGGTGGTATGGGCTCGATCTGGAGTGGAAGCGGAGGATTATATTAGGAGAAGGACAATTTTGAAAAATGTCATAAAAGGGGTTGGGCAAATGTTTTCACTAGCTGATTCATTTAGGTATATAATGTGGAAGTATGCGGTTGCAAATAAATTTGATTATTACTTTGTTCATAACTGTCTACAATGAAATGTGGTGAGGTGTACTGCACAAGGGTGTAAATTCTACATTTGTGCGAGGGGGCACCTTTAGATGGATGGAATGGTTGTGAATGACTTTAGAGGGGTGCATGTGCACACTGTAGGTGAGCAATGTCAGATAGAAAGGTGGAGCAGACGAATGATACGGGCGAAGCCCCTTTCACGTCTTATTGACGGGAAAGTGCGATTGTCTATGGATTACTCACCAACTGAAATTATGAAGGACTTCAAGTTAGAGTTAGGATTGCGGATGACATACATGTAGGCGTGGCGGTCACAGGAGTCTGTTCGTTTGTTGGTGATGGGAAGGCCAGTAGATCACTACAAGCTGTTACCTTGGATGTGTGCTGCTATTGAGAGGGTCAACCCTAACTCAAGAGCATTTGTGGTGTTGGAAGGTTGTAGGTTCAAGCAGTTGTTTATCACTTATGAAGCTTGCCTAAATGAGTTCATATTAGGGTGTCATAGGATCTTGTTCGTTGATGGGTCTCATCTCAGTGGGCCATATGAGGGGACTTTGCTGGGAGCAGTTGCACTTGATGCTGACAACCACCTACTTGATGTAGCATTTGCTGTAGTGGAAAGTGAGAACAACGATGATTGGTTGTGGTTCTTGACTGTGCTCCATCAGTGTTTGGGGGGGTTGAAACCCGTCATAATGTCAGATAGGCATAAAGCGATTG
>JACYFF010019584.1:101983699-102060672 GCA_017589665.1 Selenicereus undatus
TCACCAAGATAACCAAAACAAGAAGCAAGAACCAAAAGTTCAAAGAACAAGATTGAAGTCACTTACTTTGAGCTTGAAATAAGTGGAGATGGAGATGATATTGGGTGATTTTGAGGATGGGAAATGGTAGCCAATGGAGGGAGGTTGTTTGGGGATTGAAATCCTTGCCGGAGAGTGGCCGGAAAGTGGCCGGAAAACACCATAATAGGGCTGGGAGGGGGCTGCCATGGAGGTTGAGATGAAGAGAGTGCCATGGAGGTTGAGAGGAAGAGAGAGAAAGGAGAGCTTTGATGTTTTGCCACTTGGTGTAAATACTTGGTGCAAAATGACCTTAAATACTTGGCTAAAAATTGCCCTCCCAAAAAAAATATCTTTAGTCATTATCATTAGGAGTTAATCATGGTACTTAGCTAAACAAATGAATTAGAAACTTGTTGGGCCGGAGTTGGGCTTAAATGAGCTCGGGTTTGGAAAAGAACTAGAACCGAGCGCGTTTGATTTATTTATTTTTATTTTTTTTTGTTGGAAGCTCGGGATTAAAATGTAATATCATGAAAAATAATTTAATCTTTTAAATCATAAATATCGAGGCCTACTATCAATTTTTCTCGAAATTGTCCGGTAAATGAAACTCGAATTGCAAAGTGGGACCCGAAATGAATTTTTCCCAACTGGGATGATTCAATGAGATAAATAAACGTGAAAAATGAGTTACATGGCTTTATTAAATAAATAAATATGAGTTAAGGTCGGGCTATTACAGTTTTGCTGGTTCTGTGTGTTTTATGTTTTGGCTTATGGAATGTGTTTGGCTGCATTCTTGGTTACTTGGAAACCTTGGCTCTGATACCAAATAATGTATAAGTGAGGACCCAAATGACCAGGCTAGGGATTTTGTGAGTCTTGTATTGAAAAGGGGAGGTGGATAGGTTCAAGGATTGTGTTTGAGATAAGCCGAAGGGCACTACTCAAATCAATCTTGGGGCAAATTCCTTCACTCTTTCTAGGATACAGAATTGAATCACCACCTAGAAGAGTTTAGGAACCTAGAACACCACTTGAGGTTGCCAAATCTCAAGATATAGAACTAGGCTTTGTCACTCACTTTGAAGGAATACGCAAAGCTGAATTTGTATTGCTTATGCTTTTAATCGAATTTGTGTCTTACAACCTTAACCTATGGCATATTTATACTAGAGGCCCTAACATCATCAAAAGGAATGAAATACACGAAAAGGGATTAGGGAAAAAAACAAAGAAACAAAGCTGAAAAATACATTGGATGCACCAAGGGTGAAAAGGTGTGTCTCTTAATGTCTCCTGGTGTGAAAAGGATGTAGCAGCAAAAAGGGATCCATGTACCTCTTAATTCACACATTCAAGCCTTGCTAGGGAAGTAGGAATTCAGCTTTGAAGGAGGAACAATGCACCAAGGCCGAAATGAGGGAGGAAGAACCATGTTCACACGTTTGGCAATTAGTGTGTTCACACTTGCAGCAAGCCCAACTTCCAGAAGGCATATCTCTCAGAATACTCAGCCAAATTCGATGATCTTGGGCTTGTTGGAAAGCTCTAGATGTCTAGTTTTCAGGGAATGTTCATTTTTCTGCAATTGGACCAGCCGATCAAAATTTATGGCCCAAATAGTGAAGGCTGCCCAAACTGCCCTGAGCTAAAATACCGTGTGCTTGTGGGCCTAATTTGTCCAACCAAATGAACTCCAGTTTAGGTGTGGTTGGCCTTGTTATAAAGCTTATTTCCTAAGCCTGAAGGATGTAAGAACCATCAGAAGTTTGGTCCATTATATGTGGCTGAAAACAGGTGACAAAAATCGGGTATGAAGTGGTCGAACTAGGCGTGAGTTCTTCCGGCATTGTTATGGATTTTTTGCATAGTATAGCAAATTCCTTGGCCGCTTGGAGCTTTATGGGATCTTCCTTGAGTTGGGCACGAGGAGAAGAAGTGTGGGTAGGATGGTCTCCATCACTATGAGGGTTTCTATTTAATTTGGGCATAAATTATACAGGTTCCTGTCCTGAACAGCAAGTAAGGTCAAGACACCTACAGTGGTGTCTTTAGGTGTGACAAGGGAGGAGGGAGTGACAAATGGTAAATGCGTCAAGGGAGATTCGCTTGCAACCTCTAGGTCGATCAAAGGTGTATCAACAATAAAAGTAGAGGGAAGAGAAGACTCATAATTATCATAAAGACTAGCCTCCAATCTAGAGGGATCGTGATTAAGGTCGATCTCATGTAATAGGAGACACTTCCTCATTCACTAACAAAGCGCTCATGTTGCTACTTCATTGTCTCTATGATGGCATTAATGCTAGTATAGTCTTTATCAGAAACATCACTATAGGGACAAGAATTCAATCGTGATCAAAAAAAGGGCAATGAGAGTTTACAACATGGGGAAAAAAAAACAGAGGACTGGTGATGACATAGATCCCTAGATTGATCTACATATGGAGATTGAGAGTACGAATCATAGGAATGGGGAGAAGGGCACACAAAGCACTCACTAGTACTCTCATCTTTTCATAAATACCAAGCCAAAGACTTAAAACAATTTCCACATATCATCAACATTTAAAGGGCACATACCACTATGAAATACGTAATGGTGGCTTAGGTGTCGTGGGTTATCCCCTATATCACAACATTGCATATTTTTATTTTTCATGTATGAAATGCACATCGAGTACGATAATCATTTAATCTGGACAAGTATCACCAAAACAATTCATGCTCAAATTGAAAAGGAAAAAAAAAGAGCCATTTTGTTCTCTTTTAAAAAAAAATTTGATTTCTCAATTTGGGGGGGGTGTTTAAAGGTATAGCCTTCAATGTTGAAGCAAATTCCGATATTGAAAACAAATAACTCCCAAGTAACAACATCAAAAACTTGATAGGAAGAATTAGTACAAGTGCACAACTTAGTTGTAGCTAGCTGGCAAGTACGGGTCATCCGCAAGGAGTTGTGTTCAAGTCCCACAGCTCTCTACAGCATTCAAGCTAGGTAATCGCAAGGTAGTGAAAAGGAGAATCAACCTATCTAATAAAAGATAAAAAGAGGCCCGGTTTGTGATTTCATCACTAATTGACTAACTAATCAAACCTACAAAAACACAGCTGATCTGCGACGGAAATACCGACGGAGAAAGTATGTTTTTCCGACGGAAAAAGTGCATTCCGACGGAAAATCGGACGGGAAAGGGTACGTCGGGATTGGGCTCGTCGCAAAATTTTTCCCGACGGAATCCGACGATGTCCGACGGAATTTTCGACGGAAATATCCCGTCGGACACCCCTGCAGCATCGGAGGAAGCGAAGATCGAAAAGGGGGGGAGAGAATTTTCGACGGAATTCCCGCTTTTTTTTAAAAAAAAAATTTATGAAAATTTTTTTTTAAAGAATTGAGAATCCGACAGAAAAAGTAATTTGTAGGAAATTTTTCTTGAAAACCCCCAAAAAAAAATTACGCAAAATTAATATGCGCGTAACAATATAATTACCAAAGATAAAATTTTATAGATATATCTGTCAAAAGAAACATGCTGAATTAAATATGAACTACAACATAGGAAATTGTTTAAAATGTACACAAATTACTAAACTATTCGGAGTCGGATAAATTTGTGGGATCATCATCGTTGTCGTCTTCGGAGTCCTCTTCATCGTCGGGATTCAAGTTGATCTGACTGGAGGAGCCTGCACTTTGACCTTTGAAAAATCTTAAAACTTTTTTCAGCATGCGCTCTGTCTTCCCCTGTTTCTTGGCTATTTGAGTTATAGCCTCTGCTTGCTTGGTTATGCTCTCATTGAAGAGTTGTGCTTGCTGTCTTGGATCAAAATGCTCAGCTGATGAGTGACGTGCAGCTGTAATAATAGCCGATTTTTTCAACTTGACCCCCTCTGCGCCAAAACCGTATACACGACCCTTCTTGTCGAGATTTTCGTTAATCCAAAACTCCTCTTGGGTCATAGGTGGCAGTTGAGAACCCCCTTGAGTTGCAGCTTGGGAGTACTCCTGCCATTTGTTCTGATGATCCTCCTGAAAATTATACAACATAAAACTATTTTAAATCAAACCTACAATTGTCACATATGAATTATCTGTAAATAGAATGTGTGAAACTTACATATTTTTTGGCAGATTTTTTGTCCACAAAAGTTTTGTCTTTCGCCTTGCAGTGAGTGTCCTTGAACAATTCCTCAAACGTGGGCTCCCTACCTAATATTTGGGTCTGAAAAACAAAAGTAAATCACAATTAAATATAAGCGAGGATGATGAACGAGGACCTCAACCCATATCATGCTTTATATATAACAAATACATTTATTAATAATCAAATTTCTTACCAAACGCATTTTCCTTTCACTAATCGGAATTGAGTCACATGTATGCAATGAAGGACCAAAACCTTCAACATCACTCAATCTATTCTTCTTGTTTTGTTCACTCAATTTCTTGAAGTTGTCATTGTCACTCCAATGTTTGAGCATATCATTCCAAACACTAGGCGGTAACCACTTCGGTTTTTTGCTGTATTTCCTGGCGTATCCTAGAATGTCCCTGAGTCGAGTGGCACCTCTGTACTCAAAGTTGCGCCGTATCTGACTTTCGTTGTCTGGATGCCAGTAGTAGTGTTTCTGCGGCAAAATTGAAGTATACATATTAGTAATCAAACATTCCAAATTAACAATCCAATCACGACTTTGAAATTCATTGCATAGATAATTATGAACCTTGAACTCATTGGACCAAATTTCTCTTTGAGATTGTGGAACTTCCCCCCACGTGGTCCAAGGACGTGGGTACTTACCTGCAAAGCTTTCGACTATTTTCTGAACTACACCCTGATATGGAACAAAACTAAGAACACAAAAAGAATTGGTTAGTAATAAAGATTACACGTATCAAAAGAATATGAGAAGTGAAGAAGTTGCAAACTTCATAATAAACTTACGTGTCACCATCAGGTTGTAAATATATCTTATTATTGGTGCTCGTTGTGTCACTTTCAGGTGTAGGACTGTGTCTATCTCTTCTTCCCCCTTCATTGCAGACCCCTTCGTTGTGCACTGACTGACTTAGCATTCTAGGTTGCCCCATAAAATGATTACTGTTGAAATGCGGACTAACAGTACCAAACTGTTGATAAATTAATGGAGTAGATGAACCACCACCCATGTAAGGAATATTTGGTTGAATTGGTGTTTGCATACCCGCACCAAAGAAAGGTGGTTGCAGGTGGGATTGCTCATTCATACTACCAAAATAATTTCCGAATGGTTGACTTGGATCAAGAAAACCTCCAAACATTCCACTAAAGGTATTCGGCTCATAAGTTTGATCTGCAGAATCATACTGTGGAGTTGGTTGTGGTACTCCTCTACCGGCATCACTCCTGGCCGTTCGACCACGACCACGTCTACCATTGTTTCCAGACATCTAAAAAATAAGAACAAAAAAATAAAACTGCGCCATTTTTGATACTATTGTTAGTGAAAAATCACAGTACATACAGACAATTTTTTTTGAGTTTGCAATAAAGAAACGCTTTATATACATATGCATAAATATCCATACAACAAAACAATTCAATCAATCATGGTTGAACGCATTGTCATCGTCATCATCACCACTTTGCACTGCCGTATTTTCATCATGGCCATCATCAGTGTCTTCATCTTCATCCTCCCATTCACCTTCTTCATCCTCTTCATCACCATCATCATGTTCACCATTCCCATCATCATCATCACCCCAATCATGTTCATCAACATCATCAGCCTTTGTAGTTTCATCGACTAATGTGCTTACTATGACATTGTCCACGTTCATGTTTGTCATTCCAAACTGTTAATAGGCAAGTTCTAGGTTTTCTTTATCTTTAGGAGCACCGCGAGGTTTGTTTGGTATAGCTACCCACCAATTCACTTTTCCTAATATCCCCTCAGGGTACTTAACATATACCACTTGGGTTGCAACATCAGCAAATATGAATGGGTCATACTTTCTGTAACGCCTGGTATGATTCACCTCGGGATATGGGGTAAATTTAGGGTAACGTAACCCCCGAGGAACATCCGGGTCAAACCACTCATAATTGAAAAGAACACATTTTTTAATTGGCTCACCCGTGAATTCAACACGAACAATTTCGTGAAGTACACCATAATAATCCCCTGAGACTTCGTCACCTTCCCCAACTCCTTTGACACAGACGCCACAGTTATATGTTGTTTTACCTTCATTTCTGGCCTTGGTATGAAATCAATAACCATTAACTTTATATCCAGAGAAACACTCCACCACCGTAAGCGGTCCATGAGATAAGTTCACCAAAAAATCTTGCCTCTCATCATTAAACACTCGATAAGAATTGACCTACGGAGAGAAAAAGAAGGCAATCCTCTTCAAAATTACACAAATGTGTTTCGGAAGTTGTAGATTACTTATGACAGATTACTTACATTACACTCGAACCACTGTGCGAAATTTGTCTCGATAAACAAGTCAACTTCCGCATCACTCGCACTTGGATTATGACCGCGAAACTGATGTCTGAACCAACTGTAATGTTTAACAAATGAAACTAATTACTTATTATTCGACAATTATTAAGTATTTAAATGAAACTTTCAGTAACTGATGTACTTACTCCAGATATGGTTGCACTTCACCACAGTTCAGTAAAATATGAAGGCGAGCGACACGGTACTCCGCCTCAGTGAGATATCTTCGACCTCGATTCCCAAATGGAGTACCCTTACGGTTGAACACCGATAGCGTTGGCATTTGTGATTCAGGCTGTTGCATACCCTCATTACGCCCTATACTTGGGCTATCCAAGCTTGACTGAAAATAGTACTCAGCGAAATGTTTTATCTCAAACGCCAAGTATGCGTGAACCATAGATGCTTCAACACGGGCTTTATTCTTTGCCGTAGGTTTCAACCAACCAAAGTACCTCTCAAAAGGATACATCCATCGATATTGAGCAGGGCCACCCAACAAAGCTTCTTCGGCTAAATGAGTAGGCAAATGTTCCATGACATTCCAAAAACCAGGAGGGAACACAGTCTCCAATTTACAAAGAATTACAGCAATGTTCTTGTGCATCTCTTCCAGCATGCTTACTTGCAGCTCACTAGAGCATAGGTTTCTGAAAAATTCACTCAATTCGACCAAGGGTCCCAACACATCATCCGGAAGAGCAGCAAAAGCTACCGGAAGAAGATTCTCCAAAAACACATAATGATCATGGCTTTTCATATTTTGCAACTTTGTGTTAGATGGATCCACCCAATTGCCCACATTAGAGCAATAACCGTCAGGTACATGAACCTCCCGCAACCAATGACATATAGCCCTTTTTTGAGGTAGCGATAGTGCAAACTTGGCTTTTGGCTTACACAATCTATCAGTTGACCTTCTTGTAGTCAAGTCCAACTATTGCCTACTACACAAAATAGACATATCCATCCTTGCTTTGATGTCATCCTTTGTTTTTCCCGGAACATCCATGACTGTGTTTATAATATTTTCACAGAAATTTTCTCAATATGCATCACATCAAGGTTATGCCTCAGAAGTTGATGCTTCCAATACGGCAACTCCCAAAAGATACTTTGCTTTGTCCAATTATGTTCATTCTCCTCAAATCCCGAAATTTGGAAATTGATATCTGTAGTCACTTTAGGCAAAGTCGATACAGTATCAGACAACATCTCACCAGGAATCCTTCGGGGAGGTCCAATGTGTATGCTCTTCCCTTTACGAAAAGCAACTTTATTAGCTCTAAAAGAATGATTCCGAGGCAAGAACCGACGATGGCAATCGAACCAAGATGGCTTTCGGCCATACTGTAACTGAAATGCACAATTCTGATGCATACAAACCGGACATGCTAGCAGCCCATGAGTACTCCATCCAGATAACATACCATATGCGGGAAAATCATTGATAGTCCACATCAATGCGGCATGCAATCTAAAAGTTGCACCGCTTGATACATCAAATGTATCAACCCCAACATCCCACAGCAATTTCAACTCATCAATTAAGGGTTGTAAGTACACATCAATCCTGTTCTTCGGATTTGCTAGATCCGGAATAATGCAACTTAAAAACATGTATGGGGTAGTCATACACATTTCGGAAGGTAAGTTGTAAGGTGTTACCACAACCGGCCACACAGAATACGATCTTCCAGATATGGAAAATGGTGTGAAACCATCAGCACAAAGACCTAACCTCACATTCCGAGGTTCTGCAACGAAGTTTGGATACTTTTAGTCGAAATGCTTCCAAGCTAAACCATCTGAGGGATGGCGGAGAACACCCGATTCTTGGCGGTGCTCATGATGCCATCTCATATGGACGGCAGTCTTTTTGGAGGCATACAATCGTTGCAGTCTTGGAATTAAAGACATGTACTGCATTTTTACATATGGTACATCCTTACGACCTCGTTGGTTGGAGTTCTTCGGTAAATGTCTTACATGTCCACAAAATTTGCATGCGGACAAACTCTCATCTTCTTTATAATAAAGCATGCAACCATTTGGACAACAATCAATTTCCTGAACATCCATACCCAAGTCTCTCACTTTTTTCATCTGCTGATGGTAATTTTTCGGAATGCCACTTTCAGAAGGGCATACATCTCTCATCAGGCCAACAACTTTATTGAAATAACGTTGAGACATGTTGTGTCCCGATTTAATGCTCAGTAGCCTCACAGATGTTTCAAGTTCAGTTATATCACACCCTTCATACAAAGGTCTCTGGGCAGATTCAAGCATAGTGTAAAAGGCCTCAGGATTTACGTCATGCGGACTACTCATGTTCATTTCATTAGCTTGGAACACAGCATGCACCATATTCTCCATATCATTATAATCGTTGTGCTCATAATCAAAATTCATAGAATGTGAACTACTTGCACCCCCAACTCCCGAATTATATTCTTCTCCATGACTCGTCCAATACCAATAACTTTTCACAAATCCCTCTCTATACAAATGGGACTTTACAACGTCAGGTGCAAAATATTGCATATTCTTACACTTGGCACATGGACATCTATAAACTCCATTAATTTTATACTCCTCCTGATTTCGTGCAAATTCATCAAACATATTAACTCCCTCAAACCACTCCTCTCTAAGTCCATGTCCATTAGGATTTCTTCTTCTATACATCCATTGATGATGCAACGGCCCATCCATATGTTCCTGATATGAATTCCTTAATTGTTACGTACACTACAATTAATTGTAATAAAATTCTTGCACAAATGAATTCAACCAGTTCAACATACATGTATGAATTACATTAAAATATATTTTACAAAACCATTAAATATATCATCACAGTACACCTAATTAAGCGTTAAACATAAATTACATAATTTATTTCACACATCACATACTTAAATAAAAATTAAACATACTTAACATACTTAAACATTTCAACGAAAAATTCAAGACAGTACATATTATTTGTAAAAATAAATGTCATCAAACATCAAACATCAAACACCAAACTGAAAAAATCACGCAGTTAACATTATTAAACCATTTATCAAAACGAAAGATAAATTAAATTAAAATTATTACACATAATACACATACTGTTTAATTATTCAAAATAATATACGTCACATATTCAATCAGAACACATTCAAAACAAAACTATTTAATATATCATAACACACCTAATTAAGCAGAACACTTCATATACTTATATAATAAAAATTAAACACAAATGAAATTATTACTTCGTACTTCATTGAAATAAATAAATCCAAACCAACTTAATTACATATATTACAATTCACATAATTACAAAACGTTAATATATATATCACAAACCAAAGAAAATATTCATATACTTAAGAAATTTAAAGTATTCCCTAAAACAAAACACATTACACATGTGTAACATACTTCAACATTTCATAATAATTATCTAATAATTAAAAATATACATGTTTATCATATTTTATTCCACTTATTCAAATGAATAAACTTCACAAATGAAAAACAAACTTAACATAAATTTCATATGTTAGCAACAAATAAATTTCGTATTAAACCAAAAAACCGATTTTCTGATGGAAAATCCGACGGAAAATGTCTGTAGGAAAAAGTCCCCTAGACCCGCTGGTTTCGACGGAATCTCCCGTCCGTTGGACACATTCCGACAGAAAGAGACAACCGTCGGGAAGTGGGCCGACGGAGTGGGCGACGGAAGCCGACGGATATCTGGAGCGAAACATTCAATGTAACACTAAGAAACTCACCATCTTTTAATGGCAATTCAATGTTCTCTCCAATAACATTAGGTTCGGTTACTCATTTCAAAGATGATGAGTTTCTTAGTGCTACACCGAATGCAGCGACCAGTTGAGGCAGTGAAGGGGGTTGATTTCGAGGGAGAAGCGAAGGATGTCGAACGGCCGCAGAGCGCGGCGATGGTGGCTAGAAGAGGGCGGCACTGGCTAAGGGGTAGACAAAAAAAGGTTTGTGTGTGTGTGTGGAGTGTCCCATTGCTCGAGCAATCGGGTTTTTCAAGACAGTGGACCACTTCACCTTATTGGATGTTTTTTAAAAAAAATTCAGGAAAAAGTGTTCTCTAACGGAAAATTTCGTCCGGTCACTTATTTCTAAGAAAAATGCAAAAACAAATGAAGAAACCGACATTCCAAATAAGTTCAAAATTACATATTTTCAACGTCAATGCGTGTCTGTTGGAAAATCCGCCGTAAAATTCCGTTGGAATATTCCTTCCGACAGGCATTTCCTCAAAAAAAACCTACCACTTCTATCCGGCAAAGAGAAGTTTAAAAAATTAGGTGAGCCGACGGAATATTCCGCGAAAATCCGACGGAATATGACCAATCTGTCGGAGTTCTAGACGGAAATTGGATCCGTCGAACAGTCCATCAGTGTAATTTTCCTTCGTCATTTTTCGTCGAACAAAGCAGATTTTTTAGCATGTGCACGTCCCAAAAAAGGCATATTATTCACATATTCACCAAAATTTAATGTGCACGACAATTCGAACAAAACACGCACTTAACATTATTAAACCATTTACCACAACGAAACATATATTAAATAAGAATTACTCCACATGCTAAACATGCTGTTTAATTATTCAGAATAATATACGCTAAATATGAAATCAGAAAAATATAATACTTTTTCCTTATCATAAAAAATTCTCACAACACCTCAAACCCAACACTTAATGTAACTACACATGAATGCTACAAATAATTAATTTCACATAACAATATTATTTTTCTACATAAATCTCATTAAACAACAATAACAAATGACACCATCGATTACCCACCTCATCTAATTAAACAAACCAAATGAAATAATTACTATTAACATACTTACTAAACTTATATTAATCTACACTCAACATACATACATAAATTCAAAAAAGGAACAAAAAATGCAAACATACTTTAAAATTCATACATCTTTAACGTACTTAACTTTTTTGTGAGATAACTTACATCCATATGTTACGAACAAATAAATTTTACACTAAACCAATCAAATCATTTGAAAAATTAACTAACATTCCAGAAAAAGCATATTATTCGCATAACCACCAAAAAATACATAAATTCACAAAAACAACAACAAAATCAAACATACTTTAAAATACAAAGAAATGCAAACATACTTTAAAATTCATACATGTTTAATGCATTTAACCTTTGTGGTGACATGTACATATTTATTATATAATATTTCACTTATTCAAATAAATACACTTCAGAAATGAAATAGAAATTTAACAAAATTTACATCCATATGTTACGAACAACTAAATTTTATATTAAACCAACCAAATCATATAAAAAATTAACTACGTCTCAAAAAAGGCATAATATTCGCATATTCACAAAAAAATACATACTTTCAGTAAAGTAACAACAACATTAAACATACCTTAAAAAACATACATGGTTAACATATTTAACGTTTTATAATAACGGAACTCATTTTATTTAAATTATTTACAAAAACATATTAAACACGCTTAAAATACTTAATTTAAAATAACAAACATGAATATAACTTTAAAATTTTAAAACGAAACAATTTCGACTAACCTTCAAACGCGGAATATCAAACGGATTACCGGTGTGAAAAGGCACGGGGCGACGGCGACGGGGGGACGGCGGCGGCGGGGGGGGGACCGCGGCAGGGCGGTGACAGTGAACAGTACCGGCGGTGACAAAACAGCTGACATGATCACAATTGACAAATTTAAAACATACAAAATATCAAATAACTAAACTATTTTAATTTTAAACAACGTACTAACGAAACAAAAAACTTACCGATTACAAAAATCTCCAACCTTCACTTTCTCTCTCTTCCCTCTCTTCCTCTTTGAGACCTTCTCTCTCTAAATTTTGCAAACTACCGAACGAACGCCCCTCCTCCCGAAATTTATAAACGAACACGAACGCCCGTGCTCGAGATCTGCAAAATTGCCCGACGGAATTTCCGACGGAAAGTGCGTCCGTCGGAAAAATTGATTCCCGTCGGGCCCCGCTTGTTTTTCCGTCGGTCCCCTCTGACATTTCCCGACGTCTGTCCAGCGCGTCGCTTTGTCCGTCGGAGATGGGCTGCGTTTTTGTAGTGTGCTAGCCCCTAACAGACCCAAGCTATACTAGTAGTTCGGAATGATTGGTTGCTCATCAGAGCCCACCTAAATCCTCTTTCAAGGGTCAAAAACTTGTTTAATTAGTCCAACAACCTATTTTCATGGAATTAGTCTAATTATACCACAAAAGTAGCAACCCTAAGCATAGCTCCGATTCGGACTATTTTTATGTCCAAATCCCACCAATCTCCCTTCTGATACTAGCAAATTGACTCATCTTTCATTACAACTCAACCGCATAAAAATATGGATGAACAATTTCTTTCAGCATTTCATCAAGCACTTGACATGCATAGGAGAAATTGCCAAATTACAAGCATAAAAAGGGGGTGTGGGGCTAACTCAAGACTAATTAAGCTACATAGGGGCTAATCACAAACCAAGCAACATAAACTAGCCGCTAATAAACATGGAGGCACAATGAACCTAGTATTAATTAAACTAACAACTAAATTATTAATTAAGAAATAGAGAAAAAAAATTATGAATCTGGGATAAAAACCAAACATTTATACTAAACACAAACTAAAACTAAACATAAACCAAGTACAATAAACAAGCAGGCAACTTGAAATAAAGAGAAACAGTAGCAGAAGATTTAGTAGATTAGAAGCTTGAAATCTTCAATGTACACCATCTTCGACATTAATCTCGTCCTAAACTAATTTAATCTAACCTAGTCTAGAGTTCCTAAATGAGATTTTTAATGGCTAATCTCTACCCTTAAGCCAGCTCTAAAAGATCCAAAACAACCCCTCTTTAAAAGAAACCAAGTTGTACTTCCACGGACCTAGAAGCAAGATTTGACATGGGCCATGTTGTTTGACATGGGCTAACCGCGTCAAGCATTGGACATTAGGCACAAATTCCACAAGAAACATGCGAACCAGTTAGGCTCAACCGAGTGTGGGCTGGTTCGGTGGAATCCAGCCAGGTTCTAGTCAGAGTATGGGAGGTTCCTAGCAGGGACTGCTGTGAACTGACGAGAACCAATCACAATTTGCCGAAAATCGGCTCCGTTCTGCATGAACTGGTTAGTTTCCAAACATAGTCTTTTTGGAGGAAAATGACCAGCGCACCAAGAACTCGGTTTGGTTCTTATAAAGCTGGACTGATTCCTAGTTACTTGTTTCATTCTTCACCTTTCCTTGAAATTTCATGTCCATAGGACTATAGCAGCTCGCGAGGTCCTTAAACATTTCCGCACATCTTCTCAATTTAATTTATTATTTATAAAAGAAAATAAAATCAAGTAAAAATTCTAAAAATGTGTCATTTATGAGCAATAAATAAGTCATTGAGGGTATGTAGAATCTGACATTTTCGAGGCTAATGCCAAGCACGGTAGCACGCAATGCAACGAGCCATCTGTGCGGGACTGTGCTTGAGATTTGGGTTGTTATCCTTCAAACCTTCAATCGTGCTCATGCGATCTGTCTATTAAAATTTTCATGGATCCAAAAGAATCCAGTGCCTCAATGTTTTTCTCCATACATAGAAAACCACCCCAAACATCAGCTATTTTGTTGAAATTATTCAACTTCCAGGCATGGGGAGGCAGTCCAGAGATTTCGACTCAAGCCCTTATGGTTTCTCAGAATTCATATTTGTTCCCCCTTTTAACAGAGTTAAACCATTTATTCAAGGGCCGTGAATTCTGCAATGTCTCCTCTATTTCCTTGGTTGATCGAAAAGTTAAGATGAACTTGAATCGTCCATTGCTATAAACTTTAGAACACAAAGTCTTGATTGAACAAAGACATTAAACTCATAGGGGCCAGTCACATCATACAAATCAGACATTAGAAACACAAACAGGGGCGGAGCTACATTGGTGCAAGGGTGGTCAATTGACACCCCAGGTTTTTAGGGGAAAAAAAATTAAATATAGACATTCTGACAAAAAGCAAAAACGTTATATATATTATTTCATGTATTTATGTGATAGGAAAGAAGTAGTGGCTGGATGATTTGGGCGGTCCTTGTTGTGGGATGTTTGCACGGTTGGTCACGAGTTCAAATCTCCTTTTGAGCGATTTGTTTTTTTTTTTTTTTGAATCTGCTGCAGTTCAATAGGCAGCGCTGCTTCATTTCGGCCTTCACCTTCTGAGTTCTTACCTTCACGTTGCCTCCTCTCTTCTCAACCCAAAGCCCCAAAACCCCATTACCCTTCAGCAGCCCACGCCTTCACCTTGCCGGTTTGCCGTTTGCCCACAACCCACGCCGGAATCCGGCCGGCCACAGCACGCCTGACGCCAGCACCAAACTTCAGCAGCCTCCTCTTCTCCTTCTCCTAATTTCAGTTCTGAGGTGAATGAATTCAAGAAATCCCTAATTTTTGTTCCTAATTTTGTTAGTTTGTAAATAATTGTGTTTATTTTACTGATTTTAGTTAGATTCACCTAGTTCGAGGGTTTATTCATGTCTGATTGTTGAATTGTTTGGGAGCTTTTTATTCCCAGCTTATAATTACAGTCAATAGCCAGTGAAGACTGAGAGCAAAATGGATACATGTTGCCCTTTTAACTCGTGTTTTTGCTGAGTATTGCAATACAACCACTCAAATCTCATTCATCTGAGTTTTATAGAACTGTAGTGCCAGTGCTGACCTCCAGGTTGTTTTATTTTGTTGTTGACAGTATGATATATGAACATGTCCCTGATCAAAAATGATATATGAACTTGTCATGAAATCCCAAAAACAACATGACTATGACAGATTTTTAGCTGCTGTTATTTTTGCAAGGGGAAGGATTTTACTCGTGATTCATGAATTGAAAAATGAAAACTTTTACCCAATTGTCTTCTTGGTTGAAGATTTAAAGTTAGACTAATTTTGTTTGTTATTGCTTGCTTGTATATGTTTAATTTACTAATTTTTATTAAATTTGTGTTGAATAAGTGTATTGGTTATTGTTTGTTTATTAGTGAATTTAATGATTTACTAAAGTTTATATTATAGGTAATATTAATCCCGACACCCCTTCCTTTGAATTCTGGCTCCGCCCCTGAACACAAATACACTTGTAAAGACTATTGCGCTATTTTACATGAGTTGTACCTAATATATTGAAAAATAAGAGAGAAATACTGGGATAAAGCAATGTCCGCCACAACCAGCTAGTAGACATTTTGTGACCATGATGAACAAGCCAATTTGATATAATGTCCCTGTCTTCACGTATTTGTGGTTTATTGAAGCTCTTGTACCTTAAAAAGGTAGGACTAGTTCTTTTCTAGTCTTTTGCTTGGGCATCCCTCTGTCATTTATTCTTTACTTTTTTCTTTTTTTGTAATTAAGGCATAAATATCAACGTATGCAGGATTTCAATTTGAGTTTCTAATCAAAACTCCTAAGACTTTACTAGTTGAATTAATTGACAACCACACCGTCATTTTCTAATTAAGCTACAGTAGAGTAATTTTCCCCTCCTTGAGACAGAAAGTAACATGGGGTTAAGGCCCTAATAGCTTAGGGAGGAGGGACAGATGATGGGCGACTGAACAAACTGCAATGATAACTTTCAAAAGTCCATTAGTCCTAGAAAGAGCAATGACAACCACTCTTTGGACTTGTAGATTTGAATGGGATGCATGGAGATGCTACCGAACACAATATGTGCGATGTTTAGATGAAGATTCCCTCAATGTCAGTGGCAAGGTCATTGCCTGCTTAAATGCTATAGTTTGAGGACATTCGGTGTAAGACAAAAGCTAAATTTGAGTGTATTGAACTATATTATACTAACGCATTGTATATGTTCATGAATTCAATGTCAAAGCTAGAATCCTTGACTTCGGAATTAGTAGAATCGTTTTTTTTGGCAAAAAGGGTATGCGTATGCTATCTTATTTTATTCTTGAGATATATTACTTTGCAAGAATCTTCTATTCACATCTAAATGGATTATATTTTTCTAATGTAATATATCCTTGCTAATCATCCAAGATCTTGTAAAGATCTTGTAACACCCCGAGTATGGTTAAAGCTGAGGCATAAAAGATTTCAAGTAACTATTTACATCACCAAAGGTGCACTTTCTTTTTGGGAAAGCCCACTCTTGATAACTCCATAACTAAGCATGTCTACTGTAGAGAAATCTTATGATAGGTGACTTCTTGGGAAGTTTCCCAGACAGTGTATGAGCGAGGACGAAGCACGCTAGAAATATTTGTGGTGATTTGTCGGGCCAGTCAACGAACCTTAAAGGCCTTCCTTGTAACTACCCGTGACCCTAGAAGGAGTCGAGGCGTTACAGATTTTAATTGATACAGTTTAGGAAAGCTGTATTAAATCAATCTTCAGTTCATTTGTAAATTATCTCGATTGATACGATGAAATCTTTTCAAATCAGATCAAGCTCTTCTCTCAGCAATCAAGATCCATTATTCTCGTCAATCAAGAGGCAATTTTAGAAACACTAAGGTTCGAATCAGTGACATTAGATTTTGAATAGAATACATTGAAGACTTGGCAGGTGTTGCTCTAATGATCAAGAAGGTTTTAACTCTATAAAAGGAGGAGTTGAAGCATATGGCAAAACACAAGAAAGAATTACATCGTAAAAAGAGTTCAAGGGCAATCATCTTTAATACTCTCTTGTGTAATCATTGTTCATTTGAATATTTCTAAGGGAGAGTTGTAACAAGTAAGCTGCGGAACTTACTTGGCTAGCTAGGTATTGAGAGGTTAGTACATAGTGAGTGTGCTAGTTGAGGTTCCCTAGTCGAGAAAATTTGGAACACTAGACAGTATGTAAAGTCAAGGTCATTGATCTGTACTTCTTAAATAAACAAGTGGAGGTGATTAACTCCTAAGGGAAGAAGTGCCTTAGTGGTGACTAGCTCTGTTTGGAGGGTGAACATCGTAACATATTCTGTGTTTTGTCCCATTTTATTTCTGTACTTTAATTTGTGTATTACTGACATTTGTAGCTAACCTTAAAGTTTGTCCTTTCTAACATTGGCAGTGCAGGTTCAACGTACATTGCAATTTTTATTGAGTCTTAAATCTTAAAACATCACGTTATTCACTCCCTTCTAGGGCGATCTAACATTGACTTTGGGACCTTTAGTAGAGATGGCAACAAGAGACAACCCAGGAACGAGTATAATCGTTTGGGGGTAGGGCTCCTTCACATTCGAACATCAAATTCAAATGCAGAGGTGAAGTTGTGTATGTGGAAAATCTTAGCGAGAGAATTTTGACTATGCTGTGTGTGGGGTGTATGCACCAAATACAATAGTAGATTAGAGGCGAGCAATCAACTGAGGAATTTCAGGGCAGGCCTCTACCTACATTTAGCGTTGACGGGGGATTTGGAGTTCGGAAGCCCGCGAAGAGTACTGCCACTACAAAGACAGCAAACATGACTGAGTTAAAGAGCTCATTTAGAACTTGGAACTCACTGATCTTAATATCAATTTGGAACAAATTAATATGCTGTTTGAACAACATGAAGCAGATCAAATTAAAAAACCTGAAGCAGATCAAACTAGGGGTGCTTGCTTCTTGTGCTCTGCTGGGTATTGTGTCTTGCAGGATGATGAAGTTATAAGAGAGGGGTCAGTTTGTGCTTCATGCAGATTAAACTCTCAAAGATTTGTTTGGCTGGGAGGAGGGGGCAAACATGGCACCGCAAGAGATGTGTTCTGTTCTTATTACGCATTGGTCTTTTGTTTGTGCTACGCTGATTGTATAAGGGCTTGTGATCCAATCCTTTGACTTCAACAATCAGGGGAAAAAATATACAATTAATCAGCTCAATTCTCGTTCAGCATCAAGATCCATGTTTTCTACTTGGTAAAATAAGCCCATATATTTTTGCTTACATGAACCAACATCATGTCACATATTTCCATACGAGATAATCGATGCTTGAGCGTCTGACTAGCCTTGTTACAAATAGTCTGATGCCTAATTCCTCCCGTTGAAGAAATACAATATACAAGCAAATTAAAAAATGAATAGAGTGACCAAACCACAAAAGTTTCCCACTTATTATCCCCTTAGGTTGAGTTACAGTATTCATTTTCAGGCGAGAGAACAATATAAACCAATGCAATCGATCTTCACTTCCCATGGACAGGTCTGGCAAACAAAACATACCATAACTGCCCCAAATCTTTGGAAGAACACAGCAGATTCATTGCCCTTGTTAGGCACCGAACTTGGGAACTTTGGCAGTCGAGATCTGAGCAAGGAAGTGTTCTGCCACAATTCTCCGTTGGATCTTCCCACTTGCGGTTTTTGGAAGAGAATCTGTCAAAAACACCTTCTTAGGGACCTTAAATGCTGCCAGATTTTTCTTGCAGAAACTTGTCACTTCTTCCTCATCAAGCTTTACCCCATCTCTAGGAATGATTGCGCAATTAATCTGTAGACGTATAAAGCTTTGGTAAACATCCAAACTCTACACCAAATATTGGACCTTTCACCAAAAGTTTTCACAAGGGGACACCGATGCCACCCCCCGCCCCCCAAAAAAGTATGTACGATTAAAAAATGAACCAAACTCTACCCCAATATACAGGAATCCAGCATGTGTATATAGAATGCATAATGTGCATATGGAACACTGCAATGACGCATCCATCTTTTATCTTTTACTAAGCGCCATCTTTGTTTTTTTTTTTTTTTCTTTTTCCATTCCTTTTGCCTGGTTTTTCTGTGCCAAGCCCTCACGGCATATGCCAACATACTGAGAACATATGTACCATCCAAAAATAAAATAGGTTGACAGAGCATTAGCAAGTCATATGAAATCTAAAGGAATAAATCCCTGTAGGTGACGTCATTATCATGGCCAAAACTGACAATAGAAAAGCACTACTCATTGTACTGTAGCATTCTACTTAATTACTATTTTTGAGGGTCCTGGCAAAACAATGCTGTTTATACACACAGCCAAATGGCTGATGTAAATTCATGTGGCATATCTTACATTACTTAAAAAAATTTCTTTTATGTTGAACTCTCCGACAGACATACTAACATAGCTGACAAATCAGTTTAGACCAAGAACATGCAAGATTTTCAAAACATGGGTGAGCCAGACACCTAAACATTGGGCATTTGTGCCTGAGTCCACATTACACATGTTTTAGCCAAACCACATCATGTGAAAAGCTCAATGGATTCACCTTGTATTATACCTATATTTTTTTATGAGTTGAGTCCAAAAGTGAAGCCTTGGATTCACATTCAACCAACTATTTTCAAATTTGAGTTTTATCATGCTAAGTTACATGTCTTATTGAATTGCTTGCCATTTTATTTGTTATAAATTTGTACAGAATGTTAATAACCTTTCATATTTAGGATGCATTCAAGATACCTCTTTGCAATTTTATGGTAGCTCTCAAGACCATACCTTCAACCCACAGGCCCTCATCGTATCCTATGTGTGACTATGACTCGAGATAATTCTACCAATTAGCTTGTTTGGAAGGTAAAGAGTACATAAGATCTAATAAGACCGGAGGTTAAGTGCAGCAAATGCACATCAGATATTCAGATGCACTGTTTGATGATGCACGACACTTCTCCAACCAGATACACTGCACAGCAACTGCTAGGTCATTTTGCTCGTAACCTAATACATACACGTAATACATAACGGTTCAGGAAAAGATACTAGTTTATGTTCCTCACCTCTTCACCATATTTGTCATCAGGGACGCCAAAAGCAACAGCTTGGGCAATGTCTGGATGGGACAAAAGCACTGCATCCACTTCAATTGGTGAAATCTTCTCCCCTGAAAGTAATTGAATTGCAACAAACAAAACAATATTAGAAAACATTTACCTAACCCAACTTGGCAATATACAAAGTCTGGAATTTACTAGGGCCAAATGAAGCATTACTTTTGGAGCAAGTTGACACAGGAAAAAACAACTGACGAAATGATGGTGACTCATATACAGCCAAGACATTATTGTTGTGTGGTCAAAACTAATCTCAATTTCCTCCTTGAAAACTAGAAAAACATTTTTTCTCCACCCATTTGTTGGATGGTCAATATGATACAGCCCCAGTGGACAGTTTTTCAAGAATTTACTTGGGGAACCGAAGATGTCACACCCCCATGTTGATACAATGATCCAAAAGAAGAGGTCACATATGTTATCACTATAAACCTTATGCAGAATTTCATATGTCCATAAAGACTGCAACACATTTTTAACCACAACTCATTTGCAGGAAAAGATCACCATATCATCGTGGTAACCATAATCCGTCTAACAATTTTGTGGTTTTCTAACTCAGGGATGTAGAACCCACCGATCAGTTTTGGAGTAGAGTATCCGAAATTACTTTCCAAAATACTCCTATGCACAACATATAAAAAAGGACCCACAATACTCAACTACTCACATATGATAAGAGCCATCTTTATAATACATTGCTTATAAATTTAGACCACCTCCAAGCAACTAGACTAACTTAGCTTGGTATCTTGCAGTGATTACCAACAGGATTAAGAAACTATTCTCATTTTAGCAATTCACCTGCAACAAGCATGGCCACCCATCAATGATTATGAACCACTTTGAGGAGCCTAGCTAACTCTTAACTAATATCCACACGTTCCTGGCATGCAGTAGCTAAACAATTTCTCACCCCTTTGAGCACAGCCATGAGCCCATGGCACTATTCCCTTGTCTCCTCTGTTCTACGCCATAATTTAAAAAAAAAAAAAAAAAAGAGAAGAAGAAAAAGAAAACCCTCAAGAATATTGGCCTAACATGATATATGGGTGAAAAGATGAAACCCAACTCTCTGAAACTTCTTTTAAGTTGCAGCAAAACTAATTTAAGCAAGTCAGTGTCATGTGCATTCATGCATACCCCAGGAAGAAAGAATACTGTGGTTCGGGTGATGAGTATGACAAATTAGATTAATAAACAAATGAAACATGCACAACTGAAATTAAACAGAAGGGGGTTAGAATCAAAGGATACATTAAGAAATAGAAACCAAAGTAAGGGATTCTGTGTGTACCTCCACGGTTAATAAGCTCCTTGATGCGACCCACCAAATGCAAATAACCATCTTCATCAAAATATCCAACATCACCTGTGTGGAACCACCCAAACTGAAATGCCGACTTGTTTGCCTCTGGGTTATTCTTATAACCTTTTGTCACATTTGGGCCTCTAATACAGACCTCGGCCTTAGCTCCAGGCGCTTGGACTACTCCATTCTCATCCAACATTGCCATATCCTGACCCACCGGCTTCCCAACCGAACCTGGCTTATGCGGACCATCTTCTGGCAAAGGGTTTGAGCACATCAAATGCGAAGCCTCTGTCATTGCATAGGCCTCCAAAACAGGGGCGCCAAATGACTCCTCAAGCCGATTTAAGACAGCAGGTGCTAAAGAGGCACTGCAGCTCCGGATAAACCGGAGTTTTGGGTAATGGCTTTCAGGCTTATTGAGATGCCTGTCTAAGATGATCTGGTGGATGGTGGGGACAGCTGTATACCATGTGGCATTGTATTTCTTCATGTCTGACCAAAACGAGGAAGCAGAGAACCTCCCTGCAGCTGGCAGGGTGACTGCAGCACCAGCACCAAGTGAACTCAGCAACCCAGCGATCAACCCATGGACATGGAACAGTGGGAGGACTAACACAGTCGAGTCTGACTCAGTCAACTTGTACACTGATTTTATGTTTCGAACTGAAGAGACCAGGTTGAGCTGATTCAGTGGGACCCCCTTGGGCCGGCTGGTGGTCCCTGAAGTGTGCAGGAATAGGGCTACATCAGACGGGTCATTGGTATCACCTGAAATTGAATTGGCTAGGTCAGACTCGGACAGAGCCAAGGAGAGGATCAGCTCCGAGTCACCAGTGGGGAGAGAAGCGGTGGTGTGGGGGATGTTCAGCTTGGAAGCGGCCGCTTGGGCTGCCTGGTTTCCTTCAGAGGAAGTGACCAGAAGCTTCGACTCGGAGTCAGACAAGTAGAACTCGAACTCCTCCGCTGTGTATGCAGGGTTCAGTGGGGCCGCCGTTGCCCGGGCCCTTATCACCGCCAAGAATGCAATCACAAACTGTTTACCAAACAAGACATTAGTAAATAATATTAGTATCATTAACAACAATCAAAGAGATAGCGTGCTGTAATTATTCCCGTCTCCCCACTTAAGGTAGCTAGAACAACAACTACTACAACAGCTTTTAGTATAGATCCCGTTTTTATAGGGTCTTAAGGAAGCTAAAAAAAAAGACTCTACGGGCATGTTCTTTTCGTAGTAAATAGAGGTTGGTCAATAGGTGAAATTAGTAAAAATTGATAAAAGCTTATATAAGTCGATAGAAGTTGGCATCTTTTTTGGAATTATTGGTATGAATTGATCAAGATTAAGAAAAATTGAAAGAAGTTGGTAGAAGTTAGAAAATATTGATAAGAAATATAAATGAGTAGGAATTTCTTTATAAAAATTTTATAAGGAGATTGGCCAGAATTGATAGAAATTTGTAGAAATTGGTAGAGGTTGGTTAAGCTGGAAAGAATTTGAATTTTTTTTTGTAAAAGTGGTAGAAGTCGGTAAGAGTTGATAAAAGTGAATTTACCAAAGAAAAGAACAGATCCCAAATTGAGCATCTACCTACCCACAAGGCCACAACCATCAAAAAAAATAATAATAAATTCAATAAAAAAATACATCACCGAAAGTAGAGACAACTACTTTCACAAATGACCATAACTTGTGACAAAAGCCAATACCTTGTTAGACATAAGATAAGGCAAAGGTTATTCATGTCATGTTGTCAATCACTGCATACAAGACATTACTAATATTAATGTTAGTGACGGCCTTGAAAAAGGTTGTTTCACCAAGGTATGTTGTGTGACATGAAATAAAGGTTAGGTCGCACACTAGCCAAACCTACCTTCTGAAATTGTCACTACTATAAACAATTGCCATAGCGTTGAAAAAGGTTAAAAATTTGTTAGAAATAAGACTACGTTATACACGAGGTATTATTGTTTACCAAATTCAAATGGAATTGTCTGACCAAGGTTTTTGTTATGTGTCATGAAAGAAAAGCATTAGGTAAAGATTGCACAATGGGCCCAATTTGGGACTATACACGATGAAAGTAAAACATGTATCGTATATGGCATACTCGTACATCTAACAAAGTACTGGAGGGCAGAAGCCACTCTTTATTTGTTTCTTTTCTTTTTCTTTTTTTTGGGGGGGGGGGGGTTGCTAAATTTAAGTCATTTAGGCCCGTCAAAGGTCCAAAAGAGTCACCCAGTGGGTGAAGGTACGGAGCAAACACTCCAACCCGTTGTACAAAGCCCTTTTTTTTTTGGTTGGGGGGTGTACTTGGCTTGTAGGTGTGCTTGCAATGGTGCAGCTACTTATATCTAAATCTTCCCTTGCTGGCTTAGGAAGGGATCCACATTAGTAGGCTGTTGTTATTATTGTAAATTTGTAATACTAGCCTTCTAGTAAATGGCTCGAAATCAGTCCAACTTGTGTCGGGTTCATGTTTCTTTCGGCAATTTCAAATCAAGTTTAGATCTTATTATCATGTCGGGTCAGATTTTCCAACTCAAGGTCTAAGGATGGACAAAGTAGGTTAACACTCAACTGGCAAAACCAAAGCCCATACGCATTTTCACAAATCACATCCAAATGATATTTCAACACCATGTTTGCCTATTCTCAGGGTCCAGGCTGATTCTAACTAACTACTCAAAATTTCAAGCACGTAATTACCCAAAATAAACAAAGCACTAGCATGTAGCACAAACACTCTACGTGGCGCCTACTCTGCACTGACAACAGCAACCACCAGCTAAATAAATCAGAGACTCAAAATTACGCGAATTTTCATGAAATTAACGTCAAATCAAAAAGAAAATGTCGAAGAATTTACCTCAACGTTATTAGGGAAAGTTAGGGCAACGACATGGCCGGATTTGACGCCGGCGGCGACGAGGCGGGAGGCAGCTAGTTCGACGAGCTTGTCCAATTGAGAGTGAGTGAGGTCGAACTTGCCGGAGACGGAGATCGCCCGCCGGGAAGGGAATTTGCCGGCGACTTCCTTCAATAATCCGGTGAGCGTTAAGCTCTCCATTGTAATTGGGGTTTTGTTGTGGGGACTTCTGTCGAGAAAATTTTGCTCAAAGCGGTGTGAAAAGAGACAGAAAAGAGTGCGAGAAACCGTAAGAGGTTAGAAGGTGAATTTATAAGGGGGCAGCCGTAGATTATGGCCGTGTGATGGGTGGGGTCGCGTTCCAAAATAAAAGAAATAAAACATACGCCTCCTATAGACAATTAAATACGTCACCCTCTCGTCCCTTGTTTATTTGGAAAGATCAACGAAGCACCTGACCGGACCACCCGCTTGGACTTTAGAGCACGAGTACGTCCAGCGGTGAATTCGCGCAAGGAGAGAGAGACGAGCGAGCGGAATTTTTGCTCAAGGTTGTGCAACAGTTGGCTCAACAAACATTCTTTGCGAGTTTGCTTGCTGTCATGAGTAGCCTCCCATGAGCCAAGGTTTTTTTTTTAATTGTTTAATTATTTTTTAAAATATTTTAAATTGATTTTAGATTATTTTTTTGATTTTAAAAATAAAATTGTGTGTTGTAGAGTTGGTTGATATGTATTATTTTATTTGATGAGGCAAAATGATGAGCCTTTTACTGAAGAGAACGAGGATTGCAAAGCAAAAAAATTAGAGAGAAGGTTGATGTGGCAGTGGTAATTGGTAGGTCCCTACCGGTGAGCCAAAAAATTGGCTCACCACTGGATTTGCTCTTACAAATGATAGTTGTGCTCGACAATATAGGTTCAAGTAACGATCAATCGTTTATGGTGATCAAATTATTATATGTTACTATTATTTAATTGTTTGATAAATTAGCGAATAAGGTAGTAATTAAAGTTTTATATAATATTTTTAAAAAATTACTAAAAGTAGTTTTTGAAAAATTACTAATTAGTGGTTGAATTTTGAATTCTAAATATTTTTTCTTTTTATTTCTTGCAAACCTACGTTCCTTGTGTCTTGTAAATAATTTTATATAAAACTTATGTCTAAGCAACTTTCTTTACCCAACACTCTTATCTTAAATCACTAGTTGAAAAGCTAACTATTAAACAATAGAGGAAGGCAACCAGTCGCTAATGAACAACTAATAGCTAGTAAAACAATTGACCATTACTAACATAGCTAATTTTACTGAACATATTCTATATCGGTCTTTTTGTTGATAGGAGGAGAACTGAACATTTACAAGGTTTGCTTGGTAAAACACACCAAGATACTCACTTAGTCACTTAAGCATTGTTATATGTTTTAGTGAGTGAACCTTGCAATGAAAAGTTCATCCTTAGTAAGCATTGGCATATGTTATGGAGACTCAACCAACCACTCGAGAATATAATTATCGTGATATGCAAGAGTTATCTATCAATAGTGAATTTTATCATAATTGAAAACTTTAAATCTTGATATGCAAAAGCCATTATGAAGTATGTTTAAAGTCTACCTAATTAATTATTTTGTACTTTCTAATTCCATCAACTTTCTCCAAGAAAAAGAAAAGAAAAGGGCAAAAGGGGGTTTCTTTAGGTAGACTTTTGTACAGATATTTCTTCTTTTTTTTTTAGCAATCAAACAGATGGATATTATTCATTAAATATAAAACGAGTCTTCAAGTAAACAACTCAAAAGCCAAGGGCAAGGAGAAGAATCCCAGCAACAAAAATTTTGACAAAAAAACCACATTGGACAACCCTATAGGCCACTTGATTGGGTGTTCTTCTAGTGCAACTATTTGATCGAGCCTTACATACTTCTTTCTTTTGAATTAAATCCTCCATCATGAACAAAAAAGCTACTAGCCCCACCTGCCCACTCCACCACCGAGCATCCATCTCTATAATGTAATCCTCCAAGCCCTAAAGCTCTGTCATTTCTATCGCAAAACCCACAATCGCTGCCTCTACAACTTTGAGTGCCCATACCACTTCCATTGATCTACAAGCACCCCTTTGAAGGTTCCATCCTTGATTCTAGCTAAACATCCCACACTCACTTTGCCACTTCCAAAATCAACTGAAGGATCACAACTAATTTTAAGATAACCTGCCTCCCATTTCCATATTGTTCCAGGACTTGACTCATGGCCCTACATATCCGTCTGCATTAGTAGGTAGTCCTCAATACATTTTCGAGCCTTCTCAACCACCCTATGTGCTTCCAGATACCAATTGTTGAAAACAAAGTTGTTCCTAGCCCACCATGTATTCCATAAAGGGTGCCCCCACTTCATTGCCTTGTGACATGAAAACATTAAAACCGGCAATCCCAAGCACTCCCCCTGCCACGTCTAGTACCATCTCCACTCCTCTTAATTACCCAAGAACAATGCATGAAAACATGGCTCAAGTTCTCCATCGAAACTCCATAAATGCCGCACTAAGCATCATCCTCGCAGTGTTTAAGGAACAAATTACATTTAATAGGCATTGCATTATTACAAAATCTCTACATGAAACTTCTGACCCGAGGATGTACCTTAGAATTCCATATTATCTTCTAGAAAGAGCAGGTAGTTAACCTCATAACCATTGATGAGAGACATTACCAATTGATAACCTAACTTCACTGATATTCAATAGACTTTGTGAGCAACCACCATACCCTGTCTTGCGGTGATATAGCCACAAGCGCATGGTGACATTGTAACAAATCAAGGTTGATCCTACAGAGACTAGGTCAGACTACCGAGTAGTATTCCCACAAGATAGGGGAAGTAAATCCAAATTTGCAAATGAAATTGAACTATGCTACTTATCTAATTTAACAGGTAAACAACCAAGGAATTTAATCAAGTAATTTTTCAACTCAAAAATTAATCAAGCGCATTTTCTTTAGATTGGTGATTCCAAAATCGATAATCGAATTTTCAAACCCCTCTTTCATGGTGGAATGAAGCTCTTAAATCTAATCAGCTATCATTTCTCAAGGGTTTTTGATTAATTTAAGATCATTAAAAATGCGATTATCAAATTTTAGGGATTTCTTAAACGGTGAGTCTTTCTCAAAATCTCACACACTTAAGTCGAATCTTAGTTTTTCAACTTTCAGTTTCACCTGTCAGTCCTTCACCAAATATCTAAAACAAGTAAGAAGTTGATCAAGTTTTCTGCTAGCAATTCAATGTCTAAGATTCAATATAATAAGCCCAACAAATCCAAACACGCATTGAGATCAAAATTGTTGAAGAAAAATTAAGAAGAACAATGGCTGGAAGACAAACAGAACAAACTGAGTCGTGGATAAACCACTGCCTTGAAAGCAATTACGGCTCGATTACGGTGCAAATTGATTCAACCGGTTGCTCCCCAAGGTTAACTCAGCACACTCTTGAACGCGTGCACTTCGCGGGCAAGAGCTTGGAGTATGCAGCACACGAAAAACTAGAATGCAGAGAAGAAGAAGAAGAAGAAGAAGAAGAAGAAAGGAGAGAAAATGTGAGAGCTGGTGTATTTTGCCCTGCTGATGAAGCCTGTATTTATAGTGGAAAAGAGATTGTTACACGGCCATTAAAAAGGCGTGAGTTGAGGCAAAGGATCTGGGCATTAAGAGCAAGAATGATGCAGAGGATCTGACAGCATTCAAGGCGGGGAGGAAAATCAGGAAGTCTATAACGGTTGAGAGAGATTCATGGAGGATTTAGCGCAGTTTGTTACGAGAAAGTCTAAGCAAATTCCTCCCAAAAAGATAGATTAGGCCCACAACCCACAACCCGCGGCCCAGCCGGATTGGACGGGCAGGCGGCGGCGGCGGTGAGCGCGTGTGTTGGCCTCAAAGGCCCTCAACCCTATAGAGCCTAGTCTCAAGTTATTCAACATGGGCAAAGAGAATGAGATATATGAACCCCTCAAATTACCACCCAAAAGTTCCATGTGGGACAAGTGTGGAAGAGAGAGGGGGGAGAAAGGTTTATCTTGTTGCCATTATTCTAACAGTCCCCCACTAATGGCATACAAGGCAAGAAGATTTAAGAAAGGCATTCTGGGCAAAAGTGGGTCAGATACTTAAGCGTCAATATCTTTCGATTTGAATTGACACATTAGTGGTGTGAGGCAACAGCCAATAGTCTGACTAGTGAACTAAGTCTTGAACTAGAAAGACTTTAATTGAGACCCTTACAACACATATCAACCCTTAAGATACTGCATACTCCGCGATAGACACACTAGTGTTTTATGGTCATCTGCACACCTTGGGTCTCATAAGTGCTCTGGAGAGACAACCTAGATCTCTCATAGAAGGCGGTCAAACCTTCACACTTACGTAGGTAATCCCATCAAGTCTACCTCAGCGTAGACCACCATAATTATGGCTATGGGTTTATTAAGAGCATAATATAGCTCAACCTTGCAGTCATCAATCGGTGAATTCATCAAGTGCTTCTCACTAGCACCCCCACAATGGGTATGAATCCATTAAGAGTATAAGCTCATCCTCTAAGCACTACCACACGCCATAGGGATAGGAATGTAGTGCACCTTGAAGATTAGTATGGTTTCGTTTGACCACTAGTGGGTATCCACCATACCACTTCAAGCGATAGGCTTAAGTCCCATCCCCCTCGACGTTTCCAGCACCACTCGCCTTATCAACCCTTTAGTAAGAGGATCCGCCAGATTTTTCTCAGATCTCACATATTGTAGGGATATGACACCATGTTTCAGCAATAGTTTTACCGCACTGTGTCTAATACGGATGTGTCTCATCTTTCCATTGTAGACACTATTGTGCGCCACTCCTATTGCTGCCTGCGAGTCACAATGTAGGGAAATAGGTGTTTCCTGTTTTCCCCAGAGTGGCACATATGCTAATAGACCTTTAAGCCATTCTGCTTCCTGACCTGCCAACTCAAGAGCAATGAATTCAGATTCCATGGTAGAGCGGGCTACACACGTCTGTTTAGCATACTTCCACGAGATAGCCCCTCCACCTAGAGTAAATACATAACCGCTAGTAGAACTAACTTCATCGTTATCGGAAACCCATTTTGCATCACAATATCCTTCCAATATAGCAGGAAATTTGTTAAAGTGCAAACACCAATCAATAGTACCTCTAAGATACTTAAGCAAACGAAGAAGTGCAACCCAGTGTTCTTGGCTAGGGTTATGTGTATAGCGACTTAACCTACTGACGGCATAGGCAATGTGAAGACGAGTAAAGTTCATGAGAAACATTACACTTCCTATGATTTTGGCATACTCAGTTTGAGACACACTAGGTCCTTTGTTCTTTTTCAGATGTATGCTAGGATCATAAGGAGTTCTCACGGGTGTTACATCAAAACAGTCAAATTTCTTTAATACTTTTTCAATGTAATGTGACTGACATAATGAAAATCCAGTGTTGGTTTTTCGTATCTTAATCCCTAAGATCACATCTGCTTCTTCCATGTCTTTCATTTCAAAAAGGGAAGACAGCAGCTTCTTAGTCTCCTTAACGACATGCAGATTCATACCAAAAATCAACATATCATCAACATAGAGACATATAAGTACACAATCTGATCCAATCAATTTTGAATACACACATGAATCAGACAAATTCACAACAAAGCCATTTTGCACTAAAGAGCTATCAAATTTTTCATACCATTGTTTGGGAGCCTGCTTTAGACCATAAAGAGACTTTTTCAGTCTACACACTTTGTCCTCCTGACCAGGTACCTCACAATCCTCAGGTTAGGTCATGTAAATTTCTTCCTCTAAGTCACCATTAAGAAACGTTGTTTTGACATCCATTTGATGTACGACAAGATCAAAAATTGCAGCTAAAGCAATTAGAGACCTAATGGTGGCTATCTTGGTCACAGGCGAGTAGGTGTCAAAATAGTCTATGCCCTTTCTCTGGTCAAAGGCCCTAATAACCAATCTGGCCTTATATTTATCAATTGACCCATCAGACCTCAACTTCTTTTTGAAGATCCACTTGCTGCTAATGGGTCTACAACCCTTAGGTAGGTCAGTCAATTCCCATGTTTTGTTTGACTTGAGAGAATCTATTTCACTTTTAATAGCTTCTCTTCAGAAGGCGGCATCTATGGACCTTACAGCCTCTTGATAGGTTTTGGGATCTTCCTCAATTAGGAAAATGGACACCAATTCTTCAGTTATGGCATCTATGTCCAAGTTATCAAAGGTTTCTACTAGGAATGCAGTGACAAAGTCGGGTCCAAAGTTTGTTTCAGTTCTGAGTCTCTTGCTCCTTCTAGGTTCAGTCACTACGACTCTAGCATCAAAACTAGAAGTAGGCAAGTTCTCATTTTCAGGCATAACATCAGGTACCACATTAGGCACTTTCTTTTTCAAAGGAAAAACATGCTCAAAGAATTCTGCCTCTCTATATTCAGAAATAGAATAGTCACTCAATGACAGGAATCTATAAGCAGCACTGTTTTGAGCATAGCCAATAAAAACAGCATCAAAGGTCTTAGGGCCTATGTTGGTACGTTTATGACTAGGTAAGGCAACCTTCGCCAGACACCCCCACACTTTCAAATAATTCAGATTAGGAGCATACCCTTTCCACAGTTCATATGGGGTCTGATCTAGCTTTTTGTGAGGAACTCTATTGAGGATAAAGCAAGCAGTTAGTACAGCTTCTCCCCACATATTGTCAGGCAATCCAGAGCTAATAAGCATAGCATTCATCATTTCTTTAAGGGTACGATTCTTCCGTTCAACTATACCATTTTATTGAGGGGTATAAGGGGGCACTAGTCTCATGTATAATGCCATTATTCTAACAAAAATAAGAATTGATTCAATCATGAGAATTCAACACAATTTCAAGATTAACAATTCAAAACTTAACATAAAAAACAATACTAATCTAAGAAACATGAAAATCTAAAAAGAAAAGAGAAGACAAGGGAAAGGAATTGCTCAACCGATGCATGCTTGTAGAGCTCTCACGCTCAGTCGCCTTGAGAAGCAGCGAACCGTCAACGAGCGAAAACCAAATGGGAAGCTTCTAGAGCTCTCTGACAAATTCTCACACCATGGAGCCCCTCATCAGTCAATGCCTTTCTTTAAAAAGCCAAAAAAAAAACCCTTCAAGACCAATAAGAGCAAGTAAGGTTATAAAGGATCCTCTTGACAACTGGCAGTCATTACTGCCTATATCATACACCTGAATGTATATACTCCCATATGACATATAAGTAATTATATATTAAAATATAAAATATATAACAAATACACCCAAAAAAAATATATATAAAATAGATATGGGAACATGTGCTCCCGGGTGTACATAATAATTTGCTGACTCGGGATAACTTGCCCGCCACCTTTCCGTTGATCTGGAAAGAGAAAGTCACCAATTTAACACATCTCGTAATTAGTCGGGTCCAAGCCTCTAGGAAACCCCTCTCTCGCATAACCCTTTGTAAGAAAGCCTACTTTGCCGTATGTGTTGTTCATATTGAGTTTAGCAGCCATGTATCCCTTCTTACCCTTCTTCTTTAGGAAATGGAATACTTCATATGCAACAAGGATATTGTCGAAATTCATACGATTCAGGACAACAGCTGACTGTCGCTCATCTATAATCTTGGGCAGAAAGGTCTGCAACCTATTTGCTAGAACTTGCGAAATGAGCTTGTACGACACATTACATAGGCTAACTGGGAATAAATCCTTCATAAACTGAGGGTTTTTAACTTTGGGGATGAGAAAGATAATGGTGTGATTTAAGTCATGTAGCATGACTCTACCATTCAAAAAGCTCAAACAATGTTACTAACCTCTGCCCCAATCATGTTCCAAAACATTCGTTAAAATAGCATGCAAGAACTATCCAGCCCTGGGGCCTGGTAGAAAACACTTGCTTCAGCGCAGCTTCAACCTCCTGTCTTATAAAAGGATGAGTCAGCCAATCCCCTTCTACCATTGAGACTCAGTCATGAAGATCCGAAAAATGCAGGATTTCAGTAGCAGGATTCGAGGATGTAAAAATATACCTGAATTAATTCAGCACTAGCCTTTCCACGCAAACTGGGGCTCGCCATTCCCATCTTGCAAAATCCCGAGCACATTATTTTTGCACCGTTTCTTTACCCTAGCATAAAGTAAGTTATGTTTTTATCTCCCTCTTTCAGTGTAGCATGGTGGGGCTCATTGGAAACAAAACATCACATTGAGTCTCTCGGTGGCCATGAGTTCCTTGTCCACCTCTTTCAGGTATTGTAAGTTTTCTGAACGTGGTGGAAGCTTACAAAGATCTAGAACGGCTTCTGAAGTTCTTTCATCTTAGTTAGGATTGATCCTAAGCATCACTGCTCCATTCTCTAAAAGCATCCCTACACGCTAATAATCTAGCATTGAAACTCTCATGGCTCCCCTCTTTCCTATCCTAAACCTTCCGAACCACCTCGCTAAAGTCGCCCTCCTTCACCCAAAAGGTTTCATAGTTAGACACCTTATCCCCCTCCATGCTCTCGTCATCTCTATAAAATGTATGAAGCAAAATAGGGTAGTGGTCTGACCCTTCCCAAACAATATTACGAGCCCAGCATTGAAGCCAAACTTCATCGTGCCCATCACTGCTCAACAAACAATTATGTCATTCTTCAATATGGTCATCATCCTCTTGTCCATTGCTCCAAGTGAAACGGTATCCTATCGAACCCATGTCCCTAAGGTCCCATCTATCAACCACAGTCATAAACTCTCCTGCTTCTTCGTAATCAAAGTCATAATCACCCCACTTTTCATTAGGGTTCAGCAAAAGCATGTTAAAGTGACCAAAAATGGCCCATTGAATCGCACTTTCACTACCAAGGAAATCAATCAGCTCAGATGATTTTTTTTTCTACTCTTTATAATGCCACCAATAAAACCCTGTAGCGTGGATAAGATGATAGCCATACAAGAATGTGAAATCAATGTAAAGTTGGGTGTATGAGCAAATCGTTGCATCAACTTCTTTCTTCTATAATAAAGCCAAACCACCAGCGCCCCCCTCCCCAGGAGGGACCACAAAGCAACCATCCGTCTTGCATCTGCAATGCACGAACTCCATCTTGTTTGCATAACGCTTGGTCTCCATCAAGAAGACCCTTTTGGGAGAATCCCTTCATACAAGAGCACGAACTAAATCAACTGCCTTAGGTCTCCTGAGCCCTCGACGGTTGTAACTAATGTTCCTCATTGTCTTGGTAATGATGGGCTGCACCTATCCTGATCGTTATCGTTCGTTCCGCCATGTCCAAATTTGTAACACCCCAACTATTAAACATAAAGTTTATACTAATATTCTTCTAATTAAATATATTTTAAGGAAAGGAACTTTTAGTAGGAGCATTACCACCGTCCTTCGAAAGGAACAAGGCTCTTAAAACTGTAATTTATATATATATATGTACAATAACTTTTGAGGTTAAACTTTACCTCAACATAAACCACCCTTTGCGAAACTCAACTTTCTAGCTAGAGCCCTTGATATGAAATGCTCACTTCCTTCAAAATTATAAAGGTATATTCATTTTCAAAAGTAACTTGGTAAACATCATGCATCATATAAATCTTGCTTATGAGCTCAAGTTTTATTACACATTTTATGAAATGCATTTTCGTAGGAAATCATGTCATATGTTTGACATCAACAATGAGTAAACACATCCTAGGGTCCAATTTAGTGAACAACCAAGAGCCACCTAGACTATATGAATACCATTATGTTTGTCAGCCAAGAATCACACTTTTGATGCCAGCATTTACTCTTTCCTTGTTTTCCTTCTAGCAGCTTCTTTTCAGTCCTTACTATCTAAAAACAAAAAACATAAAGACCATGTTTGATAAACAGTTGTTAGCTGTTAACCATTTATATTAGATGTTAACTGTTCGTTTTAGTTGTTTGAATTAACTAATTGTAAAAAAACTATTTGATAAGATTAGCTATTTATGACAAAATTGTGAGACAAAAAGCTAGTTCTCACAAAAAAAAAGCTCTTCCAAAAAATCTAATAGAATTAGCTTTTTCAAATTAGTTTTTTTGTACCCAAAAAGCTATTCCAAAAAGTCATTTTACCAAACACTCAAATTAGCTTTTTGACTAAATCAAACAACTAATTTTGATCAAAAAACTGTTTTTAGCCCAAAAAAACTCTCCAAAAAGTTGTTTAGGAAACACCCCCAAAACATTTTCGAAGAATAAGCCAAAGTCCAATACTTCTATCTTTATACTGTAAATCATTATTTTCAAGATCAGTGAGTTGTGTAGCGGTTTTTAATTCATTTCCTTTCAAACCTTCATGAAAGCATTCTTTGTACTTTCATAGACATACTTTCTTTCTTAACATAATGTTCATTTAGCTGGGATCCTTTTTCACAATGAGCTCATCATTAAACTTTATCTTTTGATACTTAGAGGTACTCTCTCGGGCTCCTCATTTCATTAAGTGGACATATCCCTCTCGGGACCCTCACAAACTTTTCACATTGTTGCAATAGGATCACCCTTAAAACATGCATCACATTCATTTCAAATCATCATTTCATTCAAGCATGCAACTTTACTTAGAAGGTACAGAAGATATGCTCACCTTGTTTGCCTTTAAAAACAGGTTCTTAGGGATATTCAATTCCTTTCTATATGAATTCTCTTATCCATGCCGATGAATTATATTTTTCCTTATGGCTCTTTACTTATGGCAATCTCTAAACAATTTCTCTTTTGCCCTTGGTTTTGTTTGCTTGATTATAAAAGACTTTCTTCATTTCTTCTTTTTACCCAAGTTTGCCATGAAAAGAGCTATTCTTCTTCATTGAGCCACATTTGTCCCATAATGTCTTAGCACTTCATAGAACTTTCTCATAAAGGTGCGTGTCATAACCCAAAAGTAGTCCTTATTAATTACCTTAGTTAATCTTAAAGTTAAAAAAATTGAGCGTCGCATTTCAATTCAACGCTTAAAATATTTATGTAATTGCAAGTTGAGACAACAAAATGGTCTCGAAATAAGACTTAATCATGGTATGCACCAAACCATTCATGATGTGTGAATAAATTAATGAACAAGCAAATAAATAAATAAATATTTTAATTAAATTATCCCATGTATGAAAATGGGTAAAGGTTAAAATTCATCACGGAATAAATATAAGTTGCCTACCTACAATACGTAAAGAAGACAACAATCGAGATAAATGAGATATAATAGTCAATACGGGTTAATCTTATAATCTTCTTCTAACAAAATGAGGAAGACCCTAAAAATAGTTCAAATATAAGCACCAAGCAATTACAAGCTGAAAAAGAAATTTTGTTCTTATGTATAAAATTAAATAAAACAAAATATAATAATAAAATAACTAGATTTTGGAAGGGGTGAGGAATTAAAGTTTTTTTTAAAAGAGAAATTATCTAAATTCCCTCCCTAAAATAACCGACATACTCCCCCTTTTTATTGAATTAAACGTGAGACCCCCCATTTACCCAGTCAGACCAAACCTCCCTCCCATGCACCCATACGTGGGCCCTGTTTCGATGCAGCGGTGCCTCCAAACGCCGCCTTGAGTGGTCTTCGCCAGTAGCCGGCCATGCCGGAGCCCAGCTACACGCCCACCATACCTTTTTCGCCTTCTTCTCGAATGGTTTTTTGGGTAGTTGCAAGGTGAGTTCCAAGACTCCCTTCAATTGTTTTATTACAGTACTTGATTTAATTAGGAATTGTGTCTATTAACGTTAGATAAAGGTACATTGTTGCAAATTCGAAAGTTTTAATGGTGAAATTTGGTAATTGAAAAATATGGATGTTATGGGTGCTTATGGAAAAAGAACGCTTTGGATTTGGGTTATGTTTTTGTGAATGAAAGTTTAATTTACTTAATTGGGTTGAAATTATAAGGATTTTGTTGCGAAGTTAAAGAAATTAAAGATTGGTGTAGGGATATGGAGTTTGGCCATTAAAGAGTTGAGGAGGAAAAGAGTGACTCGAGTATTTGAATTGAAAAGATGAGAGTGAAAAATGACAAAGTTTGATTATCGAATTGATTTAAACAAAATTCATTCCATTATTCTAATTTTTGGGAATTATTGGGATGTCCAAAATTTTTGAAAATTTTACTGTAGGTTCTATGTAATATTTGGGATTGTTTTGCAAAATGTCATGGATTTTAGCGTGTATGCTATGAGATATGAATTTTTAAAGGAAACTGCCCTGTTTCGGTGTGTAAATTCAGCCACTGTTTCAAATTCTGTGAAGGCTAGGCTTGAAAGAAAATTTTTAGAATTTTACTGTAAATTAATCATAATATTTGGCAATTTTGTGTAAATTTTTGAGAATTTTGGAGGTTTATTTTGTGAATTGTGAATTTTTAAGTGAAATGGTTGTTTTAAAAGAGAGTTGGAGTTGACAATTGAAGTTGGGGCTGCATTCTAGAGATGAAAGAGTTATAAGGCGTGAATTTAAGGTAAGAATAATAATTTTGGGGGTTCAATGGCTAGTTACAGTTGTGAGTGTTCAAGAAAGATTAAGTTTGGGTGGAGATTGTGAAATAAATTTATATAAATTAAATCACATTGCAAATTTAAAAGGATTTTGTTGAATTTTGGAGAAGCATTAAAGATTGTATGTGCATTGTGAGTTTTTGCGAAGAAGTAAGGTTGTATGTGCAGAGTTGAATGATTGGCAATTTGCCATAAAATTTTATTTTACACTAATACCCTTTTCATTTGATTACAAAAACTTACATCGCTTTGGCAATAGAGCTAAACTTGTAAACCAATCCAGTAGCTTAACTCTTTCCTTATTAAGTTACTAATTTAACAATGAAATCAATAATAAAAATAACAAAGACTATTTATAATTTACTAATATTAGAAAACCTATTTGGAACAGAAGCGAGACCACTTTCGTCGTTATCAAGCGGAAACAAATCTTTATAGAAAAAAGAGAGAGCTTGTAAGAGATTTAGGTACGTTTATTGCCTGTACCTTTCAAATTTTCATATATTTTTGTAAATATGAAAATCTCATAATATATAATTATTTAATGAACAATTTTCAAGCATTGTTTTGCCACATAATCAAGTGGACCCACCGATTATTAATTATCAGGGGTTACGTCCCTCAATTCACACGCGCGGCCTCAAGTCAGGCTATTCGATCGGGCTGACAGGTGTACAACCATTCAATGATCGCAATATATATATGAACTCATCAGTTTGGGCTCCACTTTTAGATAATAATCGGCAACAATTTTATTGTGATTCTCTCTCTTCCTGGTTTTGAACTAAAATGAATTGAAATACCCACTCACTGAAAAATGAATTTCTTTTCTTTACAGTATAGGGGTAAATGTATTGAGTTTTGACTCATTGTGCGAATATTTTTGTGTTTTGTGTTTGAGGTAAGTAAATTGTTCAGTGCTTACTTGTTCAGAACTAGGGAAGTAAGGAATGCTCAATGAAGTGTAGACGAGCTCACAGTGACATTTCAAGAAGTCAAAAGTCATTAGAACATTATTTTGTTACTCGCTAGAATTCCGTTGAGCTTTATATGTATAAATTATATACTGTGTGGCAGCTAGGTAAGTTAAAGTGTGCCATAATGCTTATGTTAAGTAAGTTGCTTAAGCCTTATCTCTTCTGGGATGGCAGTAACGCCTTAAACCGTATTCTTCTAGACTGTTAATGACTAAAATACTAATGTTTAAGGTTAATCAGGTGGTTACAAGTCGGGGTGCTACAATGCGTGTGAAAGTTTCTTTTTAAAAGCTTCATGTAACTTCTAGGATCTCCAAAGCTCATTCATCAAGCGACCTGCTATTGTCCTCTCACCATTTCCTCATAATTGAGCTTCCTTTTTCCCTTTGTCATTTTGCTCAAGGTTGTTTTTGAGACTCCTTAAATCATCTATGCTATTAGAAACTTTTTTTCCTCACTAACCATTTCTTAGGCGTACAAGTATGTCCTCATTTTTCTTTTACAAGATAAATGAGAATGTTTCTTTATCATTTCTAAAGATCAAGCACTCTTGATACTTTATGAGCATAACTTGCACTCATTCACCAGTCCCAAAATAGACGTTTCCTTGCATTCATAATGACTCCTTGGGCATAATGAAAATTTTGCCTCTTTCAAGTTCCATTTGGCATTCTTTATTTGATTTAGTTTTTTGAAATAAAATTTCCCTAATACTTGGAATCGAAGATGCATACTTTTTATATCCAAATTGTTATTATATACATTTTCATCTTTGATCTGCATGATCTTTGTCACTAGATTTTATTAACCCATAATTGTGCTTGTCAATTCTCAGTATAACATAATATCATCCCCAATAGGATTAATCACTTAAGCTTCAACAATGGCAGCCATATCAATAAACTTTACAACACTTTTCTCCAAGACAACACAGATTTTTAGGGCCAAATTAAAGATAGCATGTCTTTTACATTCAACCTCAAAATTTAACATAAAATGCCAATATGGAAAGCTCAATAGGCAAACTTTGTCTTTCATTGAGACTTTGAAGCGAAACAATCATAATAGGATGTGTTGACTTGAACAAGATTATGGACAATTCCTATGCAAACTATGTAGTTTTGGTAAAATGATTGTATCACAGCCTATACTTATCGGTTTCAAGTGATTCTAGAGCCTATTGAAAGCTAACTCATCAAGAAATTAGATTGTATAAATTTATAATTTTTGAACTTGTGGATTAACACCAGTTTATCCTTAAAGTCAGCCCTACTTTTGATCGATTTTGATTGTGACTCCCCAAATTACTAGTTTATTCCAACTTTCAAACCTTTCACATGATTAAACCACCCATATTACCACATGCATAAGATATTCATGAGGCTTTTGGAAGCTCTATACTCATCAAACTTACGTAATCACATCGAACGCAAATAATTTTCAAAAGTTCATGCACATAATCAAACTTAAGACACTTAGATCATACCAAAAATACTCTTGCATGTAAGGTCCAACAAAGGAGAAAATTGTATTGGATAAAGTAAGAAAATAAAAGTGCAAGGGATTACTTTTAATTGTTTGCTATTCCCATAACAAGATGAAAGAGGAAGAAAAACGTTATTTGGTGGCAATCATGGGAAGCGGCAAATCAGTAATAGAGCAGCCAAGAAGGCAATAATTATTGATAAAACCTAAGAGCTATCAATGGAAGGAAGAGGAAAAAGAAAGGGTGGAGAGAAAGGAGAGTAGAGTGAATCAGTGGAGACTAGATGGATAAGCAAAACCATCAAAAATCATCATACATCTCTATTTAATCAAAAATCTCATGTGCTCTTCATCTCATCCACCAGTCACATCACTTATAGAACCATCCCACCAAAAGCATTCTTCTTTTGCAAAAGTTCATTTTTTACCCCTCAAAATCTAGGTAATCTCAAATACGTCCTTTTCTTAAGAAATTACATTTTTGTACATATAATATTTTCCTTACATTGAAAATATCTTCTCTTATGAAATTTCCATTTTTTACATTCCTTTATCCCTAAATTCTCCTTCTCCTTCGATCTTGAAACCCAATCTCATACGCTTTCTTTGAAACATCAAAAGTGTTAGATGAAATTCTAAATGACTTTACTTTTGCATTTCTTTTGCTTAGAACAACCCATAAGGTTGATTGCATGTTTGTCAATCTTCATCATACTTCTTGCACTGAACCTTCTTTATCCAATCATTGAGCTTGTTTAAGTATAACTTTCCCTTAAATACTATATAATCACTTCATGCCAAGTTATCCGGGAACATTTGAACCTGCAAGCACATATACATAGAGTTCTCTTTCAAGAAAAGAATCATTAATGACCATGAAATAACATCTTCCTCATCATTTTATAGCAATGCCTTTAATACGTTTTGCAATGTGCTCGAGTTCAAGTGATCAAAATCAATCAAAAAGGACTTTTTAAAACATAATCGCTGCAGCTCACTGATTAATCATGCTTTACCTTATTGTATTAATCGTGATCAGTATACATGGTATTACAACATCAATGACCCTTCCCTGCTTCTCCTTGGCATTAACCTCCATAAGATTCAAATCATCCAACACACCCTTCTCCCCCACAGCCTTCTTGTTCCTCTTCCCTACACTCTCACTCATAGCATCAAGGCTTTTCTCTTTTGTGTCATGGGTTTGTTTTATTCATTTCCAAGTGGCTTTCCTTCCTCCTTTTGATAAAGCATTGCAGCCGGAAACCTCCACATTAACTAGTTGTCTTCCTTTATAGGCCCCTGCAACCCATTCATTGCCACCAGATTCAACCGCTTCTTCCCCAACATTGGAAGCTTCAACATGGCTTCCTTTGGACACCTCTTACCTTTACCGACATTCAGGCTTTGCAAAGAAGTATTATTACTTCGAGCTGAAGTAACCTCCCCATTGTGTCCTTTATTCCCTTCCTACCTCTAATCCTCCCTTCGTTGATGCGGAAGGATTTGACAGGAGATGGTGAAGCCAGTCATCATATTGCCCTTTGGAGTTGTCATCATCATCTTCATCACAATCCTCTTCAACATGGCCTAGATGACCACACCGGTAACAAAAATTCAGCACCTTCTCATATTTGAAAGGAACCCATTTTGGTCCAATATCCTTAAAGGATGTACTGCACCGCGAAGTAAAGGCTCCTAGATATTAACCCTAGCATGAAAAGCCACATGTCTGCTCCAACCAAGGTCATCATCCTCCATGTAGTCAAGTAAACCTCCAAAATTCTCCACAAGAGCCGATATCATTTCCTTAGAAACCATACCAAAGGGGATATCATAATCCCTAACCCAGAAATGAACATGGCCAAAGGTGATTTTCGATGGTACAATATTCTCTTTAATCTTCGAAAGGAGAATCAGTTGCTCATCAAAAACCCATGGCCCTCCTTCTGGAACCCTACTCTTATCCTACACCATAAAGAATTGAAAGATATAAAGATTTTCTCCAACTTCCTGAATGCCAAAAAGTTTCCGAACCTTCCATATGCTTGCCTTAAAAAAGCAAAGAGCCCAAAAACTTTGTAGGGTTTATCCATCATTATTTTACCAACTAGGGCCATGGAGGCCATTGCTGAGAAATTTTCATCTCCAGTATGCTCTCAACCATCTTTCATCTTTTTCTGTGAGTTTTAGATCATTCCACCAGTTCATAAGAGGAGAATCCATCTTCATTGATGAATTATAGGAAGCACACAATTCGGTGTGATTAGACATCAACAACAGCCGCAAGGGTGATGACAACCAGCGCCCTACAGATAACCTTAGAGATAAAACCCTAGAGAGACTCATGAAGGGATCTAAAAGATATTTTATCCAAATATTTCAATCTTCCATAGACGAAATCAAATTATTTCATCCTTAGAAAATGAGCTAGCTCCAACATAATATTTAGCCCTTGCATCAACGAAACTTGTACTAAAATTTATAAAGATTAATGAAATATGATCCCAATAATCTTTTAAGATGATTTACAAGGAACACAACTATAGCATAGCTACCAAAAAAATAATATTAAAAAAATTATGTGATGATAATAAATTCATCTCATTTTTCATTAATACATTAGGATGAAAACTTTCAAGCTCACCTTCGTTTAGTATATTGATATGCACAAAAATTTAAAAAGTAAGCGAAGAAAATTAACCTATGTAAATAGAAGTTTGTATTACATGAAACTTTCTTATTTTAAGACTATTGGCGCAAACGATTACAAAATCACCGCATCGAGGAGGGATTGTTAACGAAAGGCTGTTTGAGTGTGGAAAGGGCGCCGCTGGGGAATGTGCGGCACACCAGGTGGCATGATGTGGTTGGATGTCATATTGAAGGTCATGAGAGCCTCACCACCCAGGATGAAGTGACAGCCAATCCCTTTCGTGGTAAGTGTTTCTCAACGGGTTCTTTTGCTTTTGGGTGTTGCATTAGTATTGTTGTTTCCGTGACTGGACTTCCAAACACTTGGCAATCCCCGCCACCATGGAATGGGCTGATTTCAAGGAGTGTGGGTCCGGTCCAGGGCCCATCGTTTCTCTTCGTTGTCTATCGTTTGACCCATTTTTCTGGGGAAGGTTCCTACCAAAGCAGTGCCTTTTCTTTGTATTTTTGCCGTGTTTGCTTGTAATTTGACCTTGACTGTTGTCCCACTTAGCTCCTGTTCTTTTCGTTGATCAACTTTAAAATATCAATTTCAATCTATTTCAATTTACTTCAACTTACTTCAACCTACTTTCACTATTTTAATCAAGTTCAATTTATCTCACCAAAAATTCAGCCCATTTCAACCTACTTCAATCCACTTCAACTCACTTCAACCTATTTCAATCTACTTCACCCATTTACCAACCCCTATTTACCAATGAAAAGAACAAGCCCTTAGTCCTATACAATTTGTTCTCGGCGTGTGGTACTTTTGTGTTGTTGATTTTTATTCCAACTACTAGATTTTAGAGAACGATGCATATGAATGTCATAAGGTTTTTGTGTCAATGATGAAGATTGTTATTTTAGATGTCTTAAATTACGTTGTAATGATTTACACCTTATCTAAAATTTGATCGTCTTCTCTTTTTATAACTTAGACTCGTTTTCCTGAGGCTAGAGTAATTAAAGTAGGTCGGTTGTTTTTCCATATGGCCCCATGCCATTGTTATGCATTTGTGCTAAGGAAACAATAGATTACAATTAAAACAGGCGTAAAGCAATGACATAGTAAGCCCGAAAATTAGGTGTGTTAAATGGTAGCTTAACGCCAAGGAAAGTGGTGGGATCATGCCAAAGCCAAATGCACTGATTAAAGTCAAGCAGGACAAAAGTAAGAAATGAAAAGAAAGAGAGAATTAGGTGGGTGGGTCCAAAATTTGGACAAACATCATGCATGACATGAGATTAATGGCATTGCTAATGGTGGGGACTAAACTAAGGAGAATGACCACAAAAATATTGGAAAACCCGTCTCCATCATTATTTGGATGGTCGGATCTTCCTCCCCCGTGCATGCCTCCCTCCCGTCACCCACTTCCACGTTTCTACTATTTTGTTGCCACTTTTTTTGGGATGACGACACATTTTCACATTTTGCTCGTTCAACTTTAGCACTAGTGTAATTGTGTAGTCTACCTTTAGAAAAAAACGAATTGGCTGCTTCATTTGTATTTTTTTTGGATACATGCCTATTACTCCTATATTAAGAGTAACAATATCAACACGGGTTGATTCAAAGGGTTTGGTATTCATTTTAAATAAAGTTTCGTGTTCAAATCTTATGAATCAAGAAAATTTATAATGGAAGAGCTTTATTCTTTATTGGACCAACAGTAACTTAATTCTAGTAAAATGAAGAATAAAAAAACAATAAATTAAGAGTAACAATGCTTTCTTCTTAAAATTTCCAATTCTTATTGATTGACTCATGTGGAGAGTTTGTTTTTCATATATTAACATATGACTATTTTCGCCGCTTTTTAATTAGTTAAAGAAAGATCATTTTGAAATGATTTCGTAGTTTTAACTTAGAACAAATTAAACAAAAGCAAGAACAAAATGGTTCAACAACCCCACTGCTTTCTAAAAACATAATCACTATTCTTAAAATTCAAAGTCCAATGTAACCAACTATAAGATATTGGTTTAGTTTTGAAGTTTGCTATAGCTGTTGCCAGTTAGTATTGATGCTGAAACATAGCTGTCAAAGAATCCCCATTCCCCACATAGTATTGTGAATTCTAATCTAAGGTCGCAAAAACAGGGATAGATCAAACTATAAAATTAATGTAACGTAAGAGGGAAATAATGGCAAAAGTCTGCAACTTTCCATCTTGAATGTCTAGAATCTCCATATTTTTGACTTGCTATAGAACAGAATAGAACGTATTCAACTTGACATCAAATTTCTCGCTGCTGAGTGCTGACCTTTCTTCTGAACTTGAACTTTGACAAGTGCCCAACATTCTACACCAACCTTGCATGCTTTCTGGCCCAAAACCGCGCTATTGAATTTGAATGGTAGCTTTTCAGTGCTTTCCAGGCAAAACCGCCAATGTTGGGAGCTTCAAATTTTTGTCTCTTTTTTTTTTTCTGGGAAAAATGAAACCAACCTGGCGGTGTAATGGCTTTGCTTTTATATCTGATTATCACTTAACTTTTTTTAAAAAAAACAGAAAGAAAGAAAGTACCATGAACATGGCTCGACTTGATTGTGACAGGAAGGCCCTTGGATTGGTCATAGCTATGTTGATAAATTACCCGTCGAGGAGGCATCACCGATTAAACTCGGCCCAGCCATGTACACTGACTAATATTATCAATGTCTCCATTTTCGTTTAGTTCAGATTAAACCTTGATAAAATATACTCTCATTCCCAAAATTGCCACCAAATTGAGAAAAAATAATTCAAGTGACATTGTTGAAAGAATATTACCCCGAAATCAACTAATCTAGATAAAGTTTGAAGTCGCAAAATTAATTAGATAAATTTCCCCTGACAAATTTTCACACATATCGATATCAACAGGCTTTTGTGAACATTCTGCAGTTTTTGTAGCAAAAGACAACTTGCAAGATAATGGGTTCATGCTAACACGGTAAATAGGCTATGGGCACGAAACCTGTTCAATCTGATCGCGAATTGTTGTCCATAGAATGCTAGTTGCAAGTTTGCAACATTAAAAAATGTGCAGCAGGCAACACAGCTAAGTAACAAGCTGTAGCTAAAGCACGTTGGTATTACTAGTGCAGCAGCAAAAGCTAAACATCAGTTGTCCATAATTCAGTATGTATACTTCCATAGTTAGAACTTAGAACTGCCCAAAATGAACGGAGATAACTTACTACACCATCTCCCAACAAAAGTAGCATGCCTGTTTCTATGCCATATTTGGAACCCAAAATTACCAAAACAAAAATGCTTTGTTAGGATCGAAGACAATTTTAATTGGATGCAACAAGACTCACAAATTTGATAATTTGGCCAAAAAAATAAATCAACACCAAGGACACCAAAATTTACGTGGAAAACCCAAATCGGAAAAAATCCACGGGCGGCGATAATTAGAAAAATCCACTATGAGATAGAAAGTACAAAGATTGATCTCAAAGCAAATGCCTAAGAAAGATATCAATAAGCTGATTACAAAATCACTTAATAATACTCTCACAATTTTAGAAAAATAGTGGAATAATTTTTGGTGTGGTAGAATGATGGCGATGATGAATCTTGATGATGAGACTTGATCAAGATGATGAAGATGATGAAGACTTGTCTTGATTTATAGCAGCTTGGCCATTACTAGCAATAATCAGCCGTTAAACATTGCATTAAGGCTCCAAAAAACGCAGCAAAACTGATGCAAAAAGGGGAGCCCAAAAGTCTCTACGGGCCACGGACCGTGGCCAGGCCCACCAATAGTCGGTGGAACTCTCTGGTTGAAAAACCAAAACTGCTACTGCTGGATATAAGCTGGGAGAGAACTGGGCCGTGTCTGTGAAGGAAAGCCCAGTCACTGAAAGCAAGGAAGAGGCGAGGATGGGTCGTTGTGTGAGAGAGCCCAAGTGCTGGCTCGGTCAAAGCGGGTCAAATCTGCTGGAGCAGGCCACTGTTAGAACTGGGCCGCTGACGTGGGCCGCGGGAGAAGCCTTGCTTGATCCCATTTTGTTCTTTCCTTCTTTGTCTTGGCTTGGTCCAACCAAAGGAGACTTGACCAAAAACAATGTTTGCCCATGCATTTTGGGCCATACTCCCAACATGCTTCATGTTCACGGCAGCATTATCTGCAACCATGGAAATGTTAAAAGGAAGCTCCAATAGATAACGATACATAGAAAACTCGATAAAACAAACTGAAACAGAACTGGCTAAACCAAACCAAAGGAGATACACGTACAAGTAAGCAGGGTGTGGGCATAGCAAATGTATGCAGCAGCAATTCAATAGCAGAATTCTCGAGGTAGTATCATCAGTGAACTCTTAAATTTGAAAATTTGACAACCAGTTACTGGACATTAAAATGGAGGAGTTTAACTTTAGCAGGACAATTTGTTTTAGTCTGTTATAATCATGGATTCAAAGTGTCGCCAAACCGCAATGAAACGACCACATTGGAAAGGTTTTAGAGTTGGAAAAACTGCGTTTTCATGTTGTGATAGCGGCAATATGGAACGCAATTTGCCGTATTAGAGTGATTTTACCGTATCGGAACTGAAACCGAAATCGCGACTGAAACCGCATTTTGAATCCTTGATTATAATGCAAGATTTGGAGGAATAGCCCAATATGATCTCTTTCAACGACCCCAAATGCAGATGTGCAAAGTACACGAAAGATGATAAACGAAGAAACTTAACATCATCATGGAAAGTAAACGATGTACATTTTCAGCATTTTTTGTGGTTAAGTTTCCAGCTCCTAGTGCCCATTAAAGCATTCATAAATTTCGCTGTTAGTTCAAACACAGTTTTGTCAGCTTCCCTTGGTTCTGTGTAATATGTTTCATAGGAAGAAGCAACACAAAATGGAATAGCCAAGAAGTCACGAGCCATCTTAAAGAGATGGATACATTGAACAATTATCTTTCAACCACAGCAACACACTAAAATCCTTAGTCCACGGCAAGGTCGGCTCTTCAAGATACAAATCCGGATCTTATTTATTGGATTGATCATTATTTGTAGATTGGACTGACTGACAGTACATCCTTAGTGTATCTGCAAGATTACAGCATTCCTAATTGGCATGTTTGTGGGACTGGTGTTGAGAATATCACACATGATGAAGAGTCCCACATCGGGAGTTGGAAGAGAAGGACCATAGTGTATAAGCTAAACGGGCTACTCCTCTTATTGTCATAGGATGGACCCTCATTTAAACTTATTGTCATGGGTCTTGGTTTAAGTAAACTCCCTCTTTGGATTTGCCTAATAATGGTATCAAAGCATTGAGAGAAAAAAAAAGGGGGCATGTGCAGTCTACTTTTTTTCTTAGCCAGGTTCAACTCCTTTTTACTTAGGGAAATGGTAAAGTTAGAGAGAGAAAGCCACTAACCCATATTATTCACATTCATCAAAGAGAGTCCCTTGCCTAACAATGGTATCAGAGCATTGAGAGAGAAAAAAAAGGGGGCATGTGCAGCCTATTTCTTTTCTTAGCCAGGTTCAACTCCTTTTTACTTAGGGAAATGGTAAAGTTAGAGAGAGAAAGCCACTAACCCATATTATTCACATTCATCAAAGAGAGTCCCAAACACAGTGAGATACAAAATTGAGAGATATTCATGGCAAGCAACCGCACAAATTCCTCATCTCAACCCTTAATTCCAACATTTAAAGGGGCCAAGTATCGGAAAAATTCTATTCCGACCCCCAAAGTTTGGCGTAAATAATTTTCGGGACTTATAGCTTTAGAAATGATTTCCTATTTTCCTGGTCCATCCAACTTTGGTGCAAATAATTTCTGGAACCAAACTTGCCAAAAGTAGTTTTCTAAATTGCAAAAAGACCCCTAAGGTTTTCAAATTTTCATTTTAACCCCAATTTTTAAAAACTTACTTGCGAAAATCTAAAATTTGTGTAAGTGTGATTTTTCTCATTAGTAGTATTTTCGATCTTCTTTCATTTGGTATCAGAGCCAATGACCAAAAATAATTAAGATTATTAAGCTCATTAAGGATTAATTAAGCTAATTAACTGTAATAATACTTGAATCATCTCTTGCTTGCCTTGGACCGAATATTCACACATCACTCACCGAAAGACATTTCTCTAGCAGTACCTCAATTAAACTATATAACTGATATAGTTTTAGAATTAAAAGAAGAATTAACTAAGATTAAAACTACAGCCGAGGAGTTTAAGAAGCAAATATCTGTAATTCACCTTTCTTTAATTAATAAAGTTAGACATAGCGAAAAATCTACTTCTAGTGTTAGTACTCCATTCAGCATAAACACTACAAAAAAAAATCCAAATAAAGAAGGAATAAGTGACGGAAAAATGCTAAACAGCGACGGAATTTTGATTTTAGCGACGGAATTGGCGACAAAAAACGGTTGTGAGATTTTATCTCGTCGCTGAGCATGTGGCGACGGAATTTTATAATTCCGTCGCCATTAACGACAGATTCAGCGGCGGACTGTGCAACAAACCTTGTTTTGGCGGGGGAAAATTGGCGGGGAAGTCGGCGACGGACTTAGAGACGGAATGTCTGTCACCAATAGGGAAGGAAATTTTTTCCGTTGCCGACTTCTACTCTTCCAAAAAAATAAAATATCCTGTTTCGTCTCCAGTCCATCATTAAGTTTCTAATTTTTTTGAAATAATAACGCTTGTTTTTTATCGTATCCCTTAGTACATACATTTCAATCCATGCAAGAAATTTATAAGGAGTATTCACTCCATCAACATTCAATGGCTTCGAGTATGACTTCATTCGAAGCATTCTCAACAATTTCAAGCCATACAAATGTGAAATATCACATCCAAAGCAATACTTCAAACCAAGGGTTTTCAATTCACAAACACACAAGTCCCAAACAAAGCATATACATATCACAAACTGCAAATTCAAACAAACTAGAAGTTGCTAGTAATTAAAAGTAAAGTTATGTTTATAAAAGAGGGAGAAGCAAGCGCTAAGGGGAGGGGAAGTAAGCAGTAAGAGGTGTACTCCATGAAGAACCAAGCAGGAGAGCCACCAACTGAGGGAAATCTGCAATCAACTCAATCACCAAGGTGAGGATCATCACCTTCCTCTTCCTCTTCCTCATCCTCATCCTCATCCTCATTATGTTGTGAATGATGAGTAAAGGGTAGCTGAGATCCCGAGGCAGAAGCTTGCTGTATTTGGAAGAAAGCTTGCAGACACTGATTGATGCTCATCATTTGTTGGCTCAGTTGTTAGTTGCTTTGGGTGAGCAATTTGTTGGATTCCTCCAGTTGCTTACATTTCTCCATAAGCAACCGGGTGAGCAATTTGTTGGATTCCTCCAGTTGCTTACATTTCTCCATAAGCAACCGGTAACTTTCAGCTTGTGAAGTTAGTTCACCTCCCCAAGTTAGTTACTATACCCCTTAAGTCATTGAACTCTTGTTGCGATGATGTATAACTAGTACCTGCTAACAGTTATTTAAGTGAAGTACGCATTAGTATTACAATTAAGTAGACTTATCGTATAACCATGTTCATTGAAACTTCACTATGAAAACTGTACCGGCTCTTTGAGTGGGACTGAAGTAACTGGATTCCCTAATGTTGACAGCCTCATCGCTAATACCATAAATACAACCCTTTTTATTTTTATACGTCTTCACCCACAACTCATTTGGGTTTGAAAGTGGCTAGTTTGGATCTTGAAAAGTGTCATCCCCAATCCCGTAAGAGTTGATTACATTTTGAAATTCACATTCAAAGGATTCCTACAATATAACAACATGCGCAAGAAATTATATATATTACAGTTAATGAAAGTAAAGTATACAAGTTCAGGTTGAACTACCAATAAACATTGAGAATAGTTAGTTGCTTACATATGTTTGTTGTGATTTCTTGTCAACCCAAGGGGTATCTTCTTTGCCATGGAGTTTGTGAGTGCTGCTGAATAATTCAACAATTGTGGGTTTCATCCCAAATTGTTCCCTCTATGTATGTGCCACACAGAATTATGTCAAACACAAGCCAAAGCACAGTATTAAAGTTGAAGAAATACATAGCAAATTCATTTACCAGATGTCTCCTATGCTCATGCATAGGGATCGAGCCACAGGTGTGGAGAGATGGGCCACCACTTTTTGGAGTATCTAGTCGGTTCTTCTGGGCTATTTCACGCAGTTTCTTGTAACCTTCGTTCGCCCAGTATTGTTGGAGTCTCTCCCATTGAGCATCTTATTGTGCTTCCTTGCTCTGCCAAGGAAGTCTCTCAAGCGTGCATTGCCTCGGTTTTTAAATTTTTTTTCTATACGGTCCTCATGGACCGGATCCTAAGTAAACCACTTTTACAATTATGAAAACAACAAACACATCAAATAATACAATAGTAATTTAGCACGTTCACACAAACTGTTAATATGTAGGCACTTTAGTTACCTTGAATTCTCCAAACCACAAATCTCGTACTGGTTTGGGCACTTTACCCCAAGTAGGCCAAGCTCTGTCATATTTGATTTGAAATATGAGAGAAATCCTACTAACAGCACCCTTATTGGGGAGAAACCTAATTGAACATAACACATCAAATTGATTACCTGTGATGCAAAATAGTTAAAATTCATAACATATAACAATTGAAGACTTATCCGTTACCATCTGACTCAATCGAAGTCTTTGTTTGAGTACTCCCATGACTAGATTGTGCTTCACTTCCTCCAGTTGCATTGTTGTCTTGGGACTGGTTTGTGTTAGGGTCAATGGGTTAAGGAGTAGACTGCATAGTATTGACAAAAGGGGAGTTTGGAGGAATGTTGTAGGCAAATTGGCCGTACATGGTACTTTGGTTAGGAATGTATGAGGTCTGATGATGGAAAGCCCCAAATGGGGGAGACATTGATCTTGAAAGACCTGGTATGTAACTAGCCATTATGACTCCTGGGTGAACTGGGATATAAGGTACCTGGGGGGGAAGATAGATCAACATCCATTGCGGTTGGATCTATGGCAGAGCTCCTATGCCCTCGTCCTCTACCTCGAGTTGAGGACTTACCTCGATGAAAATTGGAATCCATACCTGAAATAGGTGAAAACAAATGCAAGTACAAATATATAATAATTGCACATATCAACCGTTTCCTCAAACATCATAATATGTAGGTAACACATATTTTCAAAATTCATTCATACAATAAAAGTAAAGTCACAACCAATAGTTTCCCATGCAAAGTACTCAAATACATAAGAATTCATTAGCACTCAAGCATTTGCATCGTCATCATCGTTGTCATCGTCATCATCATTATCATCATACAAATGCAAATTTTCCTCTACTTCATCTGTTTCATTACCGTCATCCCACTCATCATCTTCATCAACCTCATCATCCTCTACCTCGTTTATCTCGTCATTAACCTGAAATGAATGAAAACCCCATTTCATCATTAACCTCTTCCGTAATGTACTTTCATCCACTAATGATGTAGCGATAGCATCATTCACAGGTTCAACGATTGTCATCATGTCCGTTTGTTGGTAGGCAATAGGTAGAGTGTATTGCTTATCCACTATCGCCCTTGGTTTGGTTGGTATGACAACAAGCTATCCCTTGAGCGATCTGTATGTGGCATGAAGTATACTTGTGATGCGGTGTTTGGGAAGATGAATGGGTCGTACTTTTGGTACCTCCTTGTGCGGTACACCTCAATAAGTTTGCTTAGTTTAGGAGATCGTGTCCCATGATTTAATGTGGGATCAAACCACTCACAACTGAATAGCACACATTGTTTAAGTGGTTCGTCTACATACTCAAGTTGGACAATAACCTTCAATATGTCATGATAATCATTTTCAATATCGCCTTCCCCCATACCACAAACACCAACACCACAAGCATATGCTTCCTTCTTGATGCGGCGGGCTTCTGTGTAGAATTTGAATCCATTAACTCTATATGTCGTCCACGTCGACACATACCGATTGGGCTTCGTAGCCAATTGTGTCAAGTAGCAATGTTTGTGGGTGTTGAATAGTTGAATATAGTGCACCTAAGGTGACATAACATGCGGTTTTAGTTAATACAATGCACTTAAATATTATGTTAGAATAATGAAGGAATGAGTTGTAATACTTAAATTCTGACTAAACCAATTTGGAAAATGAGTTTCGATGATGGTGTCAACATCAGCGTCGCTAATATTTGGACGTGCAGTTCTGACTTGTTCTGTGAAAATTCTATCATATTTTATGAAGACCATTGATATTCTTGTGTTCCGAATGATAAACTGCATTGGAAGTTAAGGTAACACTCATCCTATATAAGGTTTAACTTCATCACAATTTAATAGCACGTGAAGATGGGCAGCAATATATTCGACGTCTGTGAGATACCTTGATCTTTCCCTACCAATAGCAGTCCGTTGTGGTTCAAACACAGATAGAGTTGGGAAATGATTATTATGTTCATCACCATCCTCATTTCTCCTGCATCTAGTGCGCATAGAGGGCATATTAGAGCCGGAGTAATAGGAGGCGAAGAATGTCCTCTTGGTTTCTAAGTATGCTTCTGTGATTGAACCTTCAAGACACGCTTGTTGCTTTATCTTTTTCTTCAATCGATCAAAGAACCTTATAAATTCACAATTGCATTCACTTGTATGTGATTGCACATATAAGAATTGAGATAAGGTTTCTGTAAGTACAACCTACTTTACCTCTCAAATGGATACATCCATCGGTATTGTACTAGACCACCAAAGTTGAGCCTCTTCTGCCAAATGCGCTAGTAGGTAATCCATTACATTGAAAAAGTCAGGAGGGAAAATTGTGTGCAACTTACACAAAGTAATGACAATGTTCCGATGCATTTCCTTAAGCATATCCTCTTGCAGTGTTGTTGAGCGTAAGTTCTTGAAGAATTGACTTATCTCAATGAGAAGTTTCAACACATCATCTGGGAGTGCACCAAATGCAATAGGTAAAAGAGTCTCCATGAACACATGACAATCATGACTTTTCATGTTTTTGAACTTTGCCTCATTAGGGTCCACAATATGTCTCAAATTAGAGCAATATCCATTAGGCATTTGAAGCTCCTTTACCCATTCACAAAACTCTCTTCGTTTATCCACAGGAAGTACGAACTTCGCTTTTGGTTTAACCGGCTTACCACTTGGGCATGGATGTAAATGTAATTATTGTCTATCACATATTTCTGTAACATCCATTCTTAATTTGGCATTGTCCTTTGTTTTTCCATGGACATCCATAATAGTGTTAATGATGTTTTCGAAGAAGTTCTTCTCAATGTGCATCATATCCAAATAATGGAGTAGCAATTGGTGTTGCCAATAAGACAACTCCCAGAATATGCTCTTTTTCGTCTAATTGTGCTCATTTTCCTTAAATCCTGGTATGACAAAGTCATCATTTGTAGTTACTATTGGGTAATCTTCCACCTCGGCATAAAGTTCTTCCCCAAATAAGCGACGAGGAGGACCCCCTATAACAATTCCGCCTTTCCTAAATGTTGTTCTATTTCTTCTGAACTCATGATTCCTTGGCAGAAAACACCGATGATAATCGAACCATGAGAATGTACCTCCATTTCTCAATTTCAAAGCCTTTTGCTGTTTCATACATACAGGACATGCCAATTGGCCATTAATACTCCACCCAGATAACATTCCATATGCGGGGAAATCATTGATGGTCCGGTGCAGCCTTCATCTGAAATGTATGCCCGGTAGAAATGTCATAAGTCTCAACTCCAACATCCCACAACTTTTTCAACTCATCAATAAGAGGTTGTAAATATGCATCTATTTTGTTCTTGAGATTTTTAGGGCCGGAGATTACACAAGTTAAGAACATAAATGGTGTGGTCATACACATTTTAGGGGGAAGGTTATAAGGTGTAACTACCACCGGCCAAATGGAGTATGATCTTAAAGATAAAGTGTAAGGATTAAATCCATCAGCACATAAGCCAAGCCTCACATTTCGAGGCTCGGAAGCAAAATTAGGATACTTGCTATTGAAATGTTTCAATGCTGCCCCATCTGATGGATGACATAAAATACTGTCCTCACGCCGATGTTCATAATGTCATCTCATGTGCTCTGCAGTACTTCTTGATGCATACAACATCTGCAGTCGAGATTTTAACGACAAGTAATGCATCCTTGAGTATGGCAATGGATTCTGATTCCTTTGTTGGGACATTTGCCTCTTCCATCTTGAATGCCCACAAAACTTGCACGTATCCAGATTTGCATTCTCCTTAAAAAATAGCATGCAACCTTTCCGACAACAGTCTATTTGGACCACATCATTGCCAAGATCTTTAACAACCTTCTTCGTTTGCCCATAGTTGTTTGGCACGCGGTTGTTAGGTGGAAACATCTCTTTCATTAGTTGAACAATTTCATTGAAATAGTTCTATAGCATATCATAATCAGATTTGATACTCAACAGTCTCATCGCAACAGATAGCTCACTGTGGGTGGAACAACCATCATATAAGGGTTGTTGAGCAGCTTGAACCATATTATAAAATGGTTCTCAGCAAGTGCTTGACCCCCTCTTCCCTTACATTTTGATTTTCCATTATAGCATCATCAACCATATCCTCCATCTGATCTACGTACAATTCATAGTAGTCATTATTAATATGACTTGAACCTCCAACTTCTTGAATTTTACTATTTGAATACCGAAAATCATATTGCTGATGTTTTATTTCCCCATGACTTATCCAAAACCAATACCCTTTGATAAAACCCTTATACATAAGGTACATCTTAACCTCTTCAGGTGTCAAGTACACCCTATTTCTGCATTTAGCACAAGGACATCTACACTTTCCTCCATTCAGAAACTCTATCTGTCTACATACAAATTCATCGAATTGGTTTACTCTATCTGAAAATTCTTGCGTATAACCATTACGATCAGGCAGTAATCTATTATACATCCACCTACGATGTGGAGGACTATTCATATTCTGCTCAAATAACAATAACAACATAAGTTATTGGATAAGAATTAATTTTAATTAAATTATAATAATTACATAAATTACTCAATTATATATTACATATGTTTATGTGGGTCTTATGGAATCAACCTCTCTATGGGTAGGAATACCGGTAGAGGTAAGGTTGCCTACAGTTGGATCTCCTCAGACCCCGCGAAAGCGGGATCCACACTGGGAGTTTGTTGTTGTTGTTGTTGTATATTACATATGTTTATCCCAACTTCAGAAAACTATTCATATTACTTATAAAACTTTAAAAAACAATAACCATTCATATTACTTATAAACTTCTACAAATTGGCTTAAACTCTTACGAATTTCAGAAAACTAATAACTTATCCAAACTTTAGCATTTCATTCCACCAACATATCAAATTTTATCTTAAAATTACCAAACCTAAACCTAAATTACACTGTGCAAAATCTTGAAACAAATTATAACAATAACTTCACACCAATGTCACATTTCAACAAAGTTATGAACTAAAACATTTTATTCCACCAACAAATCAAATTTTAAGTTCAAATTTCCAAACCTAAATGTAAATTACATTGGGCAACATCTTCAAACAAATTAGAGCAATACCTTCATCCAAATATCACATTTTAATAAAAATATTAACTAAAGTATTTCATTCCACCAACATATCAAATTTTATCTTCAAATTACCAAACCTAAACCCTAATTCCATTTAGCAAAATCTTAAAACAAATTAGAGGAAGGACTTCACACAAAGATCACATTTTAACAAAAGTATGAATTAAATCATTCAATTCCACCAACAAATCAAATTTTAATTTCAAATTACCAAACCTAAACCTAAACCTAAATCACATTGGGCAAATTCTTGAAACAAATTAGAGCAATAACTTCACACAAATATCACATTTCAACAAAAATATGAACTAACAATGAAATTCTAATAATATACCACAAAAATTTCTAGAAATTAAAACTAGTTTGATTGAGAAATTTACCCAATAAAAATATAAACCTAAATCCGGTGGTGGGAGTGGGCGGCAACGGCGACGAGGCTCCGGTGACGATTGGCGGGGGTGACGGCGGCAGGAGCGCTCGCTCGCGACGACTCTCTCTCTCTCTCTCTCTTTGCGAATGTCGACGGGGGAAATTAGGAAAGTTAACCAGATCTAGTTCACTTAAAACATGTCGTGACGAAATGGGCGGTGAAATTTCTGTTGCCCAGCAAACAAAATTAACAGGCGACAGAAATTCTGTCGACTAATAATTTTTTTTACTAACGATGGAATTTGCGTTGCCATTTTCAAAATAATTCAATTTTTTAAAAAATAGCGACGGAAATTCCGTCGCAAGTACTGAAATTTGGCGATAGAATTGTTTTTCCATCGCCAGGTCCTTCTTTGATTCTGACACTTTTTAGGGACAGCTTATTCGTCGTAAATTCCGTCGTTGATTATGTCCGTCGCTAAATTTTGTCATTATTTTATAGTTTTTTAGTAGTGAAATATCGTTTCCAAAACCCAAAAACAAGAATCCGTTTCCTTTGCATGATATAAAAATTCAAAAAGAAGTTGAAGAAAAATTTGATGAAAAAGCAGAAAAAGAAGAGGATGGAGCGTAAGCAGTATACTCTTGAAGAGTTATGGAATATGTTTGACAAAGAACAAAACCCAGAAGAATTAAATAAGATTATGGGTGCAATTAGTGATAAACATGACGTGTTACCTGATGATAATAAAGAGACTAATAATGTCCAATTAGAAGAAGAAATATATCAGCAAATGAACCTTATTAAGTTAGAAGATCTGAATGTGTTGCCTTTAGAAGAAGTCAGAAGAAAACTGGATAAAAAATATGGTAAAATGGCTGTTGAAGAAGAGATTAATAAAATCGAAAAAGAACTTGACTTAGGTGAAATAGAGACCAATCTTGTTAACAATGTTGTTCCTAAACATGAAGAATTTGGTGAACCTTCTGGAAAAAAACTCATTTTATAAGACCTAGGTACATTCCAGTAGGACGAACAACTAATTTTTCTTTCGGGTTCATCCCAAAGAAAACTACGACCTTTGAAGAGGTCGGCCTTACCCCAATAAAACGGGATATATCTTAAACATAGATGAAGCTCGTAATAGAGAAGAAATATTTGAACATTAAAAAAGAGGCATGAATAGTGTCTTAAGCTTAATACTACCTAGACTGTCTTAAATTTTCTAAACTACATTGAACATAGTTTCTCTGGCACTGTAGCTAACTGGTATGATTCATTAAATGAAGATGGTAAAAACATATTAAGAATGATGGAAACACCAGCTGCAATGTTCAAAAATTTATGTAAGGAAATTAAAACTGAGTTTATCGAAGCTAAACTTGATTCAGAAAAAAAAAGGAAGAGAATGGCAGAGAAAGAATAATAACATAGAATCATGGGATATGAGATATCTGAAAAATTATATTGCTGAATTTAGTCAATATTATTACAAAATTGGGTATAATGAAACTAATCTGGTATGTTCTATGACAAATTACCGTATCCGATAAATTCCAAAATTAATGAAAAATACATTGCATGGCTTGAATAAACAAATGTCATAGATACCATTGGTTCAAAAATCTCTTATTTAAGAAAACGGGACAATGATCAATGATTGGATCTCCAGAAACCAAAGAAAATTAAGAAGCAATTCCTAACTTGTTGGGATTCACCTCATCAATGGGGAAAAGAACCAAAAAGGAGAAGAAAAAGAAAATTCTATAAGAAAAAGAACTTTAATAAGCAAAGGGGGGAGAAATATAGAAGAAAATATTATATTAAACCAAGTTCTAAAAAATGAAGATTTTTTTAAAAAGCAGCTTCTGCCCTGTTGGGAAAAACAACTGCAAATGTTGGGCATGCGGAGAAGTAGGATATTATATTAATGAATGCAAAAGTAGGAAGAATAACAAGCTTATTGAAACCTTAACTAGCCTAGATTATATTGAGCTTAGTGAAGATGAGGAATTAGACTTAACCCTAAATAACGACAAAGGAATTGTTGAAATTATCTTGGACAATGAATATGAAGAAAGCGATTATGAAGAAACAAGTCATATGATAAAGAGTGACTCAATTAGTCTTGGTGATCTTTAAGGAGAGGAGTTTGTTGTAGACAATGATAACGAAGAAGCCAAAGGAGATTGGTTTTTTCCATAATCCAGAAAGACATGATTCATAAAAAGTCATTCTTTCAATTAAAAGGCAAATACGTATGTGAGATGATGGAAGGAGATCTAGAAATCAAAGATTGTGAGTATAATGCAGGAGAAGTTAATCTCATTAACTGGGAAAATATCCCTAAGCATACACAAAGGCAGAAAATATCGGTATATCTATGTGGGAAGTGTCCAAGTTCAAATTACTCTATTACAATATAATGACAAAGATATTGATCTTTATGCTTTGCTCTGTGACATCAGACATGCCAAATTTAATAATCAAATTATCACAGGGATAAAGACCAACTTATATAATGGATCAGTAGGATTCAATTGTCGACATAGATATTATGTAAGTTTGAAGGATGAATTTGGTAAAAATTTCCTATCCCTTAAAATAAAAACATTTGGGATGAATATGAAAAGAGGAGGATATCCATTAATGATATTTTGAAAAATTATCTACAAATTAGATAATACTATAGATCCAAAGACTAAGGTTACAACGATAGAGATAGACAAATTTGAAAGTCCTACCCCTATGTAAAAGATTTAGAGGACTAAATCCAATCCACAAGAGATAAAAATTGATCGTTCATGGATATCTACCTTTGCCAACCCTACTAAAATCAATAAGAAAAATGTGATAAAAATTGATGAGAATGGTAAAATAACCATAAAACCCCAATTATTAAGAAACATGAGTACTAGATCAGAATGGGGAGAGGGATCTTCATCTACTAAAGAAGAAATTAAACAAGATGATGCAATTAGTATGACTAGTGAAATAGGTAGAATGAGATTTGAATTTACAAGACCTAGTGTAGACCGAAGTATGAGTTTAGAAAGAAAGGTCATTGGCTATAAAACAAAGACTATTAGTGAGCTAATTTATGAGGATGAATTAGTCAAAAACATGACTATAGAAATATGCTATGAGATTACTGTAACACCCGGGACTTTATCCCCTTCGTTAAGCCGATTTATATTGTTATAAGTCTGCCGAATGCTGATTTTATTGAAAAGAACATTAATATTCTTATTATTATTAGTTTTATTAGTATTAAGGATTTTTATCGGACATTTTATTGAACAGGTTCCCGAATACGACTAGAATGTCGAACCTTGGGAATCATCATACGATTTATTGAATCAAACCTTAATATAATCAAAAGGCGGATAATCGACCGACGGTTATATTAATGGTTACAGTTAAGGTTGAAGGTCGGAAAATTGGATTTATGGTTCAGTGGGTTGGTGTTATTATCAGAGTAAGAGCAAAAGAAAAAGGAAAAAGAAAAAAAAAATTTAAAAGGGGTCAAAGCCCCTTCTCATTGGAAAGAAGCAACGCGAGGGGGGGGGGGTGGTCTTCGACCCGTGCCCCGTGCCCAACCCGCACACACGCCGGAAAAAGGGGGAGGGAGGTGCCGGTGGGGTCGCCGGCGACGCACGCCAGCCGTCCCCCACCCCGGTCGCGACCCAAAACCGAGCCATAGAGAGAGAGGAAGACCGTGAGAGAGAGAGAAAGAGATTGAAAGGGGGAGGTTGCCGGCGGTGTTCGACAGCTCCTCCACGGCCCGCCGGTGGCGGCAGCTAGGGGGGTCGACGACTAGTGGATGGGAAGCAAGGGGTGAACCGAACCTACACCGAATCAACTCGAATCAAACCCTAAAACGGGTCCTTGGCTTGGATTCGAGGTGGGTTTTCTCTTCCTCCTAGTTATTGTTAATTTTGATGCAAGTTTATTGATTATAAGTCGTTCAGGTTGAATTCAATGTTTATAGTTCGTTCAGGTTGAATTCAATGTTAATAGTTCGTTCAGGTTGAATTCAATATTTATAGTTCATTCAGGTTGAATTCAATGTTTATAGTTCGTTCAGGTTGAATCCAATGTTTATATAGTTCGTTCAGGTTGAGTTCAATGATTATTGATTATAGTTCGTTCAGGTTGAATCCAATGGTTATTGATTGTATTTCGTTTGGATTGAATTGGAACTGATTATGAGTGACTTGAGGAAATTGAACGATACCTATTTATTGACTGTATTGAACTAAGTTTAACGATTTATCGATTCGAGAAAGTTTAATGATTATTGATTATATAGAGTTTATTGGTTTATATGTAATTTATTCATTGTATAGAGTTTATCGATTATCGATTATATAACGCTATCAAATACATAAAGTTTTATTGGTTATATACAGTTCATTAATTACATGTACTCATTGTTTATAGTGTTTGCATAGAAATGATACCGTTATGAATGCTTATTTATCTGAATTCTAAGCGTGCCTAAATGTTTTATCGGTCACATGTTTCCATTGACAAGTCATTGGTAGTGACATAAACTTAAATCATCGGATCTATGAGTAATAAGCATGAGTTACATTGCATCAGTTGGCTTTCTAGCGTAACCAAATCGGTATCCCCTTTAAAAGTTTGCATCGAACTTCAACTTCAATGTTCCAAAGTTCAGTGGCTATTGCTCGGTCAATAGGCAGAGACTTCAAAATTCAGTGTTTCATAGTGTTTCATAGTTCTGCCAATAGGCAGAAGTTTCAAAGTTTCAAAGTTCATAGTTCTGCCAATAGGCAGAAGTCCCAAAGTGTAGCGCTCATAGCTCTGCCAGTACGCAGAGAATTCAAAGTTCAATGTTTTCTTATTCTGCAAATAGGCAGAAGTTTCATAGGCCACTGTTCATTGTTATGCCAGAAGGCAGAAGATTCAAAGTGCAATGTTTCATAATTCCACTAGTAGGCAGAAGCCTTGAGTTCAGTATTTTATAGTTCTACCCATAGGTAGAAGAGTTAAAGCTCATGTATCCGATAGGATTGTTCACAAAGCCAAACGAGTCTCCCGATTCATATGATCTTCATAGAACTTTATACTTTAATGAACAAGCGTATCAAGTTCAGAGACCACAATGCTGTTTACACATAATTTATACGAACTGAAATCAGCTCTAGGGATGTATTTGACCATCGTGTATTAAGTTTCGTGTTATAGTTGAGCCTTTATCACAGAAATCCCAGCAGGGGATGGTGGTGGGTTATACCCCATTTGTCTTCATTGATGTTATGAGTTTATATGAAGAAGTGATGGTAAGTCCAAAGAGTATAATTATTCTTAAAGTTTTCAGCCGTGATATAATTGCTATCTCTCTTGCATTGTGAGTGGAGTACACTGCGCGAAAGGTGAGTTCTTTAACGATATATGAGGGCTTCAAGAACAGGAATTACGAACAACAGTCGTAAGTTATTCTTGCATTAGAAGTATCTGTTTAGGGGAGGGGTTATTATTGCAGTGAAAGTATCTGTTTAGGGGAGGGGGTTATTCACTGAGCGATAATTGCTCATTCCCATCTATTTTGTTCCCTCCCCAGGTTTTTGAAATAGCAGGTAAAGGTCGGCCCAAGTAAGCCGAGATGAAGTCATTGCTGGCCTAGGAATTTGCGATGTGCTCGTATGTGAGCTGCAACATGTATTATGATGTCATGGGTTGTGATTTAAGTTCTTGTGTGCCTGTGTTGCATATCATTTAGAGTCACTTTGTATGGCCGTGTGAGCCACCATCTAGACTATCTAGGACTGTACTTGTAATTGTTCATTTGTTTAAACACTAAACTGTATTGGTTGTGGTGCTCCGGGCGGGTGGCCCATAGAGCTGTGAACTCCGGCGGGTGGCCGTTGAGTTATAGTTAAGCCCTTTATAGCTGTTTTCAGTGCAGGGAAGTGAATGTAAGGCCTTGAGCCTGGGAAATGGTTAATTTTCAGGGGAAACTCTATCCGTTTCGTTCCAGAAAAAAAAAAAAAAAAAAAACCCTAACACTCCTGACTTTAGGGTTGGGGCGTTACAGTTACTAACACAATTCCTAATAGCATCTATATCCTAATAAGTGAATGCTTGAAGGGACATAATAATTATGAGTTGTGTGCCTATATAGATAGTGGTTTGCTTTGGGGAAAGATCATTATTTTCAATGTTTATGTGGAAAAGGGAAAAAAATTCTTTACAAGTGAGGATAGTTGATAATAGTATTATGAGTCACAATGAAGCCATAGAAGGGTTATCCATAGAATTAGGAGGAGTTCAGCGCAGTATACTAGTTCTATGAGCTACTAATCAACCCTCTCATGATATGATTATTGAAAATAATTTTCAGAGAATATATTCTCCATGCACATAGACCATAACCAGATAATATTCACAATTAATGACCACTCAGTTCCTATTGAAAAATTAAGTAAGACTTACACTCATCAGAAAACTGAGTTTACACACAGCCAATGTGGTGAGAAGGTAATGTTAGCAAAACGTGAAATAGCACTAACAATCTCATTACTCGAATTATCTATTAAAGAGCAGATTGTCGAATAGCAAGAAAAATTATGCAAAGAACTCTACTATGATAATCTACTAAAATTTTGGGATAAAGATAAAACATTTGCTAAAATCACTCTATTAAATCCCAACACTATTATCCTAGTCAAACAAATGGTATATACACACCAAGATATTTAGAAATTTGATAAACAAATCAAAGAATTTCTAGATAAAGGATTAATCAGAAATAGTAAGAGTCCTCACATCAGTCTCGCTTTCATGGTAAGAAATCATGCAGAAGAAAAAAAAGAAAAAGTAAGAATGGTAATCAATTACAAAAAGCTTAATGATAATACTGTCTTCAGTGGTTATTATATTCCTAATAAAACATGCCTTTTCAACATAATTCAAGAAGCCTCTTGGTTCTAAAAAATGAACTGTAAAAGCAGTTTTTGGTCGATAAAAATGGATGAGGACAGTATTCCTTTAACTGCATTCAGTGCCTCACAAGGACATTATGAATGGATAATAATGTCATTTGGTCTTAAAAATGCACCTCAAATACTCCAAAGAAGAATGGATAACATCTTCAATGATCTTAATCATTGTTGTTTAGTTTATATCGATGATATCCTTGTCTTTTTCAAAACCATAGAACAACACAAAGATGATATCTTAACTGTCACCCAAAGATGCGCTGACCATGGTCTTATACTTGGTAAGAACAAGTGCATTTATGTTGAACAAGAAATTGAGTTTTTAGGTCTAGAGATAACGGCTGGACATGTTATTTTGGAAAAAAATAGAAGATTTTTCTGAAAAAAATTGTAGATAGAAAGCAATTAGAAAGGTTTCTTGGATGCCTTACCAATGCTTCAGACTTCATTAAAGATTTAGCTACACTAAGAAAACCATTGCAGCAGAAACTCAAGAAAGAAGTAAATTAGACATGGACCATTAATGATACAAAGATTGTTCAAAACTTCAAAAAGATGTGTAAACATCTTCCTGTTCTTAATTTACCTAATGAAAGACTTGATTTAGTTTTTGAGACAGATGCCAGCAATGAGCATTGGAGCACAGTGCTCAAAATCAAAGAAGGCGAAAAACTCTGCATATATTGTAGTGGAAATTTTAATAAGGCAGAATGCGAGTATCCCACAATGGCAAAAGAAATCCTTGTAGTCATAAGGGGAATTGAAAAGTTTTTAATTTTTTTATCCCCAAAATCTTTTCTTATTCGAACTGATTGCAAAGGAATACTTGGTTTTGTGAAAAAGAATTTATCAAATATGCAAGCGTAAGTGCGTTGGTAATTATGACTTAACCAGTTTTCCTTCTCTATTGAACATATATAGGGATCGAAGAACTCTCTAGCAGATAGTCTAACTCAAAAACTCATTAATGATAATCATCAAAACCGACCTCCTACCAGAAAAGGAGGAAATCCATAATGACATGCCACTCCTACTAGAACGGATTTCTCCTTCTAGTAAAGTCCATGATCCACTATCTTCAGCCTACCTAACAGCCCAAGATTTCCCCTTCTAGAGTTAGAAGTTAATTACCTTAGATGTCTTATGATATCCAAGAAAAAATAAGTTTCTATGTTCAAGAAAAATGGTTTAATGAGTGGTATGCAGCCTACATCGATTATTATCATAACTGTTCTTATGATATTTAGGAGTCTTGAAATACAATGATCTATTTTCCTAATAAGTCTAGAGTTGGTGGTTTTAGTTTTCTAGCCAACTCAATCTCTCCAAATGACCCTCTCATTAAAGTTTGGGAATATGGGATAATAGTTTACTTTATGGAAATCCCAGATCCAGAATTCCCATTTTTCTCAACATTAACCAAATTCCAACAATGCATGTTCCAAAGAATCCATTGGATTCTTACACCTCTTGATTGTCCAACAATAATTTCATATAGCAGACCTCTATATTTGGAGGTACATTGTGCACTAATCGAATATGAAAATGGAAAAGTCGAACCAACCCATTATCTTGTCCAGATCGTTGATTACGATGATCCCTATGATCAACGACAAGAATGGTTTCCATAACAAGGAGGATTTGTTACTTATCCCACTTTAGCAAGAGCCATCGATTTTTACAATGTAAACATTTATTATCAAACTTGGGCATTAATTGAACAAGGAAAAATGATAATGCATTGTGAAAATACTACTTTTGCCTATGACAATGAGTTTAAAGAGCACATGAAGGTGGAAGAAGCAGTCTCAGAAGATATATTTGATTATCTTTTTGATGTTGGAGCTGGAAAATTCTTATCAGAAAAAGAAAAGAAATATCTTCTACAATTATTTGAGAAATATGATCCAGAGCATCTTCAATTAAATGAAGGTTTTGATGATTATCCAGATAATGATGGTCTGAAAGATATAATTGGAGATGAAGGCATGCAGAATCTCAATAATGATAACTAGTCTTATCGTCATTAAAAGCTCTGAAAAGAGGTTGCCCCATTATTGTAATATTTTGACAAGTGTTAGGTCTGTAAAATAAAGTGTGTACTGTAGCCATGTGAAGAGTCAGTATGTACTGTAGTCATGTGAAAAAATTAGTGTGTATTGTAGTCAATATGGCATTCTATGTACCCCCATCCCTCTATAAAAAGAGAGGTTGAGACTGAGAAGAGACACGGTCATTTAAGCATTCTTGAGCAAAAGAGAAGTCAGGATTCTTCATTTCTCTATGAGCAAAGATCTCAAAGGATCTTTGTTATCTTAAGTCCCTCTTCAAGCTTTCCATTGTAATATTTCCACTTTCAAGTTTTCAATAAAAGAAGTTTCTCAGTAGGGGAAGTTATTCAATTGAACCTTATGTCTTAAATATTATAATTTCTTGATTAAAGTTCCACTATCTTTGAAAAAGATTAAAAACTTGATTAGTGATTACGGTCCAAGGTAGGAAACGAAACTGATGTGTGTTGTGCCTAATTTAAGGAATGTGGGGTTGAGATTAGCAATCTCTGTAAACCGGAAGTTAGAGGAATGCCGGAGTCCAGTGCTGACTAAGTTCAGGTAATAGTCGAAACTCTCTAATTAAGTTTTAACTATTTTGCTAAGCATGGTGGGCCGTTAATCACATAAAATATAATATTTGAGATATAAGTAGTAGATTATGATAACTAGTACCATTAAAATCATTATAAGAAGTCTAAGCATAAATATAAGCCTAGTTTTATAAAACAGTCCAAAACTTTGAAGTATTTGCATTGGGATCCCTTTAGGGGCCTAACAATAAATATTTGTGATCCAGAAATTAGATAACCCAAAGTTTTATGCTCTAGAAACCATTTATGCTAAACTAAGTAGTCCCGTAAATATTTTTCTAAAATCGTGGTATTAGAAAACCATTACACCAAACCTCGAGGGATCGAAAAGCAATTTATTCACAAGTATCACCTTTAGAGTCTAAAGATGAAGACCACGTTCAAGTCGCAAAAGCTATGGGACTTGGTGAAGAGTGAGACCCAGCACTGGCTCAACCTGGCCAACAGTTGCGAAAGACTCGGAAGAGGGACGCAAATGCCATGTATCTCATCCAGCCAGCCATGAATGATGAGATTTTTCCCCAAATTGCTTCAGCAACAAATTCTCATGGCGCATGGGAAATACTCAAAAAGAAATTTTTGGGTGAAAAGAAGGTAATTACTGTTAAATTACAAACACTTAGGCGTGAATTTGAAACTTTAGTTATGAAAGAGAAAGAACCAGTGCCAGAATTTCTTTCTAGAGTGTTTGAGATTGTTAGTCATATGACGACATATGGTGAAATTGTCAATAATGAAATCATTGTTAGTAAAGTTCTGAGAAGTCTAACAAAAGATTTTGATTATGTTGTTGGTGTAATAGAAGAATCAAAGGATCTCTCTAAATACAGCTTTGATGAATTAAAGGGTTCATTGTTAGCCCATGAAACTAGGATCAGCAGGTCCTACAAGAAAGTGGATGAAAAGGCATTTCAGGTGAAGGGGGAGACACAAGTAGATACTAGTCGTGGTCATGGTAAAGGCGGATCTTGTGGTAGAGGTCGTGGAAGAGGCCAAGGAAGTGGTCGTGGCACAGGAGGTTCTAATAAAGAAAGATAGAATAAATCCTCTTTTCACTATCACTATTGCTAAAAACCAGGTCGCAAAGCGGCGTACTGTTGGTAAAAGCAAAAGGATGAGGCCAATCAAGCCAGTTTTGCAGAAAAAATAGAGGAGGACAGTAAGCTTTTTACGGCCTTTTTTTCTGAAAAAGATAAGCTTAATGATGTGTGGTTTCTGGACAGTGGGTGTTCTAACCACATGTCCGGAAGAAGGTCCTTATTTAGCGAACTTGATGAGTCCAAGAAATCAAAGGTGACTTTGGGAGACAATAGGAAGATTCAAGCTGAAGGTAGAGGTACTGTTAGCATTATAACCAGCAAAGGTAATGCTAAGATTTTACAAGATTTAATGTTGGTTCCTAATCTATCGCATAATTTGCTTAGCATTGGGCAATTAATGATTAGTAGATATTCTATTCTATTTGGTGATGGGTATTGTCATATTAAATATAAAACCTCTGGCCAAGTCATTGCTAAGGTTCCAATGACAAACAATAAAATGTTTCCATTGGAAGTCTCTATGGTGGATAGGTGTGCTATTATCTCTAGTACTGATAGTGAGACTAGATTATGACATTTACGTTATGGGCACCTGAATATTAATGGACTGAAATTGTTAAGTCGAAAGGAGATGGTCTTCGAACTACCAAAATTGAATAATACTGGCTTTTGTGAAGGTTGTGTTTATGGGAAGCAAAGTAAAAAAATTTTTCCTATAGAAAAGGCTTGGAGAGCTTCTATATGTCTTGAGTTAGTACATGCAGATCTATGTGGTCCCACAAACACTACATCTCTTGCTAATAGTCGATATTTTTTGCTATTTATGGAGGATTTAAGTAGCATGAGTTTGGTTTATTTCTTGGAGAATAAATCTGAGGTTTGTGGCAGGGTTAAGAAGTTCAAAGCACTGGGGGAAAAGCAAAATGATCTTTTGATAAAGACTCTATGAATAGATAGAGGGGGTGAACTTATTTCTACTGACTTTAATATCTTTTGTGAAGAAAATTGAATATGCAGGGAGCTTACAACACCTTATACACCAGAACAGAACAGTGTAGCTGAGAGGAAGAATCGAACTATGGTGGAAATTGGCAGAAGCATGATGTAAGCAAACGGTCTTCCTACTTTTTTTTTTAGGTTGAAGCTATAGCAATGGCAGTGTACATCCTTAATCTATCTCCTACAAGAGCTGTTCGTAATCAAACACCGTATGAAGTTGCATAGCTTATGCTTTGGTTAAAACTTATTCTTGGAAATTTGATGAAAAATCTGAGAAATATATTTTTGTCGGTTACTGTTCCGAATTCAAAGCATATAAACTATATAATCCTGTTAGTGGCAAGATAACCATTAGTAGGGATGTAATTTTTGATGAAGCTACAAGTTAGAATTGGGCTGAAAAGCAAATACGACAAGGAATTTCTACGGAAGTGCCTTCGATTGAACAACATGAACCAAAACAACATGAAGCAGCATGAACCAAACAGGGACTTTTCAGCCGATACTCTTGAGCAGTCTTCAGATGAGCAACTTCTGCCAAGAAGATCAACAAGAGCCCGAAAGCCAAATCCCAAGTATGTTGCTAATGTGCATGCATGTGCCTTTGCAATGCTTGTTTCAGACCCTGTTTATTTTGAAGAAGCTGCAAAAGAGTCTAAGTAGTGCAAAGCTATGGAAGAGGAGTTGATGGCTATTTAGAAAAATAAGACTTAGGATTTGGTAGACTTGCCAGAAGGAAAAAATGCTATTGGCTTGAAATGGGTGTATAACACCAATAAAATGCTCATGGAACAATTCAAAAACACAAGGCCCGGTTAGTTGCAAAAGGGTATGCTCAGCAGCAAGGTGTTGACTTTGACAAAACATTTTTCCCTATGGCTCGTTTTGAGACAGTAAGAATTTTTCTGGCTTTAGCAGCTAAATTTGAATGGCATGTGTTTCAATTTGATGTGAAGTTTGCCTTTTTAAATGGGGAATTGAATGAAGAAGTATTTATTTCACAACCTGAAGGGTTTGTGATCAATGGTGAGGAGAACAAGGTCTACAAGCTAAAAAAGGCTCTGTACAGGCTTAGACAAGCTCCACATGCATGGAATAACAAAATTGATACCTTTTTTTTTTTTTTTTTCTGAAAATGGTTTCAAAATGAGTGTAAATGAGCCTACCCTTTATTTCAAAAAACAGGGTGACAACAATTTCTTGGTGGTTTGTCTCTATGTTGATGACATGATATACATAGGTTCTTATGAATCTCTTATTGATGATTTTAAGTCTTGCATGATGAAAACATTTGAGATGTCTGATCTGGGATTACTGCACTATTTTCTTGGGCTTGAAGTAAAGCAAGGAGTTGATGGTATTTTTATCTCTCAACAAAAGTATGTCATGGACCTTCTAAAGAAGCATAAGATGATGGGGTGTAAAACACCAAGCACTCCCATGAATGTACATGAGTTGTTGAGGGCTAAAGACTATACTGGGAAAGCCAATACAAGATATTTTCGAAGCATAGTTGGCGGACTAAACTATCTGTCACACACGCAACCTGGCATCACACACTCTGTAAGTGTGGTGTCTAGGTTCATGCATAGTCCATCTGTACATCATCTTGGGGCTGCTAAAAGAATTTTGTGCTATGTTACTGGAACATCAGATTATGGAATTTGGTACAACAAGGTTGATAACTTTAGGTTATATGGTTTTACTAATAGTGATTACACAGGCTCTTTGGACGATCGAAAGAGTACTTCAGCTCAAGTATTCTTTCTTGGTTCTGGAGCAGTCCCTTGGAGTTTGAACAAATAGGGTATAGTAGCCTTATCTTCTTCAAAGGCTAAATACATAGTAGTAACTTCTTTAGCTTGTTAGGCAATGTGGCCAAGGAAGTTACTTGTAGATTTTTGTGAAGAGAAGATTGGTGCAACCGAAATATTTTGTGACAACAATTTAGCTATAGCAATGTTAAGAAATCCATCTTTTCACAGCGTACAAAGCACATTGACATTTGCTATCATTTTATTCGGGACTTGACTATGAAAGGTGAAGTTCAGTTGAAGCATTGTGGGAAAAATCAACAAGTTGTAGACATTCTGACCAAGTTTCTTCCTCCAGCCAAGCATCAGTATTTCAGATTGAAGATGGGTGTGACAAGCTTTGAAGCAAGGGGGAGTGCTGATTGAGTGCTTCAAAAAAAGATAGCTGTCAGTTATTTCTTATTTTTAGGATAAGTTGGGTTGAGTCAATAAGCAAAGTATTTTTCTGTTGAGGGTTTTTAGTTAGCAAAATCTAGGTAGTGGATCATTTTAGTTTTGTTAGTAGCTAATTTTTAGGTGGTTAGTTTAATTGTATGCTTATATATTTGGCTGTGATTCAATGAAGTTTGTGCAGCAGCAAAGAGCGTCTTTCACAGAAAATTTCTTAGCTCTCTTTCCCTAATTTATTTGCTTTTTAACTTTCATTTATAATAAACTGGGACCCCTCTTCATCTTCCTCACCCATGTTCTCTGAACTTGAATCAGCCAATGAGTACACCTTTTGCTTGCTGGGGACTAGATAGCCATCATACAGCTTGCGATCTCCAAAACATAATGGGCCTTTGCATCACCATCACTGTCATCTGACTTAGAAAAGGAAAACTTGATGAACTTCATTTTGTAATGGGAATCCATAAATGTAGCAATTGCAAGCACTACATAGGCATTCTGCTAGTACTCATCAAAAGTCTTAAACATTTCCTCAGCCAAGGCTTTGGCAAATTCATTAGGATTGGCCGACTCTTGTATCAGATAAGCAGAAATCTCTTGGAGATAAGGAAGAAAGAGATTTGGTGTTGGCTTCTTAACTTGAAACAACCCATTCACAGTCCCATATATTTGGTCTGTAGTTCAGCAAATAGTCCTCACTTTTGCCCATTCCTCTTTTGAAGGCACCTCATAGTCTTAACGCACGTTTTCTAAAGAAAATTCTCCCATAGCCTCAATTACAAAGCAGTGCGAAGCTTAGTGCTATTTAGATACCACAGAGGCAATGATTTTGACCATGCTGGCAACCCCACCTCCCTTATAATGTCACTGATCTCCCTAAATGCTTCTTAAGCCGTGTCAGTGATGATGTCATAGCAGCTAACTTGCCAATGAAGCATATGATTATTCATATGAGCCCCCCATTTCTTCTGAACTCCTTCCTTCAAACAAATTAGCGGTGTTGTTTGTCCTTGTAAAGCCAAATACCTTGTCCAGTATACCCCACTCTTTCAGAGACTTGAAAGTATGTACAGTTGGGTTTAGAGCCCAACGATAATATTTGATGACCCAATGCTGCAATTTCCAATCATTGTCAATGAAGTGGCAGCTAAGCACATATATTGCGGCATGCCATACGGGATCAACCGCAAGACCAATTCATCCTTGAAGTTCCCAAAAAATTTCCTTGACTTCCTGCCATTCTTTGTTATAAATTTTTAAGCAATTACGCTGCAAAAACTCCTTGTCCAATCTAAAAGTATGGTTTGGATGAACGACCTCAATTAATTGCCTAAAGGAACAATGTTCAACACACACTGAACTAGGTGCCACACACTCAAAGTAGACCATCCTTGGAAGGGCAATGCCAGCCTAGTTTGGATGCTGCTCATTAGATTGGTTAATGCTTGGCAAGCCTTCTGCTGAAATGAAGAAGTGCCCATTTGTTATCATTCATCATGGAAGTTTAGGACATACCTTAATGCGGAAACAAAGGATCTCGTTACTCGTTGATTGCCCACAAATTTGTGAACCGGAATGACGGTGGCTACTAGAGTCACTAAAAGCATCACCCCCTAAACCCAATCCCTAAGTGATGGTGGGATTAATGTGAAAAAGAGCAGAGAGAGGTAGAGGGAGATTAACATTTTTCTGCTCAATCTTGAACTCATAATCAACTCCTTTTAATTAGCACCAAGAATAGTAACTAACAGGACATTAATACGGATTATTAATACATAATTAATTAATCCGCAACTGCCTATTTAATGTGGATAATCAATGTGTCTATTACATTAGGTCAATAGCTCCCCCTCGGTCGCATAAACCATAAGTTATACATTTCTCTACCAACTAATCTCTTCACGCCTCATATTGGGAATAGAGCGTGCGACCAAAAATTAACCAATAGTATTATATTAAGTCACCATCTAACTAACATAACACTTTCATGAAATATGATACCTCAAATCATCCTCAACATCACTAGTGGCATACATAGTCCCTTTATGCCATATGCTATATCATATAATTATATATTCAATATAATCACCAAAGCTGATGCGGTGATAATGCATAGATTTTTCCTTAAACACTCATGAAATTTCATCTCAACGTAGCTGCTTTCTTAATATGTTCTTGCTAAACCGTATACATCATGGCCCTTAAGAAACACATTAAGGTAGCATAATCAAACTTTGACTTCATATCATATTTTTAAGTCAAAAAGTCATCATCCATAGGGTCGCACAATAACAAGAGATAGAAAAGTCAATTGTCACTCCATGTATGGGTCGCCTTACAAGCAGTATGAAATGTGTGTCATGGCATAACTCCCTCTCAACTGGGTATGTCACTTTATATGTCATGCGAATCACCAGTCTAGATTTTTATCCAAAAATCTAACCTGAGCCACTAGATCAACATACTGAATGTTAATCTTAACACTCAAGATTCGGTTTTTAAGGTTTCAGTATGAAATCCTATTTTATATTCGACTCCCTCAAGTCTCATCTTAGACCCACTAAGGTGACTATATTTATTTTATTCATACACTTCCGGTATGAGTAATCATATTGCACACCTGTGCCAATATGATTAAGCCTCATCCTACTCGCTACTCAAGCGTCAAGGCAATTACCTGTGTGACTAGGCCAATCAGAAGCCTGTGACAATTTAATATGCCTAACACGTAAAAATAAATCATAAGCATTTTGTTCATTTACAAAAGGAACATGTCCATCATAATATACATCCAAGCATTAAACCTTATGAATTCCTAGACTCAACAAATGAACTTTGAACCCATCACTAGGAATAGGTTTAGTTAAGGGAACATAATCACATTGTTAGTATATATATATATATATATATATATATATATATATATATATATATATATATATATCTAATGGAAATGCTTCTTGTCTCTATGGTCACAAGATACACAATTTGCCTCTATAGCTGACATCGTTGTGCAGTTTTGCTTCTTACTGCACCATGACATGGCTCTCCCACCCAGGGTGAAGGCATGTCCTAAGGTTGACCTAGACTCATATGGGTCTCCACCCCAATTGATGTTTGAGTATCCTCTTGACTTGAAGTCTCCCCTCGATAGCGTAAGACTAAGTCATCAGTATTATAACGCTAGCACTTGACTCTCTTGATGGCCTGCGAATTAGCAAGTCCTTGGTTACTTTGATAAAGACTTACCAAACTAACTGCAAAGCAAATGTGAGGCCGTGTACATAACATGGCCCACATTAACCTTCATATGAAATTAGCATAAGGGACATTATTCATTGTCTCTATTTCATAATCTATTTTAGGGCATTGATCAAGATTTAAGGTTAGACCCTTCTTAACTGGAGTATTCACTGGTTTGGAATTATACATTCGAAGTTATTCCAAAACCTTTTTAATGTTCGCTTCTTAGGATGGTTTCGATTTATCTTCATTCCTAGGGGATACCTACCTATACCCATGTCCTTCATCTCAAGAACATAGGACAATTACATTTTAGTAGCTTCGATCAACTCAAGTTGTTCCTAGCAGGCAGTGTGTCACTAAAGTACAGGGTAAGAAACAAAATCCTGCTCTTGATCCTTTGACATAAATACAATAGTCTTCTGAAACCATAAATAAGCTAAACTAGTTTATGGCTTCATGGAATCTAAAGTACCAAGATCTAAGAGATTTGCTTAACACCATATATGGACCTTTTAAAGTAACACACCGTGCCTTTTCGTCCCTTTGATACAAAATCAATGGGTTGGTCCACACAAATATGTTCCTAAAGGTTGCCCTTGAGGAAAGCAATCTTTACGTCTATTTGAAGCAACTCTAGGTCCCAATGGGCTATTAGGGTTAGGAGTAGACAAATAGGGGCAAATCTCACCACATGAGAAAAAATCTCTTTGTAGTCTATACCCTCAATTTGGGTGAGGCCTTTACCCACTATAGGCCTTGAACTTTACCAATCAAAAACCATCTCCCCGCATTTTATATTTAAAACTCACTCGTTTCCAATAGACTTATGTCGGGGCGGAAGATCAACAAGTCCTAAATCTTGTTTCTTGCCATTGAGTCTATCTTATCCCTCATTGCATCCTTCTAGTCTCTGTGGTTTGGTGAATCGGTCGCCTCTTAACAAGAGGGAGGTTCCTCAAGTTCCAAAAAGTACATAGGAATATTCCCTCTTTGATTTAGAATATCATCGAGGAATTCTCCACGCTCACTCCTTCGGATCGTGGGACCTTCATTACTTGTTTGTCTAAGTGAGCAATCCATCCCCCTTTCTCTAAGAGGCATGAGACCCTGACATGTGGAGAATCACTCCCACTATCCATTTGAGGTGTGGGATCCTGAACATGTAGACTAGTCACATATTCAAGAACAGGAGATTGAGGATAAACCTTATTCTCAAGTTGACTCTCCTCAACATTTGGAGATTGAGGGCGAATCTCATTCTCTTTAACAGACAGACCTTCACCATTCCTATCAAATAAGAAATATGTACTATCCTCTGTGACTTAATGAGAATTCAAATCCTCCCCCTCACTGAGAGATGGTTGAAGTTCTTGTTGTAACTCATACAATTCAAATAAGAAAGTCAACATTGCAAGAATTCGTTTCTTCAAGAGATATTCACAATCTCAATTGGTTCGAAGAGTTCTAACATTACGTTCTAATTAAGTCTCTACTACCGTTATAAAGCGTGTGAACACATCAAGTACTTAATAGGAGTGATATAAAAAGTATATACATTTATATATATATAGCTCCATGATGTGCTTTCACATTCATATGCCCGCAAATGTCTAGAGTGTGAATGGACTCCAAGGGACTCAATGCCCTTGAAGCCTTACCAACAGACTTCATAGTTGCTTTACTAGCTAGGCATAACTCACATCTGACAACTTAATCCTTGTGAGTTGGTATTAAAAGACCATATTTAACTAGTTTGTTAACTCTGTTTGGACCCTCGTGATCAAGTTGAGCATGCCTAAAACAGAGTTGAAAATGAAGCAAAGATGGAAGATGTTCTATTTTGTCTAAAACACCGGAAACACGTCTCAATGTTGCATGGCCAACCAAATTGCTATTGTATATGATAGACAAAAAACAGAGAAAACTAATCTCAGAGGAAAAAGACACAAGGGAACGTCACGCCGTAGGTGCATTGAGAGCAACATGAAGAAGCAATGCATTCTCTTCACAGAGATATGTCCTTATTTTAAGGATAGATTCTTCACGATTGTTAGCTAAAATGACAATTTGCGAACCCAGGTGGTAGCGATGAAAGTTCACAAAATCAGCTCGATCCTGAATTATGTGCTTGGTTGCTGCTTGTCTACAGTCCACTAGGAATCATAGTTGGTAGCTAATGCTTAAAAGTACACATATTATTCAACTTTGAAAGAATCCACCTTAATCGGCTTAGGACAACCCCGAGTGTAGGGTCCCTTGTTTTCACAGTTATAGCACTTCACACGTGCTATAATCATCTCTCTATTTCCCTTAGTGTTTTTTCCTTTGGGAAATACCACCCTTAGGTTCAGAACTTCAAGGGGAATTGAGTCTGGTTGAATTGATGCTAAGCTAATCCTACATGTACTCAATAGTGAGATTGCTTTCAATTCCCCCACCAGATTGTCATTGATGCAATATAACATACTATAGCATGTTGATCGATCCATTCTCAAACCCTTTTTTGTATGCCTTTAGGTTCTCTCGATACTGCTCACTAGCAGTACCATCTTTGCCATTCCAGGAGGCCTAGAAGCCGTCAAGTGTTCTAGAACTTTCCACTCGTTCAGAAGAAACTAAATCTTCTAACAGATAGTTGGTGCTTTCTGTCTCTTCATCAGTAAACAAGTCACCAATCACATTTTTATGGCCATATCAAGAAGTAAATTTTGAATTGGACATTAGGCATATTTTTCAATAATTAAATTATCAAAAACTCCATTATCTTATGATCGAAAATTTCACCAAGCTCATATCATCACATGCAAACACAAATTAGAAGTTTCTATAATCTAATTATCACATTTTTCCATAAAACAAAATTTATGGAGAATGTTATTGTTAAACTAATTAACACTTTAGAAATATCATAAAGATATTCAACTTGATCATGTAAAACAAATTTACATAGGTTATTTTACATAAAACAAATTTATATATTGTAAATATGTCATTTAAAACTTTATTTAATGACATATCAACCATTAAAAAACATATTTATATAATAAAATGAATCTATATAGCAAACATATTCGAATAATAACATGCTGCAAAAGAAGTTTATTAAAGCCCAAAGAATATTATATAAAACACATTTATATGATTATAGATAACATGAAACTTATTCAAATGTCACTCACAAATTCTAAAACACATTCATAATTTTATGAATTTAGATTTTATGAAACGAATTCATAAAATACTGCTAGATTACATAATTAGTAGAAAACATAAAATGAATTCATATTCGTTAATTGGGCTAGGGAAAAGTGCAAACCAACTAGCGAATTCACTACAACCCATGTAGTTCGTATGTATGTGTGTGTGTATACATACATACATACATACATACATACATACATACATATATATATATGTGTGTGTGTGTGTGTGTAATATATATATATATATATATATATATATATATATATAT
>JACYFF010019584.1:102061072-102127853 GCA_017589665.1 Selenicereus undatus
CACATGGAACATATTTACGTAATCGAATGCAACATAATTCATAACATGAAACATATCCAAATATTAATCACAAGTAATTATATAGAATAGATCCATATAATATTAAGATTTGAATGAAATGAATTCAAAGCAAAACTCGCAAATCATATAAAATGTATTCATGTAATATTGCTAATTTAAATTTCATGAAACAAATTCATAAAATGATCAAATACCCTATGTACTCAAATAATGGTGTGAAACTTATTCATGTGATACTTCATGAAACATCTTTATTAACTAGAGTAATGACAGAATAAATAACCGATTCACAATTGCTCACGCATTTGCATAAAGCGTATTTATATAAAATTATTAAATAAAAAGATTATAATGAAACATATTCATGTAACTAAATATTATATAAAATATATTTACATAATATAACTTATAAAAAATTTTCATTTATAGACCAAGAGGGATCTAAATATCTCGTAAATATTTATTGAATCTGAGTAAAACAAATTTACATCCAATATACTAATTTTATATATGAAATAAATTCATATAACTTCAATCCAATTGATTATTTACTAGTCACCCGGCATGAAAATTTCAAGTTGATGCATATATAAAACGAATTTATAAGCGACATTAAACATATTAATGTTTTTATAACGAGTTCATGCATCCTGAATTAAAACTAATTCGAAATCTTCATTCAACTAATGAACTAATTACATGAACCAAATCAACTTGTACATAATCATAATTCAACTAGAAATATGACTTGACTAATAATATTGATATTTGTGTTATGTCAAAACCAAAATCACTTTGAATAATAAAACCAATTATACAAACTCGAGACCCCCATCCCTACTTTTACTCGGCCTCCATAGTTTCATTAATTTGTAGCTATCTCTCTCTGAAAACAACCCCTCTCTCTCTCTCTAAAAACTCAGTGGCTCTTTCTCTGCCTTCCACACTAGGCTTTGTCCTCAACTATTGCTGCTACTACCACCACCACCAATTGACCATGATTTTATCACTTCTCAGTAGCCATCGCCGTGAGAGGTCGACCTTGGATTTGTCGACACCAGAGCCCATGCTACAGTATGCTTTGATCCACCCAAACGATGAGACCGCTTCGCCTCTACTGCCTATGGAAAACCACCGGTCAAGCGCCAGCCACTCTTTCGACTCAAATCAATGCCACCATCGGATAGATTGATTGGATTTGAGTCCAGCGATGCGCTACGCACCCCACGTACCACTAAATCGATGGCGCATGAGCCCACACACGTCCTGTTAGGCGTCGAAACGAGGTTTTTTAGCTGACAATATGTAGATCGGTGTGCTTGGAAAGGAGAGGGAGAGCAAGAAGGAGGCAGTAAAAAAATTGCCTTCGTCAGCGGCACATGCACACACGCGCCATCCTTTTGGGTTGATCTGATGGATAAGACGGTAGTTTTCCTTCTTTGCCTCTTCTACTTTTTTCTTCTTGATTTTTGTTTGTTTGTTTTGAATGTTGTCTGAGATCCGTCACCACTGAGGCCCTATGGGGTTTGACCACCACATGAATCATCTCAGGGTGGCGTGGGTGTGAGGTGGGTCTTAGTTCGTTGGTCACTAAAACCTAGCCAAGACTGTGAGGGCCACGATCACAGTAGCAACGTTAGGTGTTAGGTCAGAAGGTAGAGGGGCAAGTCTAGCTGAGTCCAGGATAACTACAAATTCACAAGGCCAGAACCACAAAGGGTTGTGAATTGGGATTTGGAGTTTTAAGAGATAAACAATTATGCAAATAAATCATTCAACATACGGAAAACATGTTTGCATCAATTGAATGCCATGTTTTACGAATTAATCGCATAGATATACCATAGTTGAATCAAACAGGGCAAAACCGAACAACGTTGGCTCTGATACCACTTATGGAAGTTTAGGACATACCTTAGTGCGAAAGCAAAGGATCTTGTTACTCGGTAATTGCCCATAAATTGCTTAAATAGATTGACGGTGGCTATTAGAGTCACTATAAAGCGTCACACCCTAAACCCAATCCCTAAGTGATGGTGGGATTAACGTGAAAAATTGCAGAGAGAGGTAGAGGAAAATTAACATTTTTGTGCTCACTCTTAAACTCGTAATCAACTCCTTTTAATTAGCACCAAGGATAGTAACTGACAGGAAATTAATACGAATGATTAATACATAATTAATCAATCCGTAGCCGCCCACTTAATGTGAATAATTAATGTGACCGTTACATTTGATCAACAATTTAAATTCATTTGGGCCACAACCAGAGTATAAGATAAGCTCTCAATTGTCATATATTCTAGAGCACATGCACAAGAAGCCAAGAAAGAATTCTTTACCCCCTTATCATAAAGTCTTTTATAGTCATAGACAAACATAAGTCAACCACTCAGGTAAAGATAACCTCCTTGATCCTAAGATCTTCCACAACCATCATAAAACCACAAATGGCCTGTTGAAAATTGTTAATGTGAATGCATTGCTCATAGAAATCATCATGTACACAAAGTCAAGCTAAGCCTTGGTTAAAGTTCATTATACTAAAGGCTTTGTTAAGGGTGTAATGGGAAGCTCCTTACTTCCATGCCTACTTCTAGTAAAGTTTGTAAGGATGCATGGACATAGGTTTATACTACAATTCCTACTTACCCGTCTTTAGTTTCTGCCCTCATTCTCTTTACTTGGGCTATGAATAATAACCAACATAGAATCCCAAACATAAGGTGGATACAAAGCATAAGCTCCTAGTAACTTACCTTCAATTTCATCCTGCTTTTATTAATCTTAATATAACTGCTTTGTTAACTCCTAGACTAGAGTTTATACAATTAATAAGTAGAACCAATAAGTGTTGACACAAGTAGAAATAGCCATAACGGCATGTTTGTCGTCTTCATATGCCTGTTTTATTCAAATTATATCGTACTTTCACAACCCCGGAAGTGGATATACATTTACATTCAATAAAAGTAAATACACCTGTTAGAGCAATAGTAATGGCAACAAGGTTTTTCAAGCCTTATTCCGCGCCATTTTTAATGGCCTCATAATAGCCACTTTAATGACTTTGTAACAGCCATTTTAATGGTTTTGTAACAGCTATATTTCCTCTATAAATAGAGGCTTCATCAGCAGGGCTAGAAATACTAGCTCTCACATTTCTCTCCTCTCTTCTTCTTCTTCTCTGCATTCTGGGTTTTCGTGTGCTGCATACTCCAAACTCTTGCCCACGAAGTGCACACGTTCAAGAGTATCCTGAGTTAACCTTGGGGAGCAACCGGCTGAATCGATTTGCACCGTAGTCGAGCCGTAATTGCTTTCAAGGCAGTGGTTTAACCACGACTCAGTTTATTCTGTCGATCTTTCAGCCATTGTTATTCTTATTCTTCCAACAATTTGAAAGCAATTAATCTGCAATTGCTACATCATTCCCCAAAAATCTTGTGGTTAGACCACAAGCCAATCTGACAGAAGATACTGAGATTTTCTGTGCAGTAACACTGGAGGTCAACCTGGTGTCGAATTCCACGGAGTGGATTCTGGATACTGGAGCAACAAGACATTTTTGCGCCAACAAGGATCTGATGCATGACTTCGAAGATGCACCTAATGGCGAACATGTCTACATGGGCAATGCTGCCACCGTTGGAGTCATGGGTAAAGGGAAAGTACTCCTTAAATTTACTTCTGAAAAATCTCTATGCTTAAACAATGTGCTGTATGTACCTTCCCTTCGTAGAAACTTAGTTTCCAGTAGTCTTCTTAACATTGCTGGTTTTGAGGTGAACCAAAAAGTTGGAAAAACTGTTATTCTTCACAATGGGGTTTTTGTTGGGAAGGGATATCGTAGTGGGGGGCTCTTTGTTCTGAATGTTGCTTCTGATGCTGTTAATGGAAATGCTCCTTCTTCTGTCTATATTGCTGAGTCTGTGAACTTGTGGCATGGCAGACTTGGTCATGTTAATTATGCTTCGATAAATAAGCTAAGGAACATGAGGTTAATTCCTAACAACATCATAGAAAAATGTTTGAAATGTGACATTTGTGTTGAAGTAAAATTTGCTAAAAAACCATTCAAGTCCATAACAACTAGAAAGACTGAGTTGCTTGAACTTGTGCAGTCGGACTTAGCAGACTTTAAGAACACAGTCAGTAAGGGAGGAAAGAAATGGTATATTACTTTTGTAGATGACTACTCTAGATATACCAAAGTTTACCTCCTTAAGTCTAAAGATGAGGTTGAGGAAATGTTTCTAAAATACAAGGCTGAAGTGGAAAATCAATTAGACCGAAAAATAAAGAGACTTAGGTCTGATAGAGGTGGGGAATATGATACCAACTCTCTAACTATTTTTTGTGAGAAAAATGGTATTATACATGAGACTAGTGCCCCTCATACCCCTCAACAAAATGGTATAGTTGAGCGGAAAAACCGTACCCGTAAAGAAATGATGAATGCTATGCTTATTAGCTCTGGATTGCCTGATAATATGTGGGGGGAAGCTGTACTAACTGCTTGCTTTATCCTCAATAGAGTTTCTCACAAAAAACTAGATCAGACCCCATATGAACTATGGAAAGAGTATGCTCCAAATCTGAATTATTTGAAAGTGTGGGGGGTGTCTGGCTAAGGTTGCCTTACCTAGTCATAAACGTACCAACATAGGACCTGAGACCTTTGATGTTGTGTTTATTGGCTATGCTCAAAACAGTGCTGCTTATAGATTCATGTCATTGAGTGATTATTCTATTTCTGAATATAGAGATACAGAATTCTTTGAGCATGTTTTTCCTTTGAAAAAGAAAGCGCCTACTGTGGTACCGAATGTTATGCCTGAAAATGTGAACTTGCCTACTTCTAGTTATGATGCTAGAGTCGTAGTGACTGAACCTAGAAGAAGCAAGAGACTCAGAACTGAAACCAGTTTTGGACCTGACTTTGTCACTGCATTCCTAGTAGAAACCTTTGACAACTTGGACATAGATGTCATAACTGAAGAATTGGTGTCCATTTTCTTGATTGAGGAAGATCCCAAAACCTATCAAGAGGTTGTAAGGTCCATAGATGATGCCTTCTGGAGAGAAGCTATTAAAAGTGAAATAGATTCTCTCAAGTCAAACAAAACATGGGAATTGACTGACCTACCTAAGGGTTGTAGACCTATTAGCAGTAAGTGGATCTTCAAAAAGAAGTTGAGGTCTGATGGGTCAATTGATAAATATAAGGCCAGATTGGTTATTAGGGGCTTTGACCAGAAAAAGGGCATAGATTATTTTGACACCTACTCTCCTGTGACCAAAATAGCCACCATTAGATCTTTAATTGCTTTAGCTGTAATTTTTGATCTTGTTGTACATCAAATGGATGTCAAAACAGCGTTTCTTAATGTTGACTTAAAGGAAGAAATTTACATGACCCAACCTGAGGGTTGTGAGGTACCCGATCAGGAGGACAAAGTGTGTAGACTGAGAAAGTCTCTTTACATTCTAAAGCAGGCTCCCAAACAATGGTATGAAAAGTTTGATAGCTCTTTAGTGCAAAATGGCTTTGTTGTGAATTTGTCTAATTCATGTGTGTATTCAAAATTGATTGGATCAGATTGTGTACTTATATGTCTCTATGTTGATGATATGCTGATTTTTGGTACAAATCTGCATGTTGTTAAGGAGACTAAAAAGCTACTGTCTTCTCTTTTTGAAATGAAAGACATGGGAGAAGTAGATGTGATCTTAGGGGTTAAGATTCGAAAAACCAACACTGGTTTTTCATTATATCAGTCACATTACATTGAAAAAGTGTTAAAGAAATTTGACTGTTTTGATGTAACACCCGTGAGAACGCCTTATGATCCTAGCATACATCTGAAAAAGAACAAATGGCCTAGTGTGTCTCAAACTGAGTATAGCAAAATTATAGGAAGTGTAATGTTTTTCATGAACTTTACTCATCCTGACATTGCCTATGCCGTCAGTAGGTTAAGTCGCTATACACATAACCCTAGCCAAGAACACTGGGACGCACTTCTTCGTTTGCTTAAGTATCTTAGAGGTACTATTGATTGGTGTTTGCACTTTAACAAATTTCCTGCTGTATTGGAAGGATATTGTGATGCAAACTGGGTTTCCGATAACGATGAAGTCAGTTCTACTAGTGGTTATATACTTACTCTAGGTGGAGGGGCTATTTCGTGGAAGTCTGCCAAACAGACTTGTATGGCCCGCTCTACCACGGAATTTGAATTCATTGCTCTTGAGTTGGCAGGTCAGGAAGCAGAATGGCTTAAAGGTCTATTAGCAGACGTGCCACTCTGGGGAAAACAGGAAACACCTATTTCCTTACATTGTGACTCGCAGGCAGCAATAGGAGTGACGCACAACAGTGTCTATAATGGAAAGAGGAGACACATCCGTATTAGACACAGTGCGGTGAAACAATTGCTGAAACATGGTGTCATATCCCTGCTATATGTGAGATCTGAGAAGAATCTGGCGGATTCTCTTACTAAAGGGTTGACAAGGCGAGTGGTGCTTGAAACATTGAGGGGGATAGGACTTAAGCCTATGGCTTGAAGTGGCATGGTGGATACCCACTCGTGGTCAAACGAAACCATACTAATCTTCAAGATGCACTACATTCCTGTCCCTATGGCGTGTGGTAGTGCTTAGAGGATGAGCTTACGCTCTTAATGGATTCATACCCATTGTGGGTTTGCTAGTGATAAGCACTTGATGAATTCACCGTTTGATGATTGTGAGGATGAGCTATGTTATGCTCTTAATAATTCCATAGCCGTAGTTATGGTGGTCTATGCTGAGATAGACTTGATGGAATTACCTACGTAAGCATGAAGGTTGGGCCGCCTTCCATGAGAGACTTAGGCTATCTCTCTAGAGCGCTTATGAGACCCAAGGTGTGCGCATGGCCATAAGAGTGCTAGTATGTCCATCGTGGAGTATGCAGTGTTTTAAGGGTTGATATGTGTTGTGGGGCTCTCAATTGAGGTCTTTCTAGTTCAAGACTTTGTTCACTAGCTAGACTATTGGTTGTTGCCTCACATCACTAACGTGTCAATTCAAATCGAAGGATATTGACGCTTAAGTATCTGACCCTCTCTTGCCCAGAATTCCTTTCCTAAACTGTTTTCCTTGTACGCCATTAGTGGGGGAATGTTAGAGCAATAGTAATGGCAACAAGGTTTTTCAAGCCTTATTCTGCGCCATTTTTAATGGCCTCATAATAGCCACTTTAATGACTTTGAAACCGCCATTTTAATGGTTTTGTAACAGCTATATTCCCTCTATAAATAGAGACTTCATCAACAGGGCTAGAAACACTAGCTCTCACATTTCTCTTATCTCTTCTTCTTCTTATCTACATTCTGGGTTTTCGTGTGCTGCATACTCCAAACTCTTGCCCGCGAAGTGCACGCGTTCAAGAGTGTGTTGAGTTAACCTTGGGGAGCAACCGGCTGAATCGATTTGCACTGTAGTCGAGTCGTAATTGCTTTCAAGGCAGTGGTTTAACCACGACTCAGTTTATTCTGTCGATCTTCCAGCCATTGTTATTCTTATTCTTCCAACAACACCAACCTATTGCTTGAAAGTGTCTGCGTAGGTAAACACTCGATCTGAGTTAGGGTTAATCTATTCTTCTCATGAAAGTTTAAAAGGAAGTAAAAGACGACAGAGAAGCAATGGTTACTCGTTAATATGACTGGTAAATTTTGTTCTTATACTTTACTTCCTGTTAACACCAACCCCTTGAAAACAAGGTTGAGTTATAAAGCTTGGATCAGGGCACATATGAAAATTTCATAATCTACCCAAAAGATGCAATCTCTTTAAGGTAAAAAAAAGAAAAATAAAATCTCTTTAAAAAAAAAAGAAAAAACCAAGTTAAAAGGGAAGGAAAAAAACTCATGGTGGTGGTGCTGATGTGAGTAATTAATAATAAAATGGCCCAAGATAATAGCTGTTAAATCACCTTAAACGGACATAAATGTGAAAAAGTAACTGTAGGATAATTAAGGACATACCTTAATGATGCATAAACGAAGAATCTTGCTGCTCGAGAATCGACCATGAATCAATTCGAACAGTCAATCGGCGGCTACTAGAGTCACCGTTGAATTCATATACCAAATCTGAATCCCTTTGATGGTGGGATAGCCGTGAGAGAGAAGGAAAGGCGGGAGGTGGTTAGTTTTAAGGTTTTATATCTCATAGTAACTAATTCCCTAAACCCCTTTTTATATAAGTTTAGGTTAGATTACCACCACCATTTAGGCGGCTTATGTGGCTGTTAATCTTTATATAATTAGGGTCGGCTAACAGCTCCCACTTGACCATGTAGGCCGCTTACACATGTCTCTCCATGAATCATAACTCTTCACGCTTTATACCAAGAATGGGACGTGCGACCAAAAAGTAACCAACACTATTATATTAAGTCATTATCTAACTGACATAACATTTTTGCGAAATCTGATCATCCAAATCATCCTGAACATCATCAGTGCCCAGTGGCATACCTAATCCCTTATGCCATATATTTTTTTTTACAATGATAAATGAAAAAACGAACATATTAGATGCCTCTTTCCATAAGAGTATGCCCAATCACATCATCTGCCAGAATAGGACGAGGAGAGGGAGAGAAACAAATCTCTAGTGAGAAGTAATTAGTAATATACTCAATATAATCGCACGAACTGATATGATGAAGATTCATGGATAGATTTTTCCTTGAACACTCATGACATTTCATCTTAATTTAACTATTTTCCCAATGTGTTCTCGCTGAATCACATACATCGTGGCCCTTAACAAAACACACTAAAGTAGCATCATCAAGTTTCGACATCATCACAACTTTATGTCAAAGGATCATCATTCATAGGATCACATAGTGACAAGAGATAGGAAAGTCAATTAGTACTCTATGTACGGCTCGTCTTATAAGCACAAATAGTATGAAATGTGTGTCATTGCATAACTCCCACTTAACTGAGTTGGTCACTTTATATGTCATGCGAATCATCAGTCTAAATTTTCACTCAAAAATCTAACATGAGCCACTAGATTAACATACTAAATGTTAATCTTGGCACTCAAGATTTGGCTTTTAAGGCTTCAATATGAAACTCTGCTTAATAGTCGACTCCCTCGAGTCTCATCTTAGACTCATTAAGGCAGCTATATTTATTTTATTCATACACTTCCAGTATGACAATATGATTTAGTCTCATTCTACCCGCCACTCAAGCGCTAGGACAATTGCTTGTTTGACTAGGCCAATCAGAAGTTTATACATTTCAATATGCCTAACATACAATATTAAAACCTACCTGCCACTTGGAGAACTTATTATGACAAATCTTTCTTAATATGCCTTGCTTTGGTGTGGTTAGCATTGTGTTGCAGAAACGATTATGTGTTCAATGATAAGCACACCCCAGCGAGTCTCGTACTGCAGAGAGCACTACGTACTATTGAGGATGTTGTCAAATTGTGTATGGACAATATACTAAGTAGGTGCAGGGAGGAAATTATTCAAACAGCTACCTGAAAGCCTCCACCGGCAGAAATTGTGAAGATCAACATAAATGTGGCACTTCAAATAGAAGGGTGGGTGGGAATGGGAGTGATTGCCAGAGATGGCAAAGGAGAAGTGTTAATGGCGGTGTAGAAGGCAAAAATTCTGCAACCAATCAGATGGTGCCAAGTGTAAAAACAAAATAACAATAAAAAAAAATCAGCCAATTACAACCACGTTGACTTTGGTAGACCCGCTTGGTCAAAATTAAGTTCAGCCAATTAAAAGCTGCCACGTGTTATCGATGATGCAGAAATTAGTAATTATTTTCTTTATTTAAAAATAAGAAAATAATTACTGGGCCTAGGCCCAAAACTCAGCTCTAACCCTAGCTGGCAGAGCTTATAAATAAGGGTCCTCCCCCTTCATTTAAAGCATTCAGCATATGCAAAATTCAGAGCTCAGACAGCAAGGAGCATCCAGCTACCAAGCGAGAAGGATCAAGACTTGCAGAGCTTCAGAAACTACAATCAACCACTTGCAGATCAAAATCAAGAACAGTCTTTAGAGTTCTTCAGCCGATTTGCATCAACCGAGATCAAGCATCAAGCCCTCGGAATATTCAAGTCATTAGGAGATCGAATCAGATGATTATTTAATTGTATTAAATTCAGAGATTGTACCCATTATTTGATATAAATATAAAAATTCACTTTGTTGCTCAATTTCTGGTCTAATTGATTGCAGACTCGAAATTTGTGTTTACAAATTTGGCACGCCTGGTGGGACCTCTCTACCTCTCATCTCTTTCTCCAAGTGAACAAGTTCTGAACTCCTTTAAAGAAGAAATGACTCTCAAGAATGTCATTCTTCAATCTTAAAAAAGGGAGAATATCAGATAAACATCTGAAGGATCCGCAAATGCTAGTATTGCATATGCCAATCGAAGCACCAAGGTGATGACTAGGAGCGTGACCAAAGCCGCTACCTTCATCACCTCAAAGGAACAAGTCGTGGCTCCAACTTTGCAGGCACGCAAAACTCAAAAAATTGGCTCCAACTTGCCATTTGATGGAGTCAATCAAACTGCTTGCCACCCTAATTTGAAGCTAAAGCCTCTTACTACCTTCAATATTAGGAAGACTTTACCTCGTGGAATTGACGAATTCCAAACCTACATCAATCCTGCCTTTCAGCCTTTCGGTGCAGAGGATGACAACTATGATGATAGCGATTCTTTAGCAACATCTCCAAGGGATTTGCATTTTTCCCAATCAGAGACTGAGTCTTCCAACACAGTCGTCATGCCAGTCATGGTGATAGAGGCAATAAACTTAGAGGAACAACTGGCAGACATGCAGGCGAAGCTCGATAAGCTCTCAAAGGAAAGCGCAGAAAAGGATGCCCAAATTAAGCGTCAAGACGAGCAGATTGCTAAGCTGGTGAAAAAGCTGGAAAAGAAATCCTTTGAAGCTTCCAACAAAGGTTCAAGCGCTGAAGATTCTAATAAAGAGTCTAATCACAGTGAAGAATCTGACGATGAACGCAAGACAAAGAATAAGCGCTCTTTAGGCTCAATGTCTGTTGAGCAGATTCAAAACTTAATAGCAAATACAGTCAAGGCTCATCTAGAAGGAGGTTCTCATAAAACTCATTGTTATAGCAAGCCTTATACAAAAAGAATTGATGCACAGCGGATGCCTCAGGGATTCCAACCTCCAAAATTTCATCAATTTGATGGCAAAGGCAACCTGAAGCAGCATATAGCGCACTTCATCGAGACTTGCAATAATGCTGGCACAAGTGACGACCTCTTAGTGAAGCAATTCGTACGATCTCTTAAAGGTCTTGCGTTTGACTGGTACACAGACCTCGCTTCTGCATCCATTGATAGTTGGGGGCAAATTGAAAATGAATTCTTAAATCGCTTCTATAGCACGCGTCGCGTAGTTAGCATAACAGAGTTGACTAACACTAGGCAAGGGGATACAGAGCAAGTAATAGATTATATCAATCGTTGGCATGGCCTCCAATTGAAGTGCAAGGATCACTTTCCGGAATCTTCTGCTATTGAGATGTGTGCCCAAGGGATGGATTGGGATATACTTTATGCCTTACAAGTAAATAAGCCCAAAACATTCCAAGAATTGGCAACACGAGCTCATGATATGGAGCTTACGATTGCCTACTATGGAAGACAACTCAATGAATCGGTGGCATCGTCAAGAAATGAAAGTTCCGTGCTTAGAGACTCCGAAGAGAAAGCATGTCCTTATTCTGAGTCTGATGCGCCAGAAATGCTTGACAAACTTCTTAAGAAAGGACTTATGAAACTTCCAGAGTCATGTCATCCTGAAGAAATTGGAAGAACTAATGATCCCAAATATTGCAAGTATCACAGGATCATCAGTCATCCTACAGAGAAGTGCAAAGCATTCAGAAGACAAGTCATGCAACTTGTAAAAGAAGGAAAAATCACATTAGACGAAGAAGACGCCAAAGAATCTAATTGATCGCCCATTAAGATCATATTGGAAACTTTGGAAGAAAGCGATCCAAAATTTGCGGTTAGAGGGCAAACTTCCAAGTCAGCCTCTATAGACTTCTAATTCATCAAAGAATTTATAGACTTTCAAGTCACTCATGTTGGACTTTCAAGTCGTCCAAACTTTAAGACTTCTAGTCAGTCTCTACAAACACCTATGTCATCGAACTCTCTGATTCTGAAGTCAACCATGCGGGACTTTGAAGTCAATTCTGCATTCAAAGTCCTCAAATGTCGAAGACTTCCACGTTAATACTAGCGGACTCCCAAGTCACCAAACCCTTAAGACTTTCAAGTCCAAACTTCTAAACTCTCAAGTCAGCGCAGACTATCAAGTCACCCACATGATACTCAAGTCATCAAAATCAAAGACTTCCAAGTCGCCTAAAGATTATCAAGTCAAGAAAATTGTAAGCTTTAAAGTGAATTCAACGATTCTCAAGTCATCAATAGCTTTGACTCTCAAGTCACTCTTAAGACTTCCAAGTCCGAACTTCTGAACTCTCAAGTCAGCACAGACTATCAAGTCACCCACATGATACTCAAGTCATCAAAATCAAAGACTTCCAAGTCGCCTAAAGATTATCAAGTCGAGAAAATTGTAAGCTTTGAAGCGAATTCAATAACTCTCAAGTCATCAATAGCTTTGACTCTCAAGACTTCCAAACTCTCAAGTCAGCACAGACTATCAAGTCACCCACATGATGCTTAAGTCATCAAAATCAAAGACTTCCAAGTCGCCTAAAGACTATCAAGTCGATAAGATTGTAAACTTTGAATTGAATTCAACGACTCTCAAGTAATCAACATCGTAAACTCTCAAGTCATCAATGACGTAAGCTTTCAAATAAAGCTTAAAGATTCTTAAGTCATCTAAGTTGTGGGCTCACAAGTCAAACAGAGTTGCGGACTTTCAAGTTATTGAAGACTTTCAAGTCACCTTTAAAGACCCTCAAATCATTTATATAATAGACTCTCAAGTCTTCAAAGTCGGGGACACCAAAGAAACAGACTGGTAAGTCGGTAAAATACTCCCAAGTCACAAATCTTGTAGACTCCCAAGTCGATTTTTTTTTAAGACTTCAAAATTGTTTCTTCAAGACTCCTAAGTCAACGAAATTACTAACTCTGAAGTCACCAAGTGGATTCTCAAAGTTCAAGACTCCCAAGACATCGAAATTAAAAGACTATCAACTTGTCAAAGCTTTAGACTCCAAAATTAAGAAAGTTCTAGGCTCCAAGTTATCAAACTCAAAGACTCACAAGTCATCAAGTCCAAGGTGCTCAGCTATCAAACTAAAAGACTATCAACTCATTTTATCAAAGGTGTTGACTCCTAAGTCACTAAGCACATTTTCAAATCATATAAACAAATTTCAAACAGTCACAAACTTGTTACAAACTTTTAGAGTGCCTTCAAGTTGGGGGCTACAGTAAAGTTGTATCATTCTTCATATTAGCGAGATAGGCATCTTGTTTTAAATTGGCAGTATTTTCCTTCAAGTCAGGCACTGACAACGTGTAAAATCAAGCGTTTGGTGTATGATTGGAAGGGCCATGTCTTTCCTATCAAACCGGAAGATTCAAGCCTCTGTCTGTTCAAAGAAGTCAAGTCTGCACTTTCTGATTGGAAAAGTCACATTCACTGTCTGATTGGACGAGTCATGCCTTATCTATTTGATTCAACGAGCCAAGATGTTGCTTTCTGATCGGGATAATTGCGTTCACTGTTTGATCGAATGAGCCAAGCATTCTCTTTCTGATCAGAAGAGTCGCATTCATTGTCTGATAGAAGAAGCCAAATCTGCACTGTCTGATCGGATGAACCACCTTTGCTATCTGATTGGATGAGCCAAGCATTTGCTTTCTGATCGGGAGAGTAGCCTTCACTGTCTGATAGAAGAGGCCAAGTCTGCACTGTTGGATCGGATGAGTCACCTATGTTGTTTGATTGGGTAAGTCATGCCTCATCCGTCCGATCAAATGAGTCAAACTGTTACTTTCTGATCATGATAGTTGTGTTTGCTGCCTGATCGGATGAGTAATGTCCTTCCTATTTGACCCGAGAAGTTTTGCCTTCACTATCTGAGTGGAGAAAGCCATGCCTTCACAAATCTGACGGAAGAAATGCAAATCGACACCAATTAGATTAAGTGAGAAAGTCTCCTGCGAATCGAATCTACGGGGAGAAATGATTCTTCGTCTTAAAAGTCGACCTTACTTCCCAATCTAATTGGAGGAGTCGTGGCTGAAAGAAGGAAATTCAAGTTGATTCAGCAGCTTCCTAAAAAAAATTTTAAAAAAAACAAAAAAAAAATCTTATTGTATTAGTCACGGTCTAACACAAAAATGGCTAAAAAAAAACCAAAACAAACAAACTAAATCAAAAGGCCAGCCCAAAAAAAAAACTAATAATAATAATAAAAAAATCCGTGACAAGCACAGCTCCTGAGCAACTGCAGAGAAAAAGACAAGCAAAAAATACTAAACTATGATGAGGTGTTGCTTTCTTTTGGACCAACACTTTATTGTAATTGGGTATTACTTGCAAATAAAGTGTTAAGCTCCTGCTCTTCCGTGCTATGTTCCTGCTCTTTTGTGCCCTACTCCTTCTTCCTTCCTTTGCTCATTCTCTCGCCTCCTTTTCCTTCATTGAAGTGATGATGGAGGACACCAAAAAAAAAAAAAAAACCAGAAGCAAAACAGTCCAGGCGGTAGGGCTAGAACCTTCTCTCTGCCAAACTTTCTCTCTCTCCTCTTAAGAGCCCAAATCAAGCTCTCTATCTTTGAAACAGTGAGTTTTGGGAAGAGAAGGCATATGATTCAGATCAAAGCAGATTTTACAGCTTCAAATTTTTGGTAGAGATATTCAAGGTTAACCCTTATTTTCTGGTTTTTTTAAAAAAAAAAAAAAGAGGGGGAGGAAGAGGCAATCAAAGGGGAGAATCTCACGGTTGAATGAAACACAATTCCAGAGGATGATGAAGAATCTGATGCTTTGCCCCGACAAACAAAGAAGAGGTTCACAGTAAAAGAAGCTGGCAAGAAGTGAAACCAAAAGAAATATGAGAAGAGGAAATGTTTGCAAGCACCCCCAAAAAAAAAATTAAAAAAAAAATAAAAATCACCTCAAGTTGTAACGGGGCTGAATAGAGGAGAACAAAATTAAGGAATCGGAGGCAGTTGCATAGAGGTTTTTATAGCAATTGACAATTGAATCTTCTATTGTGTGATCAGAATTTTTGGAAAAATATAGGGTTCAGGAAACTTTCCTTGTGTATTTAATTTTATCTTTGTACTACCCAAATATTCATACTCCAATATATTTTGTACATGTTATGGCAATAGGAGAGCACCAGCCCAAAAAAAAAAAAACCTAAAAAGGGGGGATTTCTCAAAAAAAAAAAAAGGGGGGGAAACAAAATATTGAAGGCTAGGCTGCCTAGGCATGGGGCACTGGAGCAAAATCTTCCATCACAAAAAAAAAATTAAAAAAAAGAAAAAAGAAAGAGAGGTTACCCATCAAATTTTTCATCATCAGCATCATTGAAGTTTTCGAGACTCAACCGCTTCAAACACTTCAAATTTGTGTACGCGGCCGACTCTCGATGGGGCATTTGTAGAAGGCAAAAATTCTGCAACCAATCAGATGGTGCCACGTGTAAAAAAAATAAATAAAAAAAAGTCAATTACAAATTGTCATGTGTCACGTTGACTTTGGTGGACCCACTTGGTCAAAATTAAGTTCAGCCAATTAAAAGCCGCCACGTGTCATCGATGATGTAGAAATTAGTAATTATTTTCTTTATTTAAAAATAAGAAAATAATTACTGGGCCTAGGCCCAAAACTCAGCTCTAACCCTAGCTGGCAGAGCTTATAAATAAGGGTCCTCCCCCTTCATTTAAAGCATTCAGCATATGCAAAATTCAGAGCTCAGACAGCAAGGAACATCCAGCTACCAAGCGAGAAGGATCAAGACTTGCAGAGCTTCAGAAACTACAATCAACCACTTGCAGATCAAAATCAAGAACAATCTTTAGAGTTCTTCAGCCGATTTGCATCAACCGAGATCAAGCATCAAGCCCTCGGAATATTCAAGTCATTAGGAGATCGAATCAGAGGATTATTTAATTGTATTAAATTCAGATATTGTACCCATTCTTTGATATAAATATAAAAATTCACTTTGTTGCTCAATTTCTGGTTTAATTGATTGCAGACTCGAAATTTGTATTTACAGGTAGTTGTGAAGCAAGTTCAAGATACTTGGACAGCAACTATAGTGGAGGCTGAGGTTGTGCTTTTCGGTGCCCAGTTAGCAAGAAGGCTCCATTACCAAAGGATTTTGATTGAGTTTGATTGTTTACCACTTATCTAGCGAGTTAATAATTCTTTGTCATACCTTAGTGAGTTTAACACAGTTTGAGATGAACTACTTTTTATTAGCAGTAATTTTACGTTTTGTGACTGGAGTCATGTCAAGAGGGATGGGAACACCGTCGCACATCACCTCACTAGAGTCTTTCCCTCAGGAGTCGAACAGGTTTGATTAGGGATGTGTCCTGAGCAAGTCTCAAGTTTGTGGATTAATTTACTTTCATTGTTTAATTTATGTGTTTATTTGTCAATTTCAATTCCAAATTTGTTTAGTTTATAGGTTTAATTTCAATTCTAATAGAATTATTTAATTTGTAAATTAATTTGCTTTTATTGTTTGATTTATGAGTTTATTTGCCTATTTCAATTCCAAATTTGCTTAATGCATATATTTAGTTTCAATTCTAGGTTAATTCTTCAATTTGTAGACTAATTTGCTTTTGTTGTTAATTTGTGAGTTTATTTGGCAATTTTAATTTCAAATTTGTTTAATTTATATGTTTAATTTGAATTTCATCTGAAAAAGTATAGCCATTTCAAAAAGTTGACGAAAGAATCTTCATTGCCTTCAAGTTCAAATTTTTGTACTATTAATTCTGACGCTCTATTTGAAATTCCTGGTTTCACCACTATACTTATGAATTCCTTATCAATCAATTAATTTCCTGGTTTTGCCTCAAAAAAAAAAAAAGAAAAAGAGTATTGGTTTTCTCTGAATGGAGATTAATTACGTGCGAATTTGCCCCAAAGGCGGTGCGAAAAGCCCCACACTTAATTGACTTTTCATAGATAGTTAGTTACACGTTTGACGTATTAATCTGAAATAATGCCAAGCTAATACTTCGTCTTCCTTTTTGGAACTGTCAGAATCAACCAAATATCTCCTAGTGTTCATATTCTTCACTACCCGTAAATGGCGGACACCTCGAAGTCCAAGTCTGCCTGTACGTTTTGACCGCTCATATGTCTTCTCTCTCCTCCCCGAAGTTCTTGGAATGTAAATTTGCAAGTACATGATCTTTAAGTAAGACCTCAAATGCCAATTATTTTACCTGTGGAAAATTTGAGCGGGATCTACGCGTTAAGATTAACATTCAGTAAACCAATCTTTAAGGGTATCTGTCTTTCATATATCAATTTTAAATTAATAACATTTATATTGGCCAATTTAATTATACGGTTGCTTACTTATCACCTTGTGAATGATGGTGTTGGAAAAATGAATGAACGTGGATGCATGACAAATAAGCTATCACCATTTGAATGCGCTAAATAAAATGTGTCCATAACTTTATTTTGCTGGAAACAAAATAAATAATCATAGATATTATTGTGGTAGAAACAAAATAAATAATCGAGGAATTTAAAAAGTAATGATATACTAGCTTAATTATCGCATCTAAATGGTGGTGTTGGAGAAATAAAGAAAAATATACTATGAACATGCGATAAATGAGTTAGCATGTCGTCAAATTGACTAGTCAAATGGTTATTGACATGATAATGGTATGTCAAAATAAATAACCTCAAATGTTAGATCACTAGATGTCAAATTTAAAGTTCGACTTATTCTCATCCGAGACTCTCAAAGGTTAGATTACTAACATCCAAAGACCCTAAATCAAAATTATACTTTTTTTTGAGGCACTAAAACAAAATGATAAGTAATGATTTTATAAATGAATAATTTTGTTTGAGATTGATATTCGTTTGTTTTGAAGACTTCCTTCAAGTAAGACAAATTAAGTACATGAATATATTTAATAATATATGATAATAATACTTGTTAAAATTGGTTAAAAAAATTACGTACTTTAACTCTTTAAATATATATTAATATTCACTTCAAAAATATATAGTATTAAATATCAAGAAATAGTTTTAAGCTATCACTGTCAAAGCTTTCAAATTCATTCCAATTGTATCTCCTAGCCTTATGACTTGAAAGTGTTTGTAATTTTATATCAACAGCTTATACAAATCAAAAGTGCATGTTTTCTTGACCATTAAATGAAAGCTCAGATTTATGTCGTTTTCTTGCCTAACTAGCTGAATTTTGCGGTGCAATTTTGATGCAATAACTTCCACATACTTGTATATGTGTGGAATATTCATAGGACAGTCAATAAGATCTGCATTCCATCAATAGCGGGTTCATTAGAGGTGCTACATTTATTGCGTAATGGTGATGTTAATGAAAGAGAAATGAGTTTTGCCAACGAGGAGTAAATGCGAGTTCTTAAACCATTATGTCCCCAAACTTTTTTGAAAAGGAGCAAAATATTTCTGAAATCAAATATTGAAAAGAGTACCCTTGATTCAATTAAGTTATTTTAATTTTTTATTATTTTATTTATAATATGTCTTGTCACAAGAATGACATGGCTTTTTACCTTTTAATAATAGAAAAAATATAGATATGAAAAAAAAGGATTGATTTAACATATAGTGATACTTATCAGCTTTATCCATAAAAATTTAAATTCTAAAAAATAAATTAAGATTAACCTACTCTTAATTATTAAACTCAAACTCAAAATATAGTATAATCGAGGCTTAGACCGTGGACCATATATCGAATAAAATTCTTGTTAACCACGTTCTAGTTAAACCAAATTAAAAATAATTTGAAGTATGAACTATAATTTATCTTTTTTTTTTTGCTTTGACAAGTTTAAGTTTAAAAATATGATTGCATATTTGAATATGATTTGAGCATAAAACAATTTTCTTTGAACTTGACCTATGCTAAAATATTTAGCTATTCAAAGTTAACCGAAATTATTTTTCCTATGTGCAAGAAAATTGACAAATTGTCTTAATTTAAAAAAAATTCACGTTGTATTAATTTTTGGTTAAAAGGAGCATAAATAAGATTTTAAATTGTAGATTGTTATATTGAGTTTGTCATAAAAAATATGTTCAATTACGTTGGTAGTAAAATACAATTATTAATATAACTTGACAAATTTTGCGTTCGTTCAATGTGGAATATATCAGCTTGAGTTGGAACAAAAATTGGATATATTATTTTGGATTTGATTTTGGGTTATTCTATTCTAATGGCAAGTGCATGTACTTTTTTTTTTGGATGGTTTTGTCCTGCAAATAATCTATCATTTTGACATAAATTTTTAAGTTATTTTAATTTTTTTATACATGTTAGCATGGTATATATTGTTCAATTAAGCCATTTTTATATGCCACATCACCAATAGTTATAAAGAAATAAAACATTTTCTTTTACTCGAAGGGTATTTACTTCAACTTTAAAGTCTAAGGGTATTTTCCAACCTTGACTAAAAGTTCAAGGGTAAAATATTTTAAGCACTCGAGTAAATGCACAAGTAGACCTGGTAGAATTTGACCCAATCCGAAAACCCGACCAGAACCCACCCGAAAATTTAGGGTTTTGAACAAGATTTTTCAACCCAAAACCCGAAAAAAACTAAACTTGAGAAACGTGAAAAAATTCGGGTTCGGGCGGGTCGGGTTCGACTTGACGGGTCAGCCCCTTTCATTCTTTTTTTCCCCCCACGTGCAGGCTTGGGCTATTTTACTTGGAAATGGGCTTCGGCTGATTTTGGAGAAATGAGCCCGTGACTCCGTGAGAGTCTGAGAGGAGTAAGAAGCCAAGAAGTGAGACTGAGAGTGTGAGAGTCAGGCGCTACGAAGTGAGAACCCTAGCCGAGTAGCCGTTCATTGCTTCGTGGTCGTGGCTTCCCAGTTCCCAGATTGCCTCCTCTCTCTGACTCTCTCTCTCTCGCTCGCGCGCTCTCTCTCTCTTTCTCTAGCTATTTTCGTTGCTTGCCTGCTGAGATTTTCATCACTTCAAATGTTCAAGCATTAATCTCTTCGATCTCTTCTTCTTTTTTGTCTTGTTGCACTCGAATTCTTCCGATCTGGTGTCATGGCGCCTCGTCGAGCTAGTACAGGTGCGTCTCAAGGTTGTGGAAGAACGACATCAAGTTTTAATGGTCAATCTCCATCTCCTTTAGGCCGCAACACAGCTCGTGCTCCCATCTACCTATCAGGTTTCTCTCCTCTTTGCTTTTGATGAAGTTAATCAAGTTAGTGTGCTCAATACACTCTGTTTTTGCCTCAGGTGTATGCTTTAAAAATGCGCATTCAAATATGGTCGTGAGTACACTAGCATGTGGTATGGCCACAACATAGGGTATAGAAAGCAACCAAATGTGAATGCAACTCCTAAGATTACCATAGCTTTCCCCTAAGCATATGGGCAACTAGCCACTCAGTAAATCATAAGAGCATTAGTCTTAGTCCAGATAGAAAATGAGTACCTACACTAAAATTAGCGTACCCTCCAATGATGCGTGCAAAGATAAGCATGGAAATGCTAAGGGCCGCAGCTGAACAATCATGCTATGAAGTATGTCTACAATTAGCCCCTTAGCTATAACATAAAGGACTAGTTGCTATGCACTAATTCATTAAACACGATTATATGAAGCAACAATATGCGCAGGCTAAACTATTGGGTCAATTCAGTGGCATACCCAACCAAAATCAAGGCAAAGAAACACTACTTGGTTCATTTACCGTGCTATGCACTCATAAAACATACAAGTGGCCCTGCCTATCATTCCATGTACCTATACAAGCCTCCGAGGTCCTTACGTTGTCCATGGTGCTATAGTTGTACTTCAGAACACATAGATTCATAATAATGCCGCACAAAAGGGCATCTATACGAGTCTACTACTTGATTATAATCCTCTTGTGCAGTCGAGGCTCACAGGTATGTCTTGGGGCTTGTCCAACCATTAAGCAACCAATCCAGAGTAAAGACAATGACATCAATGGTCTTATAGACATAGGTTGAAGCTTTGCAATGCGATGGTCACATAAGCTAACTATAAAGGTCCAAGGCACTCTTAGTACGGATGGAAAGGTTTTACCCTTTTTCTATAAGCCACACCAGCTTCTACACTTGGTGCTAGCGCTTACACAATGTTGAAAAGGAATAAGTCTTCGCCTCAGGTAGTAGTGAGGTGATACTTGTGGCATAACAATTCCAAAGTCTGTCAGATTCTTCCCTTTATCACCCCCCTAGGTGTATCAAGGTTAATACAGCTAGTACACTATTAAGCCTTTCATATGAGTAGCGTTCCATGCCACAACGAGCATAGTGCTGAGCTGGCTCAAGAGTAATAGTAATTACATGTTGGGATGCAAGCATGCCTTCCTATGCATATAACAATCCAAGTTAAGGCCATATCCAAGTGTCATTGGCACTCACACTGACATGCACGCGTATCAAGTTCTTGCTTAATCCCCTTGACATGCACGTCACCATATTGACAAGGATGATGACATGTACGCAACATAATAGGGTATGGCTCCAAAGAGCTTTTAGTTGGGGGGTAATCATTGTTCACCTACAACTGGTCATTTGGCATGTAAGCATCCAATACCTTTAGTTACGCTTAGAGGCTTATGCTCATAGAACGAGACTCGAACATCATTGCAATACTATTGCACGTCTTTAGACGAAACAACAAGCTGTAACTATATGGCAAGAAGAAGCTTCCAATGCGAAGCAAAACCTTTAACTCACTTATTGGGAAAACCCTTGACTTTCAACGTCTCTAAATTTTGATAGGAAAATGATTTTGCTGCTTCTAGCCCTTTCTCTACTAACCTTTACGCATATCTACTCACCCCCTCATGGGCCCGAGGAGCAACCCATACATTAGGGACAAGGATAAGCTTAGAGCTTAAACATTTCCAATCATTTGAATCTAATTCAAGCATACTTTAAACCTTTGTCGTATATCACTAAAGCGTCACAAAAGCATATATACAATACCATCCTTACTGTGCTAACACTCAGCTTGCTCTAGCAAGCGACTCATTCTTCCAATCGAGCAGCGTACTTATGCCACACGTAGCCAACTAGAAACAATAACTACCATACCAAAGCACACTTGTACACAAGACACATCAAATAGCATCTCATCATGCAGCATTCTTAGGTAGCTATATGCAATGTAAGACGTAGGTCGCGGCCTATGGTCGCAGGACCTTGCTCTGATACCATCTGTAACGCCCCCAACCCTAGGGCTAGGAGTGTTAGAGTTTTTCTTTAAATCCGGGGACGAAACGGATAGAGTTTCCCCTTAAAACTGACCATTTTTCAGGCTGAAAGCCTTACAATAATTTCTCTACACTTAAAAACAACAATAAATGGCTAACTAACTCAACGGCTACCCGCTGGAGTTCACAGCTCTACGGGCCATCCGTCTGGAGCATCACAACCAATGCAGTTCAATGCTTAAACAAATGAACAATGAAAAATACAGCTCTGGGCAACTTAGATGGTGGCTTACACGGCCATACAGAGCGACTCTAAATGATATGCAATACAGGCACACATGAACTTAAATTACAAACCATTACATCAAAATACATTTTGCAGCTCACATACAAGCACATCGCTTTACTCCTAGGACAACAATGACTCCATTTTGACTTGCTTGGACCGACCTTTACCTGCTATTTCAGAAACCTAGAGGGCAACAATAATAGATGGGAATGAGCGATAATCGCGCAGTGGATAACCCCCTCCCCTAAAACAATACTTTCAATGCAATAATAACTTACAACGGTCGTTCGTAATTTCTCCCCTTCAAAGGACTCACCTACTGTACAGTGTGTTCCAATCACAATGCAAGAGAAATAACATTTGCACCAATAGCTTAAACTCGAGAATAGCTATACTCAATGAACTTGCCATAAGACATTCATATGAACTCATGAACTTAATGCAAATAAATGGGGTTTAACCCATAAACACTACTTGCTGGGATTTTAGTTACAAAAGGCTTATACGCTATCTAATAATGGCTAAAGCTTTATACGCGATGCTCAGTACATCAGTAAAGCTGATTTCGGTTCATATAATTTATGTCGTACATAATCATTAAAATTCATGGAAGATGTCGTCAGGTAAAGGGCTATATGAACTTAGCAATTACACAAAAACAATTCTCATGCCCAATGCGATGCAATCACTAAACTGATGATTTTACTACATCATACCGTGACAGGTCATATGTAGGAATAGATCTCTTCGCTAAAAAAACATAGAACAATAACCATACAATGAAACATATAACTAAGTCATGTGATTAGTAAACAACAATATGGCCTTTGAACTTTACACGCTTGTTTATGAAAGTAGAACGTTTTATAAACCATCATATGAATTGAGAGTCTCTTTTGACCTTGTTTCTCTACCAGTTGACGGGATTTTGCAACGCAGGGTTTTGACTCTAATGTCGGTTGACAGAGTTATAGGATATATGAACTCTGAATGCTCTACCTATTGATAAGACTATAACTATGAAACATTAAACTTTGAATCGTCTGCCTACTAGCAGGGTTGTGAACATTGAACTTTGGAACCTCTGCCTATTGGCAGAACTTTGAACTTTGAACTTTGATCTCTGAATCCTCTGCCTATTGGCAAGGCTATGGATATTAAACTTTGTGCTTTGAACCTTCTGCCTACTTGCAGAACTATGAAACTTTGAACTTTGAATCCTCTGCCAATTGACAGAGCTATGAACATTAAGCTTTGAATTCTATGTCTGCTGGTAGAGCTATGAACGTTGAACTTTGAACTTTGAAATATTGAGGTTGAAGTTACGCGCAAGTTTCGTGCAAGTTTCAAGGGGGTATTGGGTTGGTGAAGCTAAAGACAATCCAATTGATGCTATGCAACCCACGTTCAGTACTTAATTCCCTTTTAAAGAGGATCCCCTAGACTTATCAACTGGGCACCCGACTCCTACGGTTTGATCGATCCGATGATTTAGGATTACTTCGTTACCAATGACTTGTCAATTAAAACAGTCAGCCGATAGACATTTAAGAACACTCAGAAATCGTGCGAATAAGCATTTATGAACTTTTAAGGACCTCCAAAACTTAAAATCAACGCCATCTCACGCATTTATCAATTCAGGAGAAAAAGATTTCACATAGCACGTATATAAATTCGATAAACTTCACGTAATCGATAAACTTTATATAACTAGATCATTTCTGTGCAATCACTATAACAACAGATACATAGAATCAATAAACCACCCATAATTGATAAACTACATATAATCGATAAACTTTATATAAATTCGATAAACTTCACGCAATCGATAAACTACATATAATCGATAAACTATATATATAAACGATAAACTTTATAATCGATAAACTCTATAACTTGATAAACTATATACTCGATAAACTTTATATAATCAATAAATTTCATATAATCGATAATTTATATAATCAATAAACTTTATATAATCGATAACTTTCATATAATCGATAAACTTTATATAATTAATAAATTTCATATAATCGATAAACTATATAATCGATAAACTTTATATACTCAATAAACTTCATATAATCGATAAACTATATATAATCAATAAACTTTAGTTCAGTACAACTAATATATATATATATATATATATATATATATATATATTATCGTTTAATTTACGCTACAATTTCCTCAAATAATTGATAATCAGTTTGAATTCAACCTGAACGAACTATAATCAATAATCAATAAACTTCATCGAAATTAACAATAAATAAAATGAAGAGGAAACCCACCTCGAATCCAGGCTAAGGGACCCGCTTTAGGGTTCAATTTGGGTGGCTCGATGTGAGCTCGGTTCGCCCCTTTGCTCCCCATCTGCTGGTCCCCCACCTTCCTGCTGAACCACCGCCGCTGGCGGGCCGTGGAAGAGCTGCCGAGACCCACGGCGGCCTCCCCCCCCCCCCTTGAACCTCCTTCTCCCTTTCTCGTGTCTGTCTCACTCTCTCTCTGGCCCGGTTTGGGCGCCGACCAGGGTGGGGGACGGTCGGGCGAGCGTCGGCCGGTTGAGGGCGGCCCCGCCGGTTCTTCCCTCAATCCCTCTTGGTGTGTGTGGCTCACGGAATGGGGGTCAAGGAACCCGCCCCCCTTCGCAATGCTTCTCCACAAGAAGGAAAAAGGGGCTTTGCCCCTTTTCAAAAAAATCATTTTATTATTTTTTGTTTTTGTGTTATTTAGCCACTTATAAAACAAAACTCCAACCCGCTATACTGTAAATCCAATTTCCGACCTCCATTCTTAAACCGTAATCATTACTATAATCATCGGCCGGTTTATTCGCCTTTTGATTATATTAAGGTTCGATTCAATAAATTGCAAGATCATTCCCAAGGTTCGACATTCTAATCGTATTCGGAAATCTACTTAATGTGGTACCCGATAATCGTCCTTAATCCCAATAAAACTTCTTTTCAATAAAATCAGCACTCAGGCAGGCTACATCGATATTATTTCAATTTATCAAAAAATCACCAAATACGATTTTATAACGATATAAAATAGCATCATCGGCTTAACGACAGGAATAAAATTCCGGGTGTTACAACATTTGCCGAGCATGAGGGAACTCGAACAATTCATGTTTATTTGAATAAGGATTGTGTTCCAATATCTAGGAATACGGCTAAAAGTCATTGTTTGAAGATCCACAAACGTGAAAAGCGAAGACTTTTGGAATCGTTAAGCCTACTCACAAGTAGGATTTGTGTGACTTCTGACTTGTGGACTTCTTGCGTGGGTCATGGTTTTCTCTCCTTAACGGCTCATTTCATTGATGCTAATTGGAATTTGCATTCTAATATTCTGAATTTTATTCACATGCCCCCTCCTCATAATGCAAATGCCTTGCATGACAAAATTCATGATCTTTTAAAGGAGAGGAAAATTCATAAGAAAATCTTCACAATCACATTGGATAATGCTAGAGCAAATGATAATATGCAAGGCATGTTGCGTGCTACTCTTAATGTGCATGCTTGATTGCCTTGTGGTGGTGAGTTTTTTCATGTTCGATGTGGAGCACATGTGTTAAATTTGATTGTCAAAGAAGGCTTGAAATTGACTGATGTAGGGATAAGTATGCGGGGATAAGTAAGGTGAAGGATTTAGTGAAATATGTGACCGGTCCTGAAGGTAGGAAATTGAAATTTGAGGAAATTGCTTTGGGTCTTAGAATTGATTGTGCTCGGGGTTTATGGTTGGATTGTCCAACTAGATGGAACTCCACCTATAAGATGCTAGACAGAGTATTGCCTTATCGAGCAGCCTTTGCAAGTATGAGGTGGATTGAGAGGTCTACTTCTAGCTTTCCTGATCTTCCCACAGAAGAAAAGTGTTCTAGAATTGAGAAAATTTATGATCTTCTTCAACCATTTGATGAGATAACCACTATCATATATGGTACAAAGTATCTTACAACAAACTTGTACCTCAAAAATGTTTGGAAGATTGAAAGCCTCTTAGCATCTTGGACTTCTTGTGAGGATGTTGTTCTTAAGAGCATGGCAACAAAGATGAGAGGAGAATTTAATGACTATTGGGAAAATTATAGTATGATTCTCTCATTTGCTGCCATTTTGGATCCTTGTTACAAGTTTCAATTTATCATGTGTTGTTTTCAAACACTTGATGCTGAAACTGCTGAATTGAAGTCCAAGGTTGTGAAAGATCAGTTGTACAAGCTCTTTGGGGAGTACGTGAAAGAAAAACCCCAAGCAAATGAGAGTGGTGCAAGGAGAGGAAAGGATGACCTAGCAGTAAGTTTCATAATTTGATTTCTATTTTGTACTTGTTCATTATAAGAGAAATTATGTTATTTATTTGTACCTAAGAATATATTTTCATCTTATGTAGGGCTTTGCAAATTTTGATAATGTTGGAGTATCCAATTGCAGAACTTCAAAATTGGATAAGTACTTGGATGAGTATAGATTAGATCATACCATCGACTTAGACATTTTAAGCTGGTGGAAAATGAACAAAAATTGGTTTCCTTCTTTATGCAACATGGCAAGAGACATCTTGAGTATCTCTATTACTACAGTGGCTTCTGAGTCATGCTTTAGTATGGGAGGTAGAATTATAACAAAGTGGAGAGCTTCTCTTAAACCCGAGAATGCGAAAGCCTTGGTTACAACTCGTAGCTGGTTGTTTGGATATAAGATCGATGGGGGTAAGTTCTACAAACATAAATATTTTCCTTTTTGTATTTTATATACAAACTATATCTTACAATACATTAATTTCACTTGTAAATATTTGGTGATGTAGATGAGGATGATCAGAAGCTCAATGGTGTATGTGCTCATTTTTCTAAAGTCACTTTGAATGTTGATGAAGAAGAAGGAGAAGATGAAAAGGAAAAAGAAGAGGTGGATTTGAAATCAGGAGACCACACCGAATTTGGCGATTCTAACATTAATTAGTTTATTAATGTTAGGTGTTTGATATTGAAGTATGCTTTGGGTGTCTTTGTTATGACTTGGTTGTGTTATGACTTACGACTTTGCACTTTGTGACTTATTGTAATGGTGACTTGGTTGTTTATGACCTAAGACTTTGCTTCATCATGAATCGATCATGACCTTGATCATGTTCGAAGAATGAAAAGTAAGTAGCTTCTTTGTACTTTGTGACTTGCTATAATGGTGACTTGGTTGTTTATGACCTAATACGTTTGTCATGACGAAATATCAAAGATTTATTTGATATGCATTCAAGTAACTTAATTGAGCTTCTATACCTGATATTAGCTGCCTAAAAATAGTAAAAAAGATGGCGATCACGGCCCGTTGGGTCTACCCGAAACCCGTAAAATCGAAATACACCCGACCCGTATTCTACCTTAACCTGAAATACACCCGACCCATATTTACCCGAAACTGAAATACACCCGACCCATATTCTACCCGCTCATCCGAATTGACAGATCTACGCACACGTAATACTATGATAGAGCATTCGCAATGCAGTATAGCCAAATGAGTAATTTTTTTCCACGGTATTATTTATGTTTATTCCTTTCAGTATTCAAAATTAAGGTTATAAACTATCAAATACATTTTATTTAAAATTTTTTAAATCTGATGGATCTTTCAAATCCATTTTTATTTATACAGACACAAAATTATTTATATTTGAGTATCTCAAATCTTACTAAAACCAAATTCATAATAAATATTGTTGTTATAATAAACAAAAAAATATCACGAAGGAGAAGCTCAGAGTGGAGATAGAGAGACATAAACTACAAAGTAATTTCAAAATGACTTGCCTCAATTGATACACACTCTTTAATTCTCTCATAACATTTTCTTAAAACATCAATACAGATTTATTCAAAATAATTTGGCGCTTATTCTTCTGAATAAGGTCTCGAATTTGAGTTTTGTGAATGAAAAAAATATATATATATGTAATCGATGTATAAGACAAGTACTCTACCCCTTAGGAGCCAATAACAGCGCAACGCTGGTGCTAGAGGTTTGAGGACCAAAATTATATTTTCCTTATTAAATGGCATTTAATCTTTTGAGTAACAGCCCTGGAAATGAACATACAAGTTTAAAGGTGAGATTTTCTAACAGTAAAAATTAATTACTGACCCTGTACTCTTTTTAATTTCTTGAGTGTATCTACTTAAGCAATAAGGGCATGTTCTTTGTGGGTAAATTGGGGTGGGTAAAAGGGTGAAGTGGGTTGAGGTTGGTTGATGTGGATTAAAGTTGGTATATGTTTTTGAGGTGGGTTGAAGTAGGTTGAAGTGAGTTGAAATTGGTTATTTTTTTGTGGTGGGTTAAAATGTGTTAAAATAATGAGAATGTAATTATGAAGAAGTAGGTTGAAGTTGGTTGATGAGGGTTGAGGTGGGTATTTTTCTTCCAGATGGGTTAAAGTTGGTTGAAATGGATTGAGGTTACTAAATTCAAAAAAACCTACGAAAAGAACAGAGCCTAGAAGTAATTAAATTATCATTCCTTTGACCAAAATCAAATCAATTTTCTTGTTATTTAATATAAACCCCCCCCCCCCCCCACATTTCCATTTTCCACAGTAGAGGCCATTGATGGCGGCGAAGTCATTGACGTGAATCTTCCGCCCTTATGAATACCAAGTAATTCTCCTAGCTTGCACATTTCAAGTCTTCCATTCTTGCGCAACTAAAGGACAACAAAAAGAAGAAAATTTCCAAAAGTATGTCCAAATCGAACACGTTTTCATACTTTTTCCCGGCAAATTCGTAACTTAGAATATACTATGGGAGTACTGTTCCCACTGCTATAAATACTTGTACCACACACCATACATTTTGCACCCATTGCTCAGCATTCTTTTTAGGCAAATAGAAGAGCTAGCACTACAAACCAATATTACTTTCGCTCTTCTAGATCTGTTGCTCTTTTGTTCTCACCCATGGCTTGTCTTCCTAGCTTCAATGGCGTCGTCGCTATTGCCCTCCTCTTTGCCCTCTTTGTTCAAGGCGCTCTAGGTGAGCTCATTGCATTATTATTAGAAGCATCCATGGCCATGTCATCGTCTTTTCCATTTTTTGTTTTTGTTTTCTTTTGAAAATAAGACTTGCATCAATGGAGGAACTACTTAGTTAACTGAAACTCTTTGTTACAGGTACCAGGGATCATACTAGCAACATGTCTCCGATCACATACAAAACTATTAGCTACTTTTTCTTCTTTGCCACCAAAATCTATTAAGACAGTATCTAAACTACAACTATGAATTTTGATTGAGATGATTTTCATTGAGAAAATTTGAGTATCCACTTTTTATTAGTGTACAAATCTCAACTTTGCCGAGAAGTTTGTTTTAATTTGTTCAGTATTACTATAAACTTTAAAAAATCCAATAATGAATTATTATACAAAGTATGAGGGTTATATGACGTTAGAATGTGTAACAATAACAACAACCAAAAAAAAATGCTTCTAACTCTATACTCTCCTTTTGTTCGAAAATTAATTTCCTGTTGTATGGTAAGCAACTCTCTTACCTCGAGATCAAAATCATCATCATGCATGGCTTTTCTTTTCTTTTCTTTTCTTTTCTTTTTTTTTGACTTTTTTTTTTACTCCCTAGTAAGTTCATTCTCACTGGAAAAGTTACGTTGTAGCCTAATCTTTGAGGCAAATGACTTGTGACTATATCAAAACAGATTCTTATTTGAGTCGATCCTTGTTTTTGACATATGTTAAATTTACACTCAATGTTTAGGAGGGATAACATGTGAGCAACTGAGCAAGGAGGAATGCGCATTTGCGGTGTCATCATGGGGCAAGCGATGTGTGTTGGAAAAGTACGTGCGAAGGAGTGGGTTGGAGGCATACAAGTGCACCACATCAGACATAGAGGCTGACAAGCTCAAGGACTTGATCGAGACCAACCAATGCATTGAAGCTTGTGGGCTTGACCGTGACACCCTTGGAATCTCTTCTGACTCTCTTTTGGAGTCTCATTTTACTCAAAAACTTTGCTCCTCAGAATGCTACCAGAGATGCCCTAATGTCATTGATCTCTACTTCAACCTTGCTGCTGGTGAAGGTACGTGGTAACTGGTAACCCTAAGATGTTTTAATTAAGTCTTATTATCGTTTGATTTAATATGAATTTTTTTGGCAAAATATATGACTAATGAATGACATGTTCATAACAATTGCAGGAGTGTATCTTCCCAAGTTATGTGAAACACAAGCAGAAAACCCAAGGAGAGGGATGGCTGAGATAAAGAGTTCTGGTATTGTGGCACCTGGGCCTATCAACCCTGTAGGGTTCTTGGGTGCTCCAGCTTCATCTCCCATCAATCCAGTCGAGTTCTTAGGCTCTCCTGCTCTGCCTCCATACTAAGAGGCTTATACGCTTCATGTGCTGCAAGATTAGTAAACGAAAAGAAATATAAAAGATAGGATTTATGCTTGTTTTAGAACTTATAGTGATGTATGCCATGTTACATGCTCATTTTTAGAAGGTTAAGTTTGATTAGGACAAAGTATGCTTTTAGAAGATTAATAAATCGCTTTTCTAGATGCCAAATGTATGGCATTTGAGATTCCATGTTTTTATTATTCATGTATACGGTCAACGTTTCATATCATTAATAAAATTAGATATTTGACTTTTAAATTTACTTTAAGGTAGTATTTACTAGTAATGTCATTTTCTGAAAATAGTTTTAAAATTTTAAATTTTGATGTTTGACAAGGTAAAAGAAACCATAGGGGGTCATTTTTTTATAATTTTTTCAATTCTACAAGTGGAAAATATCCTTGTTCTAAGTGAGAAAACTCATTCTGTCTCGTTATCTCATTTTCACATATATTAATTAAGAAAAAAATGAAAAAAAGTACATAAAGTCTAGTAAAATACTCGACTGTCTATGAAATGTGAGATCAACTTTAAATTACAGATGATGTGTATTATTAATACATAAACACACTCATGAATATGTATTCCTATTTAACAAATCATATATATATTTGGGTTTTGTATTTGTTATATGTCAAAATTTTCAAATATTTTTTATTTAGGTGGCTTTTGGAAGCACATACTCTCAGGGCATATAGTAAGTAAAGGTTTTGGATGAGGCGACTTGACAACAACAATAGGTCAGTCGATGATTAAAGATGCAGCACTGTTGTATGGCCCGATAAAGTTAAACTACACTTGGGGGAAAAAAAATTGCAGAATTTGATTCTTTTCTTAAATTGATTATAAATGTGTGTCTAGATTGGCAAACAATTTAGCCCCTTTCTCAGCTCACTAAAAATTATGATAGTTTAATATATAGACAAAACTAACTCTCTTTTAAGTACATGGTTCTTGTTTTAAGTTTCAACTAATCGAACTCAAGAAAGTGATAATTTTTTTGTTGCTGATTAAAAAATTAAAAATACTTGAAAGTATCTAAAATATATACACTACTAGAAAAGTTGAAAATAACGACGGAATTCAGCGACAAACTAATTTAACAACGGACTTAGCGACGGATATGGTGATGGAAAAACAATATTACAAAAAAGTCAGATTATGTGACAAATTTGGTGATGGATATATATTTCCGTCGCCAAAATTTACCCCAGGCGACGGAATTTCCGTCACCTAAATTTTTTTTTATTATGACGACGAAACTTCCGTCGCCTAACCCAAAAAAATTTTACATTTGCAAAAAAATTAGGGTTGGCGACAGAATTTCTGTTGCCAGTCCATTTAAGTGAAACCAGATCTCGATCTGGTTTCACTCATGCGAAGCGAAGGAAATTTGAGAGAGAGGGGGGGGGCAGACGCTAGGGAACTCTGTCCGACCACCGCCGGCACCACCCAGCCGCCGGCACCGCCCTCCCCCCACCACCGATAGTCGCCAGCCGCCCTCCCCCGTCCCTATTGCCAGTTGTTTTCAACCAATTTGAGATAAGTTTTCCAACTACAATAGTTGTAATTTCTACAAATTTTTGTATTACATTGTTATAATTTCATAGTTAGTTCATGTTTATATTGAAATGTGGTATTTGTGTGAGGTTATTGCTCTAATTTGGTTCAAGATTTTGGTAAATACAATTTAGGTTTAGGTTTGGTAGTTTGAAGTTAAAATTTGATATGGTGGTGGCATGAAATGGTTTAATTGATAATGTTGTTGAAATGTGGTATTTGTGTGAGGTTATTGTTCTAATTCGTTACAAGAATTTGGTAAATGCAATTTAGGATTGAGGTTTGGTAGTTTGAAATTAAAATTTCATATGTTGGTGGAATGAAATGTTTTAATTGATAATGTTGTTGAAATGTAGTATTTGAGTGAAGTTATTGCTCTAATTTAGTTAGAGATTTTACTCAATGCAATTTAAGTTTGGTGATGTGAAGTTGAAAGTTGATATGTTGGTGGAATGAGATGGTTTAGTTTATAATTTTGCTCAAATGTGACGTTCGTATGAAGTTGTAGCTCTTATTTGTCTGAAGATTTTTGCCCAATGCAATGGAGACTTAGATTTGGTAATTTTAAGTTGAAATTTGATATGTTGGCGAAATAAAGTGTTGAACTTTGGATGAATTATTAGTTTTGTGAAATTCGTAACAATACAAGTATATTTATAGAAATTTATAAGTTTTTTTTTTTGGTGCGTGTAGAAATTTATAACTAAACATATATAATATATAATTGAGTAATTTATGTAATTATTATAATTGTAATTGAATTTAATTCATATCCAATACCTTATGTAGTTATTGTTATTTAAGCAGAATATGAATGGTCCTCCACATCGTATGTGGATGTATAATAGATTACTGCCTAATCGTAGTGGTTATACGCAAGAATTTCTAGATGGAGTAAACCAATTCGATCAATTTGCACATAGACAGACAGAATTTCTGAATGGGGGAACATATAGATGTCCTTGTACCAACTGCAAAAATAAGGTGTGCTTGATACCCGATGAGGTCAAAATGCACCTTATATATAAGAATTTTGTGCAAGGGAATTGGTTTTTGATAAGTCATGGGGAAATAGAACCTCAACAATATGATTCTGGGTATTCAAATAGTGAAATTTTCGAAGTTGGAGGTTCAAGTCATATTAATAATGACTACTATGAATCCTACATAAATCGGATGGAGGGCATGGTTGATGATGCTATAATAGTAAATCAAAATATAAGGGAAGAGGGGGTCAAGCACTTGCCGAGAACCATTTTATAATATGGTTCAAGCTGCTCAACAACCCTATACGATGGTTAGGGTTGTTCCACCCACAGTGAGTTTTCTGCTACAGTGAGACTGTTGAGTATCAAATATGATTATAACATGCCACAAAATTGTTTCAATGAAATTGTTCAACTAATGAAAGAGATGTGTCCACCTAACAACCGCATGCCAAACAACTATGGACAAACGAAGAAGGTTGTTAAAGATCTCAACAACAATGTGGTCTAAATTGATTGTTGCCGGAAAGGTTGCATGTTATTTTATGAGGATGCAAACTTGGATGTGTGCAAGTTTTGTCAGCATTCAAAATGGAAGAGGCAAAGGTCACAATAAAGGAATCATAATCCATTGTCATACTTAATGATGCATTATTTGCCGTTAAAACCTTAACTGCAGAGGCTGTATGCATCAAGAAGTACTGCAAAGCACATCAGATGGCAGTATGAACATCGGCGTGAGGACGGTGTTTTATGTCATCCATCAGATGGGGCAGCATGGAAACATTTCGATAACAAGTACCCTGAAATGTGTTCTTAAGACCTTTGGTGATATAAGTAGTCACTTCAATCCTTTTTAAGCCACACTTGGGATGTTACACCTTCCCCCTGAAATGTGTATGATCACACCATTTATGTTCTTAACTTGTATAATCCCCGGCCCCAAAAATCCCAAGAATAAAATAAATGTATATTTATAACCTCTTATTGATGAGTTGAAAGAGTTGTGGGATGTTGGAGTTGAGACTTATGACATTTCTTCAGGGCATACATTTTAGATGAATGTTGCACTTATGTGGACCATCAATGATTTCCCTGCATATGGAATGTTATCTGGGTGGAGTACTAATGGCCAATTGGCATTTCCTGTATATATGAAACAACAAAAGGCTTTGAGATTGAGAAATGAAGGTAAATTCTTGTGGTTCGATTGTCATCGGTGTTTTCTGCCAAGGAATCAAGCGTTCAGAAGAAATAGAGCAACATTTAGGAAAGACAGAATTGTTACAGGGGGTTCTCCTCGCCTCTTATTTGGGGAAGAACTTTATGCCAAGGTGGAAGATTACCCAATGGTAACTACAAACGGTGGCTTTGTCATACTAGGATTTAAGGAAAATCAGCACAACTAGACGAAGAGAAGCATATTCTGGGAGTTGCCTTATTGGCAACACCAATTGCTCCACCATATTTTAGATGTGATGCACATTGAAAAAAACTTCTTCACGAACATCATTAACACTATTATGGATGTCTATGGGAAAACAAAGGATAATGCCAAATTAAGAATGGATGTCGCAGAAATATGTGATAGACAAGAATTACATTTACATCCAAGCTCAAGTGGTAAGTCGGTTAAACCAAAAGCGAAGTTCGTACTTCATGTGGATAAACGAAGAGAGTTGTGTGTATGGGTAAAGAAAGTTCAAATATCTGATGGATATTGCTCTAATTTGAGGAATATCGTAGACCTTAATGAGGCAAAGTTCAACAACATGAAAAGTCATGATTGTTATGTGTTCATGGAGACTCTTTTACCCATTGTATTTGGTGTGCTCCTAGATGATGTGTTGAAACCTCTCATTGAGATAAGTCAATTCTTCAAGAACTTAAGCTCAACAATACTACGAGAGGATATGCTTGAGGAAATGCATCGAACATTGTCATCATTTTATGTAAGTTGGAGACGATTTTCCCTCTTGGCTTCTTCAATGTAATGGAGTACCTGCCAGTGCATTTGGCAGAAGAGGCTCAACTTGGTAGTCCAGTACAATACCGATGGATGTATCCATTTGAGAGGTAAAGTAGGTTGTACTCCCTAAAACCTTATCTCAATTCTTATATGTGCAATCACTTACAAATGAATGCAATTGTGAATTTATTAGGTTCTTTGGCCGATTGAAAAAAAAGATAAAGCAACAAGCGTGTCCTGAAGGTTTAATCACAGAAGCATACCGAGAAGCTGAGAGGACATTCTTCGCCTCCTATTACTTAGGCTCTAATGTGCCTTCCATGCGCAGTAGATGCAAAAGAAATGAGGATGGCGATGAACATAATAATCATTTCCCAACTTTATCTGTGTTTGAACCGCAATGGACCACTATTGGTAGGGAAAGATCTAGATATCTCACAGATGCCGAATATATTGTTGCCTATCTTCACGTACTGTTAAATTGTGATGAAGTTAAACCTTATATAGGGTGACTGCTACCTTAACTTCCAATTGAGATTATCATTCAGAACGCAAGTGTATTAATGGTCTTCATAAAATGTGACAGAATTTTCACATAACAAGTTAGAACTGCACGTCCCAATCTCAGCAACGCTGATGTTGACACCATCATCGAGACTCATTTTGCTGATTGGTTTAATTAGAATGTAAATATTACAACTCATTCCTTCATAATTTTAACATAACAGTTAGGTGCATTGTATTAACTAAAACAACATGTTATGTTACCTTAGATGCATTATATTCAATTATTCGACAGCCACAAACAGTGCTACTTGACACAATTGGCTGCGAAGCCAAATTGGTATGTGTCGACGTGGACGGGATATAGAGTTAATGGATTCAACTTCCACACAAAAGTTCGCAACGTCGGGAAGAGAACATATAATTGTGGTGTTGGCTTTTGTGGTACGGGGGAAGGCAATATTGAAAATGATTATTATGGCGTATTGAAAGATATTGTCTAACTTGAGTACGTGGGCGAACCACTTAAACGATTTGTGCTATTCAACTGTGAGTGGTTTGATCCCATATTGAATCGTAGGACACGATCTCATAAACTAAGCAAACTTATTGAGGTGCACCGTACAAGGAGGTACTGAAAATACGACCCATTCATCTTCCCAAACAACGCATCTCAAGTATACTTCATGCCATATGCAGATCGCTCAAGGGATAGAGCCAATTAGCTTGTTGTTATACCAACCAAACCAAGGGCGAGAGTGGATAAGCAGTACACTCTACCTACTGCCTACCAACAAACGGACATGACGACAATTGTTGAACCTGTGAATGATGTTATCCCTACATCATTAGTGAATGAAAGTGCACCACCCGAAGAGGTTAATGATAAAATGGGGTTTTTATTCATTCAGGTTAACGATGATATAGATGAGGTAGAGGATGATGAGGCTGATGAAGAGGATGAGTGGGATGACGGTGATGAAACAGATGAAGTAGAAAAAAAATTGCATTTGTATGATGATGATGACGATGACGATGACAATGATGATGATGATGCAGATGATTGAGTACTAATGAATTCTTATGTATTTGAGTACTTTACGTGAAAAACTATTGGTTGCGACTTTACTTTTACTGTATGAATGAATTTTGAAAATATGTGCTACCTACGTATTATGATGTTTGAGTGAACGGTTGATATGTGCAATTATTACATATTTGTACTTACATTTGTTGTCACCTATTTCAAGTGTGGATTCCAGTTCTCGTCGAAGTAAGTCCTCCACTTGAGGTAGAGGACGAGGGCGTAGGATCTCTGTCATAGATCCAACCGTAATGGATGTTGATCCTTCTTCCCCCCAGGTACCCCATATCCTAGTTCACCCAGGAGCCACAATGGCTGGTTACATACCAAGTCTTTCAGGATCAATGCCTCCCCCATTTGGGGCTTTCTGTCATCAGACCCCATATATTCCCAACCAAAGTACCATGTATGGCCAATTTGCCTACAACATTCCTCCAAACCTCCCTTTTGTCAACACTGTTCAGCCTACTCCTCAACCCATTGACCCTAACACAAACCAGTCGCAAGACAACATTGTAATTGGAGAAAGTGAAGCACAATCTAGTCATGGGAGCACTCGAGCAAAGACTTGGATTGAGCCAGATGGTAATGGGTAGGTCTTCAATTGTTATATGTTATGAACTTCAACTATTTTGAATCACGAGTAATCAATTTGATGTGTTATGTTCAATTAGGTTTCTCCTAAATGAGGGTGTTGTTAGTAGGATTTCGCTCATATTTCAAAGCAAATATGATGGAGCTTGGCATACTTGAGGTAAAGTGCCCAAACCAGTACAAGATTTGTGGTTTGGAGAGTTCAAGGTAACTAAAGTGCTTACATATTAATAGTTTGTGTCAACATGATAAATTACTATTGTATTATTTGATGTGTTTGTTGTTTTCATAATTGCAGAAGTGGTTTGCTTGGGATCCGGTCCATGAAGACCGTATAAGAAAAAAAATTTGAAACCTGAGGTAGTGCATGCTTGAGAAACTTCCTTGGCAAAGCAAGGAAGCACAAGAAGTCTGTTTGGCTCGGTGATGCTCAATGAGAGGGACTCCAACAATATTGGGCAAACGAAGGTTACAAGAAACTGCGTGAAACAGCCCAGAAGAACCGACTGGGTACTCCAGAAGGTGGTGTCCCATCTCTCCACACTTCTGGCTCCATCCCTATGCATGAGCATAAGAGGCTTCTGGTAAATGAATTTGCTATATATTTCTTCAACTTTAATACTGTGGTTTGGGTTGTGGTTGACATAATTCTATGTGACACGTACATAGAGGGAACAACTTGGGACAGAGCTCACAATTGTCAAATTATTCAACCGCACTCACAAACTCCATGGCAAAGAAGATGCCCCTTGGGTTGACAAGAAATCAGAACAAACATATGTAAGCAATTAACTATTCTCAATCTTTATTGATAGTTCAACCTGAACTTGTATACTTTACTTTCATTAACTGTAATATATATGATTTCTTGTGCATGTTGTGATATTATAGGAATCCTTTTGAACGTGAATTTCAAAATGTAATCAACTCTCAAGGGACCGGAGATGACACTTCTCAATATCCAAACCAGCCACTTTCAAACCCAAATGAGTTGTGGGTGAAGACATACAAGAATAAAAAGGGTCGTATTTATGGCATTGGCGATGATGCTGTCAATATTAGGGAATTTGGTTATTTCAGTCCCACTCAAAGAGCTGGTACAGTTTTTATAGTAAAGTTTCAATGAACATGGTTATATGATAAGTCTACTTAATTGTAATACTAATGTGTACTTCACGTAAATGCCTGTCAGCAGGTACTTGATTATACGTCATCGCAACAAGAGATGAATGACTTAAGGGGTGTAGTAACCAACTTGGAGGGTGAGCTAACTTCACAAGCTAAAAGTGATCGGTTACTTATGGAGAAATGTAAGCAACTGGAGGAATCCAACAAATTGCTCACCCAAAGCAACTAACAACTGAGCCAACAAATTATGAGCATCGATCAGCGCCTGCAAGCTTTCTTCCAAACACAACAAGCTTCTGGCTCGAGATCTCAGCCACCCTTTACTCATCAATCAGAACATAATGAGAATGATGAGGATGATGAGGATCGGGATGAGGAAGAAGAAGAAGAAGAAGAAGAAGAAGAAGAAGAAGAAGAAGAAGAAGAAGAAGAAGATTATGATCCTCACCTTGGTGATTGAGTTGGTTGCAATATTCCCCCAGCCGGTAGCTCTCCTGCTTGGTTCTTCATGGAGTACACCTCTTGCTGCTTGCTTCTCCTCCCCTTAGTGCTTATTTCATTCCCCTCTCTTTGGCGCTTGTTTCTCCCTCTTCTACAAACATAACGTTACTTTTAATTACTAGCAACTTATGGTTTCTTTGGATTTGTAGTTTGTGATATGTAGAGACTTTATTTAGGACTTGTGCTTTGTGAATTCAAAACCCTTGGTTTGAAGTGTTAATTTGGATGTGATATTCCACCTTTGTGTGCCTTGGAATTGTTGAGAACGCTTTGAATGAAGTCATACTCGAAGCCATTGGATGTTGATTGAGTGCAAACTTCTTATAAATTTCTTGCAGGGATTGAGATGTATGTACTAAGGAATACGATCAAAAACAAGCGTTGTTATTTTAAAAAAATTAGAAACTTAGTGACAAACTGGCGACGGCACTTAAGCATTTATTTTTTTTATGGGGCAAAAACCAGCGATGGACAGGGGATCCGTCGCCAGTAGCGACGGAAAATCCGTCTCTATGTCTGTTGTTGATGGCGATGGATTTTTCGGTCCATCTCTGCCTGCCCCACCAAAAAAGGTATATCGCAAGGTCCATCATTGATTCCGTTGTTGTTGGCGACGGAATTCCATAATTTCGTCACCAGGTACTCAGCGACAAGCGAAAATCCGATTATCGTTTTCCGTCTCCAATTCCGTCGCCAATAAGTCTCATTCCGTCGCTGATTCCATCTTTATTTGGTCTTTTTTTTGTAGTGATAAGAACAAAAGTGTTAGTCAACTCTCATTATTGTACTTCGGCCCCCAATGTTAAGAGAACGACCCAATCATTGACTCGGTCGGGTAAGTAGGTCAATGGTTTGATCGCTTGAATCATTTGAATCGGATTAAATCTGTTAACCTAATTGATTGTTGAATTAGATTAGACCGGCTAGAACTGGTTCATTCTATTCATATTTGTCTCAGTATTTCGTAAAATATTTAATATAATACATAATTTTAAAATTAAAAAAAGTAAAATTACACAATCAAATCAAGAATTGCGTGCTCCAATCCCTATGTTTTAAAGCACCGCCTATTCCCAAAAAAAGACATTTCTTACCCCCCCAAAAAGCATTGAAAGCTACGCCTGATATTGTCATTTATTAAAACTCAAACTCAAGTCCCAACTCCCCAAATCCTAATCACTCCTTCCCTCAAATTCTCTCTCTCTCTCTCTCACACACACATTTCGACTTTCTTTTATTTGCATATCTAATCTAACGTTATTAACGCTTCGATGAGCTTTTAGATTTCATTCTGTGGCCTAGAGTGAGCCAAAGAAGAGCAACATTTCTAAATCTATTGCCCGTTGCACTATAGTGATTCTCTCTCCGTTCCTCTCTCTCTCTTCCTCTTATGTGTATGTTATTTTTGGCGCCTCTATAGAAAATTCTGAGTTAGCCAATTAATAGCACCGGTTTAACCTCAAAAACCGTCCACCTAAACTGTTTTTTGACTAGGTTTGACCGATTCCCTAGTTTAACACGTTAGAAAGCGACTTCGGCCGGACCACTCACTGGTTCCTGGTTGAGCAGTTCGAACCAGCTGGTTTGGTCCGATTCTCATAACTTTGCCGCCTCCTCCACCCCCCAAAAAATTACTAAACGGTTAATTGTGGTTTGGTAAAATAATTTTGGGGACCCACTTTTCTGATAAATATTTATAGGATGCTTGTACTTTGGATAAATATTTTTTTGGTCCATTTCCAGCAACAAAGTTTGTTTTCTGAGGAGTTGAGTGAAATTATGAGATTTTTTTGACCAAAATGCCCCTCCTTGCCCATAGAATGAATTCAAATAAGATACATGCAGAAGACTAGGCCCCCAATGTTTTGTTTGTCTCTCCTCTGTCATTCTACATCCTTCATCCTCCTTTACTCCATCCCCAACAACCTGCATTTGCTTGGCCTCCTTTTCTGTCTTCTCTCTTCCATAATTTTCCAACATTTGAAAAAAACAGAACACTAAGCCCCCCATGTTTTGTTTCTCTTCTCTCTTGTACTGTCTGTCAAAGTGTGGAGGCAAGTGAGAGGGTTGGTGGAGGCAAGTTGAGCAGAAGTATTTGGTCCCCACTTCGAAAAGGAAGGAAAAACGATAATGAATCTTCCGAGGAAAAGGAGGTATGTGGCTAAAAAGCTTAGCATTTGGAAATGTGGCTTGCATGTGTTGATAAAGGGGTCGATTACATTGTTAATTAACTTTTAATCTTCAACTTCTTGATACTAGGGCTGGATTTGGAAATGGGGTAAAATTTTGTTGTAAACTTGGGTGGGCTTGAAGTATCTAGGGATTTGGTTGAATTTATGGAAAACAGGGGTGCATGTTAAAAAAAAGTACAGATTAGGGTTTTGGGATGGCAGAAAATTATATATAATAAAGATTAGGGATTGTTATTATATTAATGGGGTTCTAGTGGGGAATTGTTTAGTTATTTGCCCCCAATTTATAATACTTGAATGCTTTGTTGTTTGCCATTACTTAATTATGTATTACTAAATTTGGGAATGCTTGGTTGTTGTTTGTTTGTTGTGTCCTGTAGATTGAAGGAACTAAGGTGTTGAGTGTATGCTATGAAGGGCATAGGGTATTCATAAAGAATGTTAACTTAGACAAGTATCAAATGTTAGATCTTCAAAGAGATGTAAAGAGAAAAATTTAGAAGGCAGGGATTAAGTCGTCATAATACTTTGGGTTTTGTACTGTGGTCCTGGATCTAAAAGAAAGTTGCCTTTAGAATCTAACAATGATTAGGTGTATTTATCTAGTTTGTGGGAAAAGGGCTAAGGGACAGATTCCTATTTTTATGCTCAGCATTAAAGGGCTTACAGAACACCATGTCATTGAACATGAATTAAGGACAACACAAGTACTCCAATATGATGCGCCTGCTTGTAAGTCTGGTGAGGATTGGTTTAAGCAAATTGGCCATGGGGACTATGAGGCCCTCATATCTGCCTTTGAGGCCAAAAAATGGGCTGACTTATTGATTATAACCCCATAAATCCAACCCAAGAAATTACCTGTTAGAATGAAAGCATATTTAGGCTCAGAAAAGTCTCCTTCCCATTCCAGATTTGTTGGTGCATTCCCTAACTCTCCTGGGAGAAACCTAAGATCTTTAGCTCAACTCACAAAAATTGTACCTACACAGTTGAAACTTGCACAACCTAAATCTCCTCCCAAACAGCTTAGATCTGCAATTGATGTCTCAAAATCTCCTCCCAAACAACCTTCATCTTCTGAGCCTGACAGAACTTTCAAAATTAGGGATTTAAAATTTAATTGGGGCCTTCATTAACTGTTGATCTATCTGGTTGCATCCTTTTTTCATCTCAATAACCTTCAACTTCTTAGCCTTCATCTTCTCAACCTCTTTCTTCATGTCAACCTTCAAAATCTTCACAACCTATTCTTGAATGCTTAGAGGACATTGAGGTTGGTCTCGGATGGCTTTCATGTTATGATTTAAGAAGTTTGAGTTACCCAACAAGTGCTTCACACTATGATGTTGGCTGTGAGAGTGGTTTGGATAATAAGGATAAAGATGAGAGCGGTAGTAATGAAGAAGAGACTGATGCAGACAGTGAGGATAACATTGATTATGAGGTTGGTTCTGAGGGTGGTTCTAATGGTACTGATGAGTCATTGGTTGATTCAGATGAAGTTCATGATGTTGATATTGATAGTGACATGGAGTAGTTTTTACATCCTATAGTAGAGGATGATATCCCTAAGCACATTGAGATTGCTGATGTTGATGATGATGGACTGCCAACTCTAAGCATGTGGAATAAAGTGTACAAGAATGGGAGCATGTGGGTAAGGATTCCTGATGGGAAAGTGTCCATTAAGGCTGGTGATATGTTTGTTAACAAAGAGCAATTGGCGAAGGTCATCAGAGAGCATGCCATTCAACAGGGTATTTGCTTGAAGAAGGTTAAAAATGATGGGCTAAGGCACATTATAGTGTGTAAAGGAAAAGAATGTAATTTTAGGGTTTATGCAAGTAGTCTTGGTGATGGTATCACTTGGAAAGTGAAAACATTAAGGAATGTCTGCAAATGTCCAAGAGAAGTTGAGAATTGTATGGCTTCATATAGATGGATTGCACAGTAGCTCTTAATTGATAACAAAGTCAACCCTTATTTGCCAGTGCAATCTACATGCAACAGCTATATATGGAGAGGTATGGAGTAGCAGCTCCTCAACACAAATATAGAGTAGCAAAAAGACTAATGAAAGCATGGGTTGAAGGGAAGCATGATGAGGCTTATGCTAGACTGTCTGCATACATTGAAGAGATTAAGAAATAAAACTCAGGCAGTATATGTAGCTGCATCTTTGAATCTCTTGACTCAGTCCCAATCTTTAAGAGGTTGTTCATTTCCTTTGAAGCAACGATGACAGGCTTTAAGAGAGGTTGCAGGCCCTTCATAGGAGTGGATGGATGTTTTCTGAAGGGACCATACAAAGAGGTGCTGCTGACAACTTTTGGGTTAGATGGAAATAAAGGTTATTTCCCTATAGCCTATGGTGTAGTTAGGCAAGAAGATAAGAGTAACTTGACCTACTTCTTTAAAGCCTTGAGGTTATGTCTTGAGGGTGTAGATTTGTCCAAGATGACATTCATTTCAGACAGACATAAGGTATAAGCCTATATTCTTGAACTGTGTATTAACTATTTTATGTGTTTACACTTTTTTTTTGGTATTCTATTACAGGGATTGGTAGCAGCTTTGAATGACATTTTTCCGAAGTGTAGAAGAAGGATATGTTATGTGCATTACAATAGGAACTTCACAAAAGAGCACCCAAGTATGTATTTGCAAGCTGTTTATGCTTAAACAATTATGTCTCACCTCACAGTCTTTGAGACAACTCATGCCTATGAATTGTTCTACAGGTGCAAAGTTGCACATGTTGTTCTGGACAACATGTAATGCATACAACAAGCAAGTTTTCAAGCAAGCTATGGAGGCTATAAAGAAAGAGTCCAAAGCAACCTATGAATGGCAATGTGATAAGGAAGGACAACTGTGGGCAAGGTATATATTTCTTGCTGACACCAAATGCCCTGACAACACCACTAATTTCATGGAGTCTTTCAATGGGAAGATTGAAAAATTCAGGTATAAGCCTATATTTACATTGTTGGAGGAAGTGAGGAAAAGGTTCATGAGTATTATTGCAAAAAAATTTGAAGTTGCTAACGGATGGAGTGGAAAGTTATCCCCTAAGGTCACATTCAAGCTTAAGGAAACTGAGATACAAAGTAGAATATGTATAGTTATCCCAGTTGGTAGAGGGATATTTGAAATTGTAGAAGGGAACACCCAATTCAAAGTGAACCACAACACAAAGTCCTGTGGCTGCAAGGTATGGGATATCTCAGGTATACCTTGTAAACATGCAATTAGGTGTATATTGTTGATGAAGCATATATTGTTGAAAAATACAAAGCAACATATGATCTCATAATGTAGCCCATATCTGATCCAATGTTTTGGGAGGATAGAGATTGTCTTAGCATAGGCCCTCCTCAAGTGCAAGTGAAGAGAGGCAGACCCTAATGTGAAAGGAGAAGGGACATAAGTGAGGGGAGAAAGAGGTTCACTAGGGGTTCAACCCTTAAGTGCAATGTTTGTAAATAATATGGACATAACTCCAAGAGTCATAGGGAGGATGGTAAACTGTTAATATTGCAAGGTAAAGACAAGCTCAGCTACAAGAGCAAGAGAGGTAAGGGAAAAGTGGGCAGGCCACCCAAACAAGGCTCTCAAGTAACAAAGGATATCACAAGTCATTCATCCACATCAACAACCCAAGATACCTCACAAGCAAAGAAGGGCAAGAGAAGCAACGCATGCATTTCAACATTGCCACCCACCTAGTCCAAGAAAGCTAAGAAAACCATAGCTTCCAAATGAACATCTCCTATGCAGACTAAGGTATGTTCATGATATGTTCATTTTCTTTAAAGGGTAATAAAAAATCTTGTTATGTTTTTTATGTTTTTCTTCATAGGTCTTCAAGGTAGCTTTTTGGTGCCTCTGCCTGCTCAGAATGTGGGGTTGTTGTTGCTCAGAATGTGGGGCTGTCATTTTGATGGGGGTTGCTCAGTTTCATTTTGGTTGGTTGGCAAACAGATGGATGTTCTTTTGGTGGTTGACTTGTTTTGTTCTTTGGGTGGTGGACTTGTTATGTCCCTGTCTGTTGTGTTTGCACAGTGATAGTCAATTCAAAACAACTTCTCATGTATTGATGTCCCACTTTGTTTTTTATGTGTTGTGTTTGTAATGATATAAACAAGAACTTGCTTGTATTGTCTAATTTTTTGGTTGCTTTTAACAACATAAATACTTTTGTTGCACTGTTACTATTCAACAGATTATTTTGTTCACATAAACCAAATTCCACTACTTGATTAATCAAAACAGAACATACAATTTTGTCCTTAAAATTACAATACCTTCAACTTGCATAATTACAGAATGTGACAATGTTCATTTCATAGCAACAACAATGGCGATAGCCACCATCACCAAGATTTCAATCCTAATCCTTGCATTCATCACCTTAAGTAGCTTTCTTATTTCTTTCACTTAATGCATCATAAGTGTCGTATTTCCTTCATCTTCCTCCATTCTCACTCCTTGACTCCTTGTAGGGGCTTAGCCCATTTCAAAAACTTATTGCATTAAAAGCACTTAAAAAATAACCTCGTTGGGTTATCACGAGACCTTGAAATTTTAATATCTGCAACCCTCCCACATGTTCGACATATTACCTCCATCTCGTATTAAGCGTATGTATATTTTGATCATCCGCAACTAGATGAACTATGCATATTATCTGACACCAACGTCAACATTTCAAATTAGAATGATTCATCCCATATAAATTGCTAAGTTCAGACAACCACCAAAAATAACAAATGATTTATCCATGCAAGTTACCAATTTTAAATTGCCAACCAAAAAATATCTCCTTTACGAAACAAAAAATATCTCCTTTACGAAACAAAAAATATCAACTTTAAATTACCAACTTCATATAACCACCAAATTAATCAAATGATTCATCTCGTACAAATTTCTTCTTTTAAATTAACAACAACAACTTATCTCCTACACTAAATAAAAACATATACTTCAAATTACCAACTTCAAACAATCACAAAAAAAAAAAAATCAACTCCAAAACTAATGAGAGTACAAAATTAATATGTAAAGCAAAATTATTTCACAAAAATAAATTAATCAAGGCTTGCTTGCATACCTGCTAAAGAGTCAATACTGGTGAGAGAAGAGAGAAGGGGGCCAATGGGAGAGAGGAGATAGGCAGGAGAGAAAGTGAGATGAGTGTTCTTAAAATTAAAATCATTCATCCTATATATAGAACAAATGTGGGACCCACTTTTCCTAATTTTAAAGACACAACGGTCATAGCCTACAAGTACCATCAATGAGGGGCATTTTGGTCAAAAAATCTTATAATTTAACTCAACTCCTCGGAAAACAAACTTTGTTGCCGGAAATGGATCAAAAAAATATTTATCCAAAGTACAATCATCCCAGAGATATTTGTCAAAAAAAATGGGTCTCCAAAATTATTTTACTAAACCACAATGGACCATTGAGTAATTTTTCCTCCACCCCCAAACCAAAAATTAAAAAATACACCCTGACACCATTCTATTCTATGGGTGCTTAAACCTAACCTAAGGCCAGGGATTTTTTTTTTTTTTTTCCTTGTACACTCTGACGTTGGCCTGGGGAAATGGGCGAAAAAGTCTTACTAAGAGGGCCCAACCGGGATCGAACCGGTCACCTCTTGATCTGCAGTCAAATGTTCTACCACTGAGCTAAGGACCCGTGGCAGGGCGGAAACCTAGATCATGGTAAATAACGGTAATCCTCATCTTTCTCCCTCTTTCTTCCACCTTCTTTCTTTCCGGCTCTCACACTGAGTGACGCTGCGGAAGCAATATCAGCAGAGCAAGAAACGGCTGCCATTGTTGATGGTTATGGCGGGTTCGGGTCAGCACGGCATCAAACTCGCCGTCCACATCATAACACTCGACTTTGGCAATCTCGTCGCTGTACTCTCTCTCTCTCTCTCTCTCTCTCTAGTTTCGCTTTTTTGTTGATTATCGTCGTCTATGATTATGATTTCTAGTGCTCATTCATTCATTCATTCACAGAAAGTATGTGAATGTTTGCTTCGGAGAGGAACCCTGACGAAGGCTCAAATTGCTCGCTTCACTGAACTCCCTCCCGATAAAGTCAAGAAAAGTCTTTGGGTATTAATCCAGCACAACTGCGTCCAATCCTTTGCTCTCGAACAAGATGGTGATGCTTCTTCTCTATTTCTCTTATTTTTGTTCCATTTTCCATTGTTATTGTTGAAATTTCTTTTTTTTTGGGGGGGGGGGGGTTGATGGAAAAGGGACAATTACGCAAAACTGCATCCAGAATGTTCATGAAGTATGTGTTTAGTAATCCACCAATTAAAACATCTTATTCGCCTCACGTAAGCGTGATTGATGAAAAATCATGTTCCCAGTGGTGATCTTTACATATGGTTAGAGAAATGGAAGTAGAATTTAGAAATCTGTTTGATACCCATGAAGGGGAAGGGCTTCCACAATGAGAGACCAATTTCTGTGGCCTAACCAAAATTGGGGTGAGGGGAAAATAAAGTGCGGAGGGTGTGTTATTTTCAATTATCATAAGTAACTTATTGTTGATCAATGCTGATGAGTAGTAATCAATGGTGACAAGTGCTTAACTAGAATATATGATTACGTGTTGATTGATACTGATGAATGATCAATACTATGAATGCTGATTGGTAGTGATGAGTGTTGATCAATGTTGAATGTTGATGGGTGTTGATAGGGGTTGAATATTGATGATAAATACTTATGATAAGTTGAAAAGACCTGGTCTTTAGATGCTTTGAACTCTTGGGTGGACTTAGTTGTTGCCTGAAGAAATTTTCTGTGTAGTATATAATGGGTTTTACTGTTATCAATTTCATGTTGTTAGGCGGTGCAAGAGATACTACACTGGTAGTGACGCACTACATGGCATTGTTCGACAACATAATCCACCGATTGAGGTTTGCCAAGTTCATGGCTCTTGTGACCAAGGAACTGGATAAACAAGTTAGTGACTTCTTGTTGACTATTTGATTTTTTACTTTCTTATTTTGTCTAATGATTGTGTGTAAGTAATTGGAATCTAAACAACAATACTGCCACCTTAGCACGTTTGGAATATCATGATGCACGCAGCTCACCCTTGCAAGAAAAGAGATTGATTCTAGGACACCGTAAGAAGTAATTGAAATCTAATAATCTTGCATAATGCTGTCAGGGTTTGGAGCTTCTTGAAGGGTTGCTGCAACATGGCAGACTTACTGTTGCCCAAAGTCTGGATAGAGCCTTGGCTTGTTCAAGTGAAGGCAAGCTTCTTTGTTTAGCTGTTTAAATTTTAAGTGCGGTAGGTCCGACGAGGATCTACCATATTTTGATCTGTCTGTACATTTTTGGATTTTAATTTATGCTAAAACTCAAATCATTCACACATCAATGGGCACTATGTATGAACACCCATTTCCTGAAGAATAGAGATGAGGTAGCAGGTGTCCTCTATCAGAGGAAGCCCTTAGGTAGAGTCTTTTGCTGGTACTTCAACGCCCAAGAAACGGTATTCTCGGTCATTGCCTACAAAGCGAGACTCATAACTCATTTCACCTGACTTATTTGTCATTGATATTTTGGGTGTATTTTGCATCAAAATTTAATCCGTATAGCATGCTTAAATTTGCATAAGTCATTTAAAGAAAATCTGTCATGCTAAAAGCATTGTTGGATGCATTTTGGCTGAAATGTTCTCATAAATATCAATCTCATCAGTCAATCTGTATGTATAGTTGCGTGAAATTTCATGTGAAGACACATTATGATTCTATGCCAGTAGGAATGTCAGTGGAAAAGAATCTGGGACTTTTATCTTTGTGGGGAAATGGTTATCAAGGTGACTGACAATCAACATTTATTGGAGATATTCATCATGAAGAAGATGAGACTCTGTATTGGAAGAGCTTTTGCTGGCTTGAAAACTTTTCTTGGGCATATATAAATTACAAATGGTGAAAGACCTTGTATTTTTGGGAACAGGAGGATATGCATTAATTAACTCTTTGCAGGATGCATGCTTACCATATAGTTCTCTCAGTTATTACTCCAATAAAATAATTTTCCTTACTAATAATAATCATCAAAAAGATGAAAATGAAGCAACCTTTAAGATCTTGACTCAAAACATCTTAAGGACTTCTAGAAAGAATGTTGAGCAATTTCTTTGTTTTATTGTTTGGTCTAACTGTTGCTGGGGACACTGGAATTTAGTTGCCGAGTAATGATGATCTCAGAATGCACTAGCTGAGGTTGTGTTGGTATGTGAGCACTGAAGTTGTGCCATGTTGGAAATGCTATTGATAGGGAGGATTTATGAACTTAAATGGCAGAGCTTTGTGCGACTAGCTGGAACTAATCAAGCTGGGCTGACAAGTTTCTTAGACTTAGCAGCAGCATGGACTTTGCCTGATTACCTGAAGAGATATGAACATTTATTGTAAATAAGCTGTTCATAAGTAGGCTTGAGATCAAATTCTGGTAACTGTCATATCACTTTTAATGATTAGTGGCTTGTCTCTAATTTAGCAAGTCAATTTCTTGACTCCAAAGAATTTGATCGAAACCAAGGGCTGATCTTTATTGGTATGGGTAGGCCCCCATTTGGGACTATTTTTGGACTTGTGAGATTTAGATAATGTGTGGCCAATAAAGTACGTAAGGTAAATGTTTAGCCAAATGGTGAGGTTATCTATCTCCAATGAAGGAGCTTGTCGGTTTTAAAGTTCTGCCATTGGTCAAAATATATAGATGTGGATTTGCTACGTTTTTTTCTTCGGCCTGTTGAATTTGACATTATAATGTTATTTCATGCCAAGTTCTTATGCTATTTAACTGTGTTTGAATATACTTCAGTGATAGACACTCTTATCTTATTTGCTGGAAATGATGTGGCTCCTAAATTCATTTTTATTAGTGAGCCTATCAGGAGGCCAGTGGTGTACTTATATATGCCTTAATGTTGATACCAATGTTGTTTTCGGCTCCTTTGTTGATTTTAAGACGGGTTTCACTTTTGTTGTGTGACCATGCCCCTTTCAGTCGCTTTTGGGGGTTCTGTAGATATGCTACCCTATTGATTTGTCTGCTATCCCCTTGCTTAAATGGATACTTGGTTGTATCTACCCCCCACCTTCAAAGTAGGTGGAATTAATGTATCATTTTCTCCCCTGTTTGAGTCAGGAACTAGTGCCAAGAAAGACGTTTACCGAGAAAGCTTCATTAAGCTTGTCAATAGTCGCTGTGTGGAACGATGCCCTACTCCAGAACCATTAATTGCACAAAATGAGGGTGAAGCCCCAGCTAAGAAAGGAGGCGGTCGGTCTAAGGTAGTTTCTTGAGGCAGCTCTTTGCTATCATATGTTTCTATTCTATCTCCCTCACGGTTCTAGATGCCTCATTTACAGTTGTTGAATGTATGTTCATTTCTATGATCAGACTGTTTTCTGTGATGTTAGTGATAATATGAACCACCCTTGCATTTTATTTTTTGTAAAACAGATTTTTTTAAGGGTGATTAGCAGTCTTGATATGCTTTCCCTCAGCTGAAACATGAGGCAGTTTTATTTTTGTGTTTGAAAGTATAATTCTGTTAGTGGATAATTTTGACAAATTTTATTGTGCAACTAAGTGATCTACTGTTGAACTTATATTTCATAGACAAGGTAGCTAAATAATGTCAAATAAAAGACAGTACAATTTAATTAACAGGGCAGGCAATTACCTTTTGCTATTCCAGGTCTACAAGGCAGACACTAGCAACAGTGGTAATCAATTAATGATTGTATTATACTTCTTGAAGACTTGAACTAACTGAGTGATCTGGTTCTGAATTTCTGGAGGATTTTGGCAGTGACTGTTCCAGTAGACTATGTTGCTCTCTAAATAACGAGCTCCGCATCTTGATTCTGGATAAACAGTAATTGCTGCAAATAAACCGTCCTTGCTCCATTCTCAAAAGAATGTCTCATTGTATTATAAACTGTCCAGAAATGTCACTTATCATATAACATTGGCCATATGTGCATGAGTTGTCTGTATTGTTTCCTAACTTATTTCTTATTTTCCTAGTAAATATTGTTACCAATTATTCAATGCCAAGTTAAGGATGTTTTTGGAGGTTCATGCATTTTGTATGTTTCCAGGCCAGAGAGATATCATTAGGTTATACGTGGTCTAATGTGTGCATTCTGGTTCTTCATTGTTCTAATAACTACAGGTTTTTATTAAAGAGTTGACCTTGGAAGAACGCGCTTTGGCTGCTGCAACTCCCATGGATGCTGAGAGATTTTCTATTATAACAGACCCTGGAGTTGGTTCCGATGAAGAAAAAAGCTGTAATAACTCAGCCAGTGCTAAAGTTGGAGACAAGGTTGGTTTGTTTTACAGTAATTGCTTTATCAAGTGTAGTGATCACAATTCTGAATTTAGGGCTGTTAAACAGGTCAGGTCGGGTCGAATTCGAGTTCGTGTTGAACTTAAACAGGTTGAGAAATTCTCGACCTGAGCCTAACCCATTTATTAAACGGGTTGAAAACCTTGACTTGTATCTATTTATTTTTTAAATTGATTGACTTGAAATTTATCCATTAACCCGTGTACTATAAACAGGTTAGGTTCAGGTTATCCGATTACCTGTTTACCCGCTTTATATTTTGACTAAAATATGATTACAGAGTGTTATAAATCAATTTTTTTGACTTTAATATAGCATCATAATGCAACCATTGTCTATGATTCACAAGAATCACAATCACAAAACAAATATCAACTTGATTAAACCCCATATTTTCACAATTCCTCCAAAAAGTACATGGTAAATGGATCAACTTATTTAATCCATTTAATTAAACGGGTTAAATAGACATTTTTTTGTGTCAAAATTCTCAACCTGAACCTAACCCAGTTAATTAAACGGGTTAAACGTGTCAACCCATTTAAGTAAACGGGTTGAAAACCCAAACCCACTTAATTTCGTGTTTGGTTCAGGTCGTAATCGTGTCGCGTAAACTTTTGACAGCCCTAATTCTGATGTGCCATTGCTTTCTTTTGCAGCGGAAGCATGATTCACTGCAATGGGATAGTGAGGTTGATGTTATGGGGGACAGTAAGGAACCAATTTGGCGTGTGAATTTTGAAGAATTCATTAATCGCCTCAGAATGAAGGTATATTTCGCTTGTACTTTTCCGCAGATGTTGGATGCCTTTGTGGTTTTGGAGCCTCTGTCAATGTTTATACAATATGCTTTCTCTAATGCTTTTTTTTTATTTTTTAAACTTCATGATCCATTTTATTTCAAGGCATGCGTTGAGTATGTAAAAGCAGAGTACGATACCACCACTGCAATGATTTTGAGTTCCATGTTAGAGGGGACAAGATGCACGGAAAATACAGGTACTGTGCTCATAAACTTCAATCTATACTCTTCACCGGCAAATGCCTTGCTAGTTGATTCTTGTTTGTCTCTGTTTGATGAGCTGATTCCTGGAACCATTTCTTTGCCAAGTGATCGAGTGCTTCTGCTAACTTCTGTGATAGATCTTCCTGTTCAGTTGGTGCAATGCCTTGAATTTGGTAATGCAAATTAATAAAAAATATTACTGAAATTAATTGTCATTTCTAGTGGAGCGTTATTGCCGTTTCCCTGAGGGACATACAAGGCTACAAATCAAAAGCAAACAATTAAAAAACCTCAAGTAATTAAGGGCTAAGGGCAAAAATAGTCTTGTGGGTCCACTAGTGCCTTACTTGTTACATTACTAGCTAATAACATTAGACCAGAATGTACTAAAGCTTAATGTTAGGCAGTTGGGCTCACACCCCATTCCCATGCGCAAGCTCGTGACCTGAAAACATTTAGCGCACAACTAAGTTGAGACTCAATAACAATCATCCTTTTTACCAACAAATGTATACAACAAGTTTACCGAGCCATTTTCCACATTTTCGACAATCCTGCACAAAACGGTTTCAATACCATTCCTCACAGCAAGCTGCCTCAGGGCTTATATCCTCCCCCGTTTCCCAGTTTCATGGTTAGATCTGCTAATCTAGCACTGTTTTAAGCCCAAAGGCATACAAATTTGGCGAGCGACCCACATGGTCTCATGGCTTGCAGTCGAGTTACCCCACCCTGCTGCCGATCTAGATCATGGATTACCGTTGAAGTGAATAGTATGTCCACCAAGTCTTGGACATAACCATTCACTATACCTGTAAAACCACTCAGAATTTTGCTCTCTGGGTCTCTGGAAGCCTACCTACCGCAACCCATCATGTTCTTTCCATTGTAAGAGTTAAAATTTGTGGATAGGTTTTTCCAACCGTTCACCAGACTCAACTCTAGCCCAATAAGGGGTCCAGCTATCGTACCTATGTTACTCATCATGCCTAATTCATGATCACATTCCTAGGAGTTCGCTCTAGCAATGAAATTAATGGTATACACAGACACTCACACTCCATGAATATCACAACCAATCACAAGATCGTTTCCAAACAATTCAACCGGAATCAAAACCACATTCAAAGCACTTTTAGAGGCATACAAGGTGAAGGAATAAGATGTGATAGTCACCCGATACTTTGCAAATTTTCAGCTTGAGCCGAGTTTTCTGTTAACTCACTAATTTAGGCAACCAAAAGATAAGCCCACTAGCCCTTAAGTCCAAATTATTGAACTAAGGTCATCATTTAACGACACAGCCCATCCAAAGCTCCAAAATTTATCTGTATAAATTCTGAAAAATTTCTAACACATTACACACACTCAGCTCAGCAACAGTTTTCTGACCTGCCTGACCTCCCACTTTCATAAGTCATAACCCGGGCTACTGATCTCGAATTCAGTTGGCAAGCCCACTCTGGAAAGCACTACGTCTTCTCTACAATCTTTGCAAGAGACCCAATCCTAATTCCAACTGTTCAAGTTTCAAAATTGACAAAAACGTAAGACTGCACAGTTCTGACTCAGTTTTGCACAGGCTCGGTCTAGAGGCCATATCTCCTTCGTTTTAGGCCCCTCTTCAAAAATTCAGAATTCCTAACATCCCTTGGATCCATGTTCATGCAAAATTTCACGATTTTTAGACATCTTCCTTTTTTTCTAGGTAACTTTTCTGACTCAAGCCCAACTGTGGTTTTTCACTGCAGCAAATTCACTGCTTTCTTTTCATTGTGTGCCCAGAGCTACTAGTAGTAGGTCATGAGAAGCTAGTTCTTTGACTCCCTAAAGCGCTGCCGAAATCCCGAAAATCATAACTAACAACCCCAATGAAAACCAAAGAGTTTAAATGGATGGGATTCAAGAATGTACCTTGGAAAGTAATGCTTGAGTAACTTAGGTGTGGGTCTCTCAACTGATGCTGTGTGCTGAGATTAAGGAAGAGTTCATGCATGTATTAGGGCAAACTCAGATTAATAACTCAAAGAAAAATCAAGATAATGGAGGAATTCTCTTGGAGTTTTTGTGGTTTTTCTTTCCCAAATCCTAATCATGCAACTACTCACTACAACAAAAGGGATTGAGGTGTGGGCTGTCGGCAGGTGGCCAGTGGAGGTGGAGTAGCTGTCCGGCCGGCAGGAGGGCATTGACCGAGTGCAGCAATCATGGCGAGAGAGAGAGCGAAGGGAAGAGCGAGAGAGAATGCGTGAGAGTTTCCACGTTTGTTTTGGACAGATGGATGTCTTTTTATCTGCTAAAGCAAGGAACTGTTTCACAAGGAGGAAAAAGAGGTGGAGAGGAAGTAGGAATCTTGTCTCCCTCTTTCCTACTCTACTTGAAAAACAAAAGGTCCCCATCCCTTTTTTTTTTCTTTTTCCTCCTCTGCCGGATAGTCCCTCATGTAAGAAGGGAGGATACCAAGTCTTCTTAGGCTAAACGACGAAAAGAAAATGAATAAACGAGTTTGCCCTTGGTTGACTCTAAACATTCAGGACTACCTGATATCAATGCCCAAAACTAATCCGAACGTTATGAGCTCAAGTGATAATTGCACATTAACAATGTATATCAGTCATCCAAAAATTTATAGATAAATAAGTAAAGTTCTGAAAAGTTTGGGGTGTTACAGTTAGACCCTTGATTTCTGGTCTGTTCTATTACCTTAGTGCTTCTTTCTTTATGCTATTGAATCTGCTATGCTGGTTTTGTAAATTTCTTCCTCAGTGTTGATATCTGAAGCTGGAGGTACAACACCACATCTACCTGGTGTGGGCCTTGTTTTAATGGGGTCTGAGAAGATCCATATGTAAGCAGCCTTAACCTTGTAGCAATAAGACCAACTCCAAGCTACCCTCAAAAAATATTCAGAAACAAGGGTTTTCTTTTTTTAACGAAATAAAGCCCTTTGTAAGCAAACATTGTAGATAACAATAGCGTCAGATGATGGTAGTAGGTAGCATTGGGCAATACTGGCCTCAAAAGTGGTGGAAACCTGGAAAATTACAGCAAGTGCAAACAGACAAAACTAGTAAGTGGGAGAATTATGATGTGAATCTCATTTGCTAGAATCTTGTTGACTAGGCTGCTTGTGGCTTTACCCCCCCTCCCTTTATTGTTTTTTTTTGGGGGGGGGGGTTGTTTGTGGGTAAGGTAGGTCAGCACTAGTGCTCATCCCTCCTGGGAGCACCCTAGTGGGAAAGGCACTGGGGAGGAGGGGGCTTAAGGGCTGCAAGCACTCTTCTGCACGTTTAGTGGGGTTTGAACACCATACTTCCTTGTTGGATGGTGGGACAATTTTCATCAGATGAGGATAACCACTTTTCTGTAATAAATCCATCCAAAATCTTTCTCACAATATTTGATGCTAACCACATTTCTCCGAGGAGTGACCTATTCATGAATATCCATAAACACCTCTGAAGAAGTGCTTTTTCGAAGAGCTGCTCTTCCCTCTCTCTGTCCTGAGGGCAATTTCGGTGAGAGTCAATCTTCCTTCTTTCCTATGATACTTGGATTCCATGCATAAAGCTGTCTCTCAATAATGGGCTCGCAAGTGGAATTCTCCTAGATTTTGTTATAGAGAAGACTTAGGTAAGAAGTGGAAAAGAATTGATGATACATTGTAAATCTCATGAGAAAATGGATGATATTCACCTGTCTGATGGGCAAGATGATGCTTTCCTACATGTTGAGACTCTCATGAAACTGCCTCAAACTATGTCAGAACACATCTTAGAGTCAGCGTCTGCTTACAGTCGTTATAACAGATACGTCACTAACAGAGCAGAAATGTGAGACACAATGGCTATGAGGTTCAGTTGCCTTGCCAGAATTTCTGGGGATAGTACCCCCACATCCACTTAACATTCTCTTTGAATCATCCATGGCCAACATAAAAAGAAAATGAAAATAAGGGTAAAGGAGAGGGTGTGGCCTGTCAATTTATGATTTTTTAGTACCTTTATTGGTCAATCAGTCCTTGGTTCCCTTAGTACTCTGATTTAAGTGATTGATTGAAACAACCATTTTCCAGTTCTGTTAATCAATTTTTATGTAAAACTCTTTCCTTTCCCCCCCCCCCTTGAAACCAAGGAGCCTGATGCCTGAACCATAATTGAACTTCAATATCTAATTTGTTTTTTCAGTTTGGTTAACCAAGTTGATATTTCTCGCAAAGTATGTTCACATTTAACTGGTTTACTGGTTTAGCTTTTTAGGTCTTTTGGTTTTTTCTTCTTCCCCCTTTTTTCTTCGCCCCGGGGTGGGGTGTCTTGCTAGACTCCTGTGTGGAGATGCTTCTTTGTTCTCCTTTTTTCCCTCTCTCCTGGTTAGAGGAACTGGTTTTTGTGATAAGCTTGATTGACATTGGTGCTTCCCTTTTTGTTCTTGCTGTTGTGATTATGCTAGTCTCACTATGAATTTGGTGGAGAAGGGATACTTCAACCTTGACGCCTGTCACTTTTTTGGTGTTCTTTCTTAAGCTGTTGCCTTGACATTGCTACATTATTTACATACTGCCTATTGTGATGGCTTACTGAGATTTCTGTTTCTCTTTTTAATTTGTTTCTTTTTGGGGGGGGGGGGGGCTTAGCAGTGTCCATGTCCCTGGAATCAATTTTTGAGGAGGTGATCAAGACTGCAGAAGGTCGCACCATGAACTTAGAGCGGCTTAGATTTTCACTTGAACAGCTGCATTTTTGCTCCGAATCGGATGATGTATACAGCGTTAGTAAGGGTTCCTCTGTAGCCCCCCCCCCCCCAAAAAAAAATCCTTTGGGACTTTCAAAACACTTGAGCATTAAACATGTTCAAAAACTTACGATATAATTGTGTTCAACGTGTATCCTTTGCAGATTTGGGTGACATAATCAAGAAAGCTCAGCTAGAAGAGGTCATCTTGGTTTATTTATTTTAGGATGCGTTTATCTTTGAAGTGTTTGAAGAGGATTCTGCTCTGTATAGTTCTAAATAGGTTTCTGCAACAGGTGGAGTCTATTGTGTTAAAGAGGTATGGAAAAGAAGCTTTTAGGATATTCAGATCATTGTCAAATGGCCGCCCTCTGGATACAGATAAGGTACTGATTATAGACTTACAGTATGGTTCATTTAAACACAACCTGCTGCTGGTGCGTTCTCAACAACTAATATGTCAGCTGATATCTAGAGTATATCCATTTTACTGGGGCATCTTGCTTGAGGTGACAACTTGTGTGATTTCAACCTTGGATCGGATTGCATTCTTAACTGGGTATAGACTAATAGACTAGTCCATCTGTAACTTACCAAAAAAAAAATAGACTAGTCCATCTGTAATATGGCACAGTGATTATATTTTTGCTGGAGGAGAAACCACTCTTTTCAGCTATATACAGAGATTATGCATATACATATGTACATGTGGGTGCATGTGTACATACATATATGCATATAAGCATGTATACATATGTAGATTTTTCCAAATAAGTGAAGTAGATGTCCTTGACAATGCTGAACGTTAATTATTTGAAGTACATGCTGTGTTGCCGCTTATGCCGATTTTCAATAATCTGGGAAGAGTTTTTTTTGGCCGGGGGGGGGTGTTGTTTATGTTACCTAGACTTGGCTGCGATTGTTCGACACGAGGACATGTGTTTAGCGTCCAACGTTGGTATTTGAAGTGAAATGAAGAGTCTTGAGTAGCATAGGTTTGGGAAGTTCCTAGGATAATAACAAAATCAAAATACTACCTTTCGGAGAATCTACTGGACTATAATGTTCATTATCATATGGTGTCTAAAGATGTTCGTCTGTCTTAATAATTGATAGAAGCATGATCAGTGTTTTTGTAGTGGCAAAATATTTTTCTAATTTGTTTTCTGTCCTTGTTAAACTTAAATTACTTTCCTCTGAACAACCTGTCTTCTTCTTGGGATTTTGTTCTTTTAATTGGTATCTTTCCTTATTTGTTATCCTTTCCTGCAGATTTCGGATCAGACCTTTGTGGACAAGAAGGATACACCAGCAATTCTCTATAAGCTTTGGAAAGATAATTTTGTGCAAATGGAGGTATTGTCATTTCTGTCTTGATGACATCCTCATTTCTTTGATATGCTTGGCTTCGCTGTTTTTCTGTTAACTTGGGGTTGTGGTTTCCTTGAATGTGTTTTTCCCCAAAAATTATTATAGTTGTTTCCTCTTGAGTGAGGAACTTGAATGTAAGTACTGCAAGCCTTGTTGTGGCAAAAAAGATTGGCTCCAAAATTTTGTGCACATACAGACAATTAAATACACCTACATGTCTTAGAGTTGAATAAGATGATGGTCTCAAACCATAATATAACACTAGATTCTGATACTGATTCATATTGGGTTGCTTGCCATCTACTCCCTTTTAGCTTTACTTCACAAGACAAAGTATTCTCTGTTAAATAGGCTGCACCTAGGATCCTTGTGTTTGAAATTTGTTCTTTTATCAGTTATGACTTATGAGAGGTGATTCTTACTGTACACCCATTGCGATGTGATGGGGAAAATCTGATTCTTTACAAAATAAGAGATCAGTTTCACCTGCTTTTACTGTGTTTCTATTATTCTGTATTTGCTTCAAATCGGGTGACTATTTAGTAACACCCCCTCGCTCTTTCAGTGATTGCACCCCCCCCCCCCCCGAGCTGACCAAAACAAAAAGCAATGTTTGAACTCTCACCTTCTGTTCTTTTCCCCTAACACTGGACCTTGAAGTTTATTAGTTGCTTATTACCATTGTTCTTTAGGAAAGTCCTGACTTCTGTTCTTGTCCTTTGTAGCTGTTTGAATGCAAATGACGTGTGATTGAATTACTTGCTGGGTAAATGCTTATTACATCTTTTATTGCAGAAAATATCAGTAGGGGGTGGGGGTCCTAGGCCAACAGATATCTTTTTGTGGAGAGTGAAGAAAGACAATCTTTGGCGTCATGTTTTGGATGAGCTGTACCATGCTGCACTAAATTTGTGCCTACGGATTTCCTATGAGGTAGACCGAGAACGTGAGGTAATGAGTTTACTGATTTGCTTGGATATCTATTTGGTAATGGAGAATGCAAAATTTTGTTTCCCTGCCTTATGAGATCTTTTTTTGCCCCCCACATCCTCCTTTATTGGGATCTTAGCAGCTGTTGATGGTTGCTTAATATTTTCTGCCCATTTATAAACATTTAACTGCTGTGTTCTTTGTGCAAGGATTCAAAATGCGGTTTCGGCCGCGATATAGAAAAATCGCTGTAATGCCGAAATGGCGTTCCATATCATGCCTAAAATGCGGTTTGGTCAACTCAAAACCCTTTTCGATGCGGCCGTTTTGTCGCGGATTTGCCACATTTTGAATCCATGGTTCTTTTCTAGTTATTAGCCACTGGTCTCTTTGCCCCACACCCTAATATCCTCTAGGCCCGTTAGAGGAAATTCGAAGTTTTTTCTTTAATAAAATCTTGGCTTGACAATTCAAGATTTCATTGGATGAGTGTCTCATGTCACAGCTGTTACATACTCATCTTGTTTGACTATTATCCCCTCTTTTTCTTTATGATCTATTTTCCCGTCTTCAATGATGGCATTTTCTCTTGGTAACTTTATTGCATACTTCTGGTACATGTTTCTTATGTCAAGAATACAAAGTGCCTTCCATAATTTTAAGACCATGATGCACATTGTTCGTGTGCATAGTTGCCTTGATCTTTGTTGATGTCTCAAACTTGTATCCTTGAGCTTCTTATTCCATTTGTAAAGACGGACTTGCACTAGCATTCCATAGCGGTCCAATGGGTGGAGTTAGACCCAAGGTTGAGGGAGATGACAATCCTGACTAGGTTGCAAAGGCCTAGGCCAACTAACCCACAACATCCTTTGCAGAGAGAGCTGCCACCACCAAGGATCTTATGGGTGGGTGTCTATAACCTCACCAACTTGAGCGATTATCTTCTAGCTTCTTATGGTTCATGAAGGCAATCAAATTAGTCAGTGCTCCCTCCCCCCTTTTCCTATTGTGTCTTTCCTTTCAAAGTCAAAGTCCTGTGTCTAATGAAGTGACCATGAGCACGTTTTTCAGTCGATATCATCATCGACACATATCTGTTTGTTTGCTTGACCATATGTAAGTTTGCTGGTCGTCCAGATCGTAAACCTGCCTAAGGACAAACTAGGTGGAGATGCAATGAAGAGACGCGATCGTATTGTAAAAGTCAAGAGCCTTCTCGAATCCTCCTTGATGAAGCTTGATGATGCCATCTTGCTCTTCCATGACTTCCTCCGTTGAAGTTCTGTATGCATCCCTGCAGCCAACAATACGGTCAAGAGGATTCCCAAAAGCACAAAAATGACACTGTTCATAGTTTCTTTTCTAGGGCTGAAACATTAGAGAGCACTATTTGTCCTTTAGTTTAATATTACCTAGTTTCTCTTTTTCTTTGTTTAAACCAAAATACTGTTTCCTTGTTATGATAGGAGATAACTGTAAATTTTTCACCATGGCTCGTAAGGGAACAAGGTTAGAAATCTTAGCACTCGTTCCTGCCTGGTAAGCTATGAAGTTATAATTCATATCTTTAAATTCGTATCTTCCATTAAGATTGAAAGTTTAGGTACATTTTACAGTGACAAAGGACCACTGTATTCTTGTGATGCATCAAAATTCTGGTGGAGTTTATTTATTGATGGTAACCACAGATCCCGCATCTTTTTCTGTTGTGTGAAAGCCGCTATTGATAAGTGACTGGTACACTGTGTTGGTGAGGCACCTAAACCTATAATTTTGGACACCGCTAGCAGTAAGGATGGTAATGAACCGAATCTAGATCGGGTTTGCTAAGATTCTGATCCAGATCCAGATTCATTTTTCAGACTTGGATTTAGATATGATCTAAATTTGCAGGGTCTGTAAAATTTGAATCCAAACCAGGATCCTCTAGAACTAAAGGGTCTAGCGGGTTCTGTTACTTTGAGTCTTTTTTTTTATTTGTTTTCGCAATAAAACAAAAGTACACACATAAAATTTCGCTATATAATTAACTTTACTGTCATAACACATAGTAAAATACTGAATTATAAATAGAAATTACTAATAGTAGCTCAGTACCCTCCACTAAGGCTATATTCTTTTCGTTGAGAAATTACATGTGTGGAATGGGTGAGAGTGGGAAAGGGGGGAACGGAGTGGATGGGAATAGGGAGGAGTGACATCTTTTTTAAGTGTGGGAAGGAGTAGGTGAGAGTTGGAAGAAGTGGGAAAGAGTTTAATAAAGTAGGAGAGTTTATTTAAGTTACGTATTTACTTTTTAAAGTAATCTTTTATTTGTGATAGTAATTACCGATGATAAAAAAATTTTATACCCAAAAAAATATTTTTCTGTGTTGATTAGAGTACTAAATATTGTTTCGTGGTCATTGTTACCAAAAAAAAATTATAATTTTCGTTATTCGTAAACCAACTTCGACCCAGTTCAACCAATTTTAACCTAGTTTTCTCTATTTTACCTAATTTCTGCCCATCATACCAAAAAATTCAACCAACTTCAACCACTTCAATCTACTTTAACCAACTTTAACTCACTTGAAACCACTTCAACAAAAAAAATACTCACTTCTACCAATCTCAACCAATTTCACCTATTTACCAACCCATATTTCCTAACGAAAAAAACATGCCCTCAGTATATGGAAAACAATCATCTACAATTTGTGTGAAGAACTTCCAATATTTTGTTACCAATGCACATGGAAAAAAAATATATGCTCAAAATACACGTACAATACATCTGCACTTTATGTCATGAATTACGAACAACACCAAAAAAAATTACACATTTCTTCATTATGCCGGAAAAAATATGTGTAATTTCTGTCACGAATTACAATGAATGAGAAATAAATCTGTTGCACATACAGCAGCAGTTATCCATACTTTGGTGATCTATAACAAATATTTCGTAACTAACGCAAAAAAAAAATCTCTTCCATATACAGAATCAAAGTCAAAATAACTACCAGTCACAAAAAACTAACATTTGCTTAACAAAGCAGAAAAAAATTATTATTTCTTCAATATATATAACAAAAATTACGTTATCTACAATTTCCGGTACGACTAACAAATATTTCCATAACGTCCGAAAAATACATAAAACTTTTCATAATTGTTCAAACTATTCGTACACACAAGTACACTAATTATAAAAGTTTTCAAAATATGAAAAATAATAGTTATATATAAAAGTGAGAAGGAGTAGGTGAGAGTGGGTAAGAGTGAGAAGGAATAGTATTTTTTTTAAAAGTGTGGGAAGGAGTGGAAAAGGAGGGGAAGAAGTGGATGGAAGTGAGAATCAGTGGGTTGGGTCCATTAAGCCGAGAAAAGAACAGGGCCTAAGTCACTAAACATAAGCCAAATAAGTTATCTAATATCCATACATACCCTATCAATTACCAAACCTTGGTCTGCAAGCTAAAAATAAATTACAAAGTTTATAATACCAAAGACTTAAAAGTACATCAATAGTCTATAAGGCCAAACTCCAAAGACCTAAAAGCACATCAATTTTTAACATGCTCAAAATAAGTCTTGTCCAATGCGAATGCACCTTTGAGTTGAGACTTGAGACATCATCTAGAAATTCACACTTCATTTTCGACGTACGCATCAATATCCTAAGATAAACAAGCATGAGCAATAAAAATTAGTTTCATTGAAAATTAATTGGAAATATATTTAGACCAAAGTATGTCAAATAAGGCGTACCATTACCATATCAATGACATCAGAGTTGGAGTCCAGCACATAACAGCACATCTTGGCAATTTTCAAAGACTAAAATAGAGAAAATTCTTTGTTAAGAGCATTTTCAGTGGGAGGAGTTTCAAAATCAAGAATTCTACTATACCATATCAACAAAAGTTTTATACTTTGGAACTTGTACTACTTTACTTCTCCAACTTATAGAGCTATATTTTAAAATATTTGATAAAATATTTATCATAGACCTGCATCATAACTGTAATCACAAATTACAAAGATTGAATTTTTATAGATTCAATTGATTTAAATGGGTTACAATCTCTATGGATACAAAATCATCTGATTCTTTCTCTCAAGGTTGGATTTTCCAACCCTGAAACAAAGGGGGTGGGGACCTATTTATAGAAAAGTCTCCCCCTTGAAAGTCAAGACAGACCTTGACTTGGGTTTTGGGCTTTGACCTAGGTTTTGGGCCTTTTAATCAGGCTTTACCTTAGACTATTTTGACTTTCATTTGTTCGACTTTGACTTTGACTCTGACTTTGACTTGAGAGTATCCCGGGTTTGAGTAGAGTATTGACTTGGAAGTCGCCTCGAGCTTTAACCGGATGTTGACTTGAGAGTCGTTTTTGATGTTTTGACTTGTGAGTCGATGTTGACTTTGGCCTTTGACTTTTGACTTTGACTTTGACTTTTGACCGCACCATCACTTGAACGTCGTTCGGGCTTTTAGGTTGTGGCTTGACTGGGTAGTCGTCTTGAGTCTCGATTTGGGTTTTGACTCGAATTTTAACTGAACCCGAACTTGGTAGTCAACTGGGCTTCATTTTGGGCTTGATCTGCAAGTTGTTGGGCTTGATTAAATTAATTAAAAGGGTTGGCCCAATTAACTAATTTAATTTAATTTTGGTACGGTACGAACAAATTTGAGTGCCTACAAATTGCCCCCTTGAGACAAGGTCACATACGAGACTTGTCGTTTCAGGGGTGATCGATGTCTCAAATTTTTTTGAAACGTGCCATTTCAGGGGTTCGGGGGCGCGACGTGGCCCCTGATGGGGGTTCGGGGGCAACACCCCCGAAACTAACGGCGTACGTGATTTGTTCCCATTTTTTTAGATGTGGGCATGGGCTTTTCAGTTTTCCCATCTTTTTTTTTGTGTGTGGGCTCGGTCTGCCTTTCCTAAGCCCCTAGCCCAGCCTTATTTCTCTTCTTTCCTTCTTCTTTGACACTTGGGCTGGACCGATCCTTTGTCCTGTCTCAATTTTTGGTGTTGTGCCTTTTGAACGGGCTGGGCCGGCTTCAATTTCTTGCACCAAAGCAGAGCTTGCCTTGTTTCATTTCTGTGGCACATGCAAGCCACATGATACACAACTATTGTTCTCCTTCTTCCTTCGAGCAACAGAGCCTAGTGTTTCAAAACCCTTCTGCCTACACTGTCGTTACTGCTACTGGCGTTCACAGTGGGCGTACCCTCCTCTTCAAAGCTCAACCTTTGGTCTACCAACTTCAACCCTTCGTTGCTGCTGCTACTGGTTCACAGTGGATGCACCCTCCAAAAACTGACCTTGTGCTGCCATTTCCCACCCCTGTGGATGATCAAAGGTGCCAACTTTCTCAGTTTTTTTTTTTCATTTCTGCAACAAACGAAAACCCGAGCCCTCCTCACGAGCCCTTCCTCAAGAACCGCCGCTTGCTGCCACTGGTTCATGAAGGATGCCCCAAATGCTGAACCCTTGCTCCATCATTTCCGTTTACAAGTAGAGGCACGGACAAAGCAGAGGCTTCTCATTCACACTGGATTGATAATCTGGACACTGATTCACTGTGGAAGTCGCCCATCTTGCTAACCCTTGTGGCTTTTAAAGGTATTACCTTTCTTAATCTTCTTCCCTTTCCTTTCCTCTTTTTTTTGTTCCGGTTAAAATTGCATGCCTCCACCTTCCTTTTCACGAAAGAGCCACGTTTTTTCTAGGCCCATGTTGGTGGTGCCACTTTCAAGTAGTTCTTTTGCAGTCTGTCATTTGTTCATGCCACTTGCAAAAATGAATTCTGTGCGATTTGCGTGCTGCTCTGTTGTTTTGGGTAGAAATTTGGCAAATTACTCTAAGGTGTTCACCTCGCCATTGTTTTCCATGTTGGAGCCCACTACTGCTCGGGACATCCGCTTTGGCCTTATTCTCTTCCTTCCAATATGAAAATCAAGCCCCTTTTTTTTTGGTGGATTGGGCAGACAATATACATCCAATTACCGAACTTCAAGAATAAAGGCAACAATTTTTTCCTGCTCGTTTAATCTTATACCGCTTGCTTGTGACTTGACATGTTATTGAAATTTGCAATGTTGCGTCGTCTTGAAGGGCTTGCCATTTTCTTTTGACGACTATGAGCAATGAAGATGGTAGCCTTGATTGAAATGAGTTCAAAGGAATCCACTTTACTAGTCTGAAAAGTCTTCGCGTGCCTGCTTGTGTCATTGTAACGCTGCATTCCTTTATTGTTGCATTTTTTTCCGTATTACGATATCGTGCTCACTAGCTAAACGGTCGCATTTTGTCGCTTGTGCTTTTTTTTTTTGAATGCAGAGACCCCCTTTCTTTGTTGCGCTTGTATTGCTGCTTGTGTAGATTGATGAGTCATTTGAAGAACCACTTACGACACGGTTTGCTGCTTGGCCAAGGGCCTTGAACGGAACTTATACGCACAAAAGTGGTATGAAGATTTGAAGAACCACTTGCGACACAGTTCGCTACTT
>JACYFF010019584.1:102127863-102148889 GCA_017589665.1 Selenicereus undatus
AGTGGTATGAAGATTTGAAGAACCACTTGCGACACAGTTCGCTACTTGGCCACGGGCCTCGAACGAAACTGATACACACAAGAGTGGTATGAAGATTTGAAGAACCACTTGCGATACAGTTCGCTGCTTGGCTTATGGGCCTTGAAGGGAACTGATACGCACGAAAGTGGTATGAAGATTTGAAGAACCACTTGCGACACGGTTCGCTGCTTGGCCACGGGCCTCGAACGGAACTGATACGCACAAGAGTGGTATGAAGACTTGAAGAACCACTTGCGACACGGTTCGCTGCTTGGCCATGGGCCTCGAACGGAACTGATACGCACAAGAGTGGTATGAAGACTTGAAGAACCACTTGCGACACGGTTCGCTGCTTGGCTATGGGCCTCGAACGGAACTGATACGCATGAAAGTGGTATGAAGATTTGAATAGCAGCTAGCGCGGCAATCGACGAACATTTTGATTGATTTTTCTCCACTCTTCCCCCTTCTTTAACATTGTTTAAATGCCGCTTTCCTTATTGGTTTCTTTCCTGAAAAAGAATTAACTTTATGTTTTCTTTTATTTTCAGGTGGTTCATAACGGTGCAAGCCGCGAGGATAAGCTTGGCGGCAGAAAAGTGATGTCTTTGATCTCTTCTCTTTCATGCCCCCTTTTTTTTGTGTGATGTGTTTGACTGCAATTGTTGATTTGCTGAAGCTGCATTTGTACTTATGGGTACTTGCAATTTTCAATAAGATCAAGTTGTTACGTAGTTCAACCAAGCATCCCTTTTTTTTTCATTTGTTTTGCCGTTCACAGTTTATACTCTTGCGGGCAAGGAGTATTACAAATGAATTTAACTTGAAAGAACAAGCAGTTTAAGCTCTTACTTATGAGCTTTCCTTTTTTTTTTTTTGAATGTGTGAACTGTTTAACCTCCTGTTCGGGAGTCTTCTTTTTGAATGTGCGAACAGTTTAGCCTCCTGTTCGGGAGTCTTCTTTTTTGAATGTGCGAACAGTTTAGCCTCTTGTTCAGGAGTCTTCTTTTTTGAATAGAGGAGTTTTCTTTTTGAATGCATCTGAACTTTGGGTGTTTTCTTTTTGTGGTGAACAGTTTAAGCTCTTGCCTAGGAGCTGATCCAGCATTTCTTCAAGGGAAGTCGCCGACATCATTGCTTGCGTCACAGCTGGAAAAAGCTTACTCCTTAGTTCTTTCTTTTGAATTGGCCTGAGCCCCCTGGCCAGTGAGAATTATGACGCGCCTCTTTACTTTCAGTGAGTCATCCACCTTCACATCCAAAGTGGAAACACGCTTCATGCGTGAAGGAATTGAACTTTGGACTTCATTTGTTTTGCCAAGGCGGTTGAACACTGAATCCTTCTTTTGTGAATGCGGTGAGCTTGACGACATTTTGCCTATCTTGATTCTAGCGAAGACCGAGGGTTTAGGTTGCTCATCCTTTTTCAACCTATGGAAAACAGAGGGCTTTGGGATTTTACCCTTTCCAATCCTTCGAAACACAGAAGGGCGTTGGCGCGACGTTGATGGCTGTAACCTGTCGAACACTGACGTGTTCGGGTTGGTCTTGGCATTTTTACCCTCATTATCATCAACCTCTTCAGCTGTGATATATTGCGTGAGGGCTTGCTTGTCCTTACGTCGCCCCGAAATCCTCACAGGTTGGGGCGGTCCGTAGCTAAGACCAACTTTAGGTGTTGCAGAGTTGCCCCCTTGACTTTGTACGACCCTTTGCGTGCTGTCAAATCCGTAGGGCTTAGCTTCGATCTTATGACCCAAAGACGTTGGCTGGTCGAAGTCATGGCTGGACCTCTTCATTAACTTATGCGCATTAAGATTACACCCATCATTGATGTGCATCTTTGACAGCTCACCGTCTTCTTGGAGCGAGCCTTTAGAAGTGGCAGCAAAACCCGGGAGAGAAACCTTGGTCAATTTGTTTGGGTTCGCCCTATGAACTGGAAGCACACCCTTTTCTTTAAGAACGCGACAACTTGCTTCGTTGAACTTGCGTCCAACCTTAGTTGCACTTTTAGGATTTGTACATTTGAAGACTGGCGCCACTGAATTTACCGCGACATTTGCTTGCTTGACGGACGAGACTGGAATTGTCATCTCATGCTTTTCTTTCCGTTGTTGTGGTTGGATGTTGTCATCACCACTTTCTTCATGAGGGACATTCTGCTCTTTATTTGTCTCGTCATCGTCAATTTCAAAACACGAGGTTGTGTAGACAACCACACTATCAAAGAAACTCTTTATGAAGCATTCTTCTGAGCCCTCTAGCACTTCAGCATAATCCATTTCAGAATCTGACTCACTAGCCTCTTGCACCGTGACGTGGCCAACTTCTACTGTTTCATCCAAATCTAAAATGATTCTTCCTTCCTCAGCCAGTCGCATGATATGTTCCTTGAGTGTAACGCACTTTTCAAGAGGATGACTAACGATTCGATGGTATCGACAGTATTTAGGGTCGGCGGTTCTCCCAACTTCTTCTGTGCGCTTTGGCTCGGGCAATTCGATGACACCTTTTTCGAGTAAGTCATCTAGTATGCCTGACAAATCTGAGTCAGGAAATGGATACTTCTTTTCCTGAAGTTCTTTTAGTGGGGGACGCTTATTTGACACAACCTTGAACGACGAGCTCTTCTTGCCACCTAGTTTTGGCTTTTCCAGAATGCGAATTGGCTGACTTGTAGAGGTGGACATCGCTTCTTTGGTCATGCCCTTAGAAAAGTTAACATTCTTGTCGAACTCAACTTTATCCCTTTTTGATTCAGTAGAATAGAAGGAGTTGGTGCGACGACTAGCTATCGTCACCTCTATATCATGCGCCTTGGTCGCCAATTCTTGAAAAGTCCTAGGTTTGCTCATTTGTAGGACGTACAGCAAGTCCCAGTGCATGCCTTGGGTGCACATTTCGACGGCGGATGCTTCAGAGAGCCGATCCTTGCACTCGAGGCTAAGTGCGTGCCAAGGGTTGATGTAGTCAAGAACTGGCTCGTCCTTCCACTGTTTTGTGTTTGTCAACTCAGTCATGCTGACAATGCGCTGAGTGCTGTAGAACCTGTTGAGGAACTCTTGCTCCATTTGTTCCCAGCTATTAATGGATTCAGGTTCTAAGTCGGTATACCAGTCAAAGGCAATGCCTTTCAATGTCCTGACGAACTGTTTCACCATAAGGTCGCCGTCAATCCCAGCATTGTTGCACGTCTCAATGAAGAGCGCGACATGCTGTTTTGGATTGCCTTTCCCATCGAATTGTTGGAACTTGGGGGTTTGGTAGCCGTGGGGCATGCGAAGAGCATCCACCCTCTTAGTGTAAGGTTTGGTGTATAAGTGAGTTCTGCGCGAACCTTCACCTAGCTGCACCTTAACAGCATTTGCTATCAAGTCTTGGATTTGCTCAATGGTCATTGATCCAGATGACTTGACATGTTTAGGGGTGCCGCCTTTCTTTGACTGCTTCTCGCTGTCAAAGGCTTCAATGTGGATGGATATTTTTTCTGAGTCCTCACTTTCTAAGTCCTTTGTGAAAGATTGAGCTGGCCGTTTTTCTAACTTCTTGGTCAGCGTAGCAATCTTTTCTTCTTGAAGCTTAATGCGCGCTTCCTTTTCTTCGTTGTCCTTGGTGAGTTTTTCTATGATGGCTTTCATGTTAGCCATCTCCTCTTCCAGAGTGGTTGTGCCTGTCATCATGGCTGGCATGACAACAGTTTTGGTGGACTCAGCCTCGATCTCTGACATGCGCGCCCCCTTCGGTGAGGGCGAAGAAGAGTTACTGTTGTAGTAATCTTCAACCTCGCTGACTGGAGATTGAAGCTGAACGTTTTGAATTTCACCCATCCAAGAGGACGCCTTTTGCTGCGTCTTCAAGTCTTGGATTTTGGGTGGGGGTAGCGCAGTTTGCCCAGGAGCGGTCGGCGCAACAGCTTTCGCCATGCTTCTAGTCTTCATTGTGCGCGCGCACTTGCTAGAAGTGACGCTCGCTCCACATGATGTGCGCAAAAGAGATCTTGTGTTGTTCTTTTTCGAAGCTTGCGCGGCAACGTTCTTTGTAGCCATGTCTTCGTTGAAGATGATGTTCTTGTGACTTGAAAGTCTTGATTTTTTAAGAGAAAGAGATGAGAGGTAGAGATGTCCCATCGGGCGTGCCAAATTTGTAATCACAAATTACAAAGATTGAATTTTTATAGATTCAATTGATTTAAATGAGTTACAATCTCTATGGATACAAAATCCTCTGATTCTTTCTCTCAATGATGGATTTTCCAACCCTGAAATAAAGGGGGTGATGACCTATTTATAGAAATGTCTACCCCTTGAAAGTCAAGACAGGCCTTGACTTGAGTTTTGGGCTTTGACCTAGGTTTTGGGCCTTTTAATCAGGCTTTACCCTAGACTATTTTGACTTTCATTTGTTCGACTTTGACTTTGACTCTGACTTTGACTTGAGAGTCTCCCGGGTTTGAGTAGAGTATTGACTTGGAAGTCGCCTTGAGCTTTAACCGGACGTTGACTTGAGAGTCATTTTTGATGTTTTGACTTGTGAGTTGATTTTGACTTTGGCCTTTGACTTTGACTTTTGACCGCGCCATCACTTGAACGTCGTTCGGGCTTTTAGGTTGTGGCTTGACTAGGTAGTCGTCTTGAGTCTCGATTTGAATTTTGACTCAAATTTTAACTGAACCCGGATTTGGTAGTCAACTGGGCTTCATTTTGGGCTTGATCTGCAAGTCTTTGGGTTTGATTAAATTAATTAAAAGGGTTGGCCCAATTAACTAATTTAATTTAATTTTGGTACGGCACGAACAAATTTGAGTGCCTACAATAACATACAATTTTTTTTTTTTACCACCTATTTTTAAGCAAAAAAAGAAAAAGAAAAAACATCACAAAAGAACAAAAAAAATAGAATTCGGGTTGGAACGATAGACCATCCAACTCGTGTTCCATGTCAAGCTTTGCATGCGCTGGAAGATGGTAGATGGAACGATGTTGCCCACCAATGGAGTGAGTTCCATTGGCTAAGAGTGCTATAACTCCAACGTGGTCTCGCATCAAAATATAGAAGCTTACCTCCCCTCCCCCCTTCTTTTCAACTTCTTGAGAACCTTTCTTTCAAAAAAAAAGAAACTCACCATTGCAAGGTGATCTTCACAGCAACATTATTCCCTTTTTTTAATTCCCTTTCTCTAATTTTTCCATTTTAAAAATAAAAATAACCTTTTCCATTGCAAGGTGATCCTGCATAGCCTTTGCGGTTGGATCTAATCCATGACAGACATACAACAACTAAACAAGAGCTAAACGTCAAAAATACACTAATTGTTCTAATTTTTGAAGGGAAACACCATTTTTATTTTCAGAGTATATACCAAAGATCAAAAGTGGGAAATTGGTTGAAGAAGCAAAAGAGAGCTGGAGTCCTACTTAAGCTAGATTTCCAAAAGGCCTACGATACCATTGACTTGTGCTTGCAGAGATGGGGCTTCGGTCTGAGGTGGAGAACCTAGAATGGAGCATGTATTAAAACTGCAACGGTGTCAATAATCTTTAATGGAGCACCTTGTAAACCATTCAGAATGAGGAGAGGATTAAGGCAGGGTGACCCTTTCACCCTTCCTATTTGTGCTAATGGTGGAAGTGCTACATAGAATGCTGATTCGAGCAGAAGAATTAGGCCTCTTCAAAGGGCTGGCCATGGGTAGACAGACAGTTACAATCTCTCATCTTCAGTTTGCGGGTGATAGCTCTAACCTTTTGTGAAGCAGATGAAAGCCACATAGGGAATATCAAACGGATTTTGCTAAGCTTCCAATTTTTCTCCGGATTAGTAGTAAACTACAGTAAATCGGGATTGATTGTAATGGAAAAAGATGACACCTAGGCTCGTACTGTTGTAACAAAACTCGACTGCACCTTGATCTCATTGCTAATCACATATCTTGGAGTCCCCCTTGGTGCTAGCATGAAGAAAGTGGCATCCTGGTAGTGTATTATAGACAAGGTACAGAAACGCCTGAGCACATGGAAACGTAGTTGCCTTTCACACGCTGAAAGGTTGGTCCTTATAAAGGAAATACTGAATAGCCTCCCAACCTACTACCTATCGCTATTCAAGATGCCAAAATGGGTTGCAAATGAGATAATCAAAATGCAAAGGAGATTCCTTTAGAGTGGAGAGAGAGACAACAGATTTTCAGCACTAGTCAAATGGGATATCATCCAAAAACCGAAATGGGCAGAGGAGATCTTCTGCTTAAAAACACCACCCTCTTGTTCAAGTGGTAGTGGAGATTTATGACGAAGAAAGGGGCCCTATGGCAGAGAGTGATAACCTCCATTCACAACAAAGACATCATTGCCTTGCAAACCCCCACCCTATCTTGAGTTCCTGGACCATGGAGAGACGTCAAGCGACTGGTGCAAGATGAGCCCTCGGTTGCGAGAATTTTCCACCAGCATCTACGTGTACAAGTCGGGAATGGTATGAAGGCCAGGTTTTGGGAAGACAGATGGACCGGTAATGAAACACTTCTAAGCAGGTTTCTGCATTTGTATCATATTTCCAATCAAAAGAATGAACTCATTGGGAACATGGGTTGGTTTGAAGGAGAGACATGGAGATGGACTCTCACTTGCTAGTAATTCGACCATGACGAGGTGAAACAAGCTGAGGGACTAGATGGGATGTTGACTCACCACTGTCCAAAGGGGGAGGTGAATGACCAAGTGTTTTGGGGATCAAAATGTACCTTTGCAAGTAAGGACTTAACAAAGAAAATCAACAAGTTGTACTTCCAGGATAACTTGTTTAGCTCTGTATGGATGAAGTTAACACCTCCCAAAGTTGAATTCTTTATGTGGCTGGCCTTACTTGGTTAGTTAAACACAAAGGATTTTCTCCTCCAAAAAGGGGTCCTCCCACTGCAAGAAAATATCTGTAGTGTTTGCACATCATGTAACGCCCCCAAAATACCAATGACATGGTTACTGATAATTGCAGCGGAAGACTCAATAAACAAAGGCGATACCGCCGTCCTGATAAGGGCAAGGCTCACTGAAACCATTTAATCTTGCAACTCGTGCTTACAATCACAAAATCTATTAACTGAAACACTTCAAGACCAAAGTCCATAATAGTTCAATCATACCATGTATTAACTCACATTCCATCCCACACAAGTGCTTGACCCTAAGGTCGGTTACAATATTCATACTATACTGAATCTACTGTGAGTATCTAACGAGTTCCAAAGGGGCTTGTTAAAATGGAGAAACATGTGATACTTCATTACCTAAAATGGAAAACATGAAAACAATTCGAAAATATGAGCAAAAACTCAGTACATACATCCCTGTATTGTAAAATGAGTATAGAAACATTATTGATGGGTACCCGACTTTGCAATTCATTTAGTTGGCAATAACAATGAAAATGAAAGTAATATGAAATTGAATTGCTCATTATTATCTGGATGTGAACCCCTTGCACTGATATGATCTATACATAGGTGTACACCTACCAATCTGATCAAGAGTTGGCCTGAAGCCGCCCGGGTAAATGATGGGCTGATGCCCTATAGATGATGACTGACGGGATCACAAGTTAAATGGCAAATCACTGTATAAACTGATTCATTGATAAACTCATTAAGAGTTGTAACTTGATAAACATGATCTGCTTTCTGAAGATACAGGCAATGGACGTACCTTGAGCCTTTAAAAAATATCATCTGACTTGATACAAGTTAGCTATTTCATAAATATCATCGGACTTGATAAATATGTTCGGACTTGATAACACTTATGCATAATGAGGAACGATAACTAGGCCTCAATTCTGTTTCATAAATGTCATTGTAAGTATGTGTAGTCAGTAAATGATCCTTACTCGCATAATTGAGTAAGTAAAAGTATGGGTAACAGAAATTGAGTAATTAAATGGTATACATAACTTGTGTATTTCAATATAACTTCAAAATTGAATTGATAGAAGTAATTAAATTTGATGTAAAGTAAATAAAAGTAAAATAGTCCACAATGAGTTAAATGATATTACAGAGGAAAAGGCCTTGATGGCGATAATTGAAAGAATGGTTACGGCCTTTTCTGAAATAAGTTGCTGATACAAGTGTATGGCTCGCTGATGTATAGCTTGGTTCAAGATAACATCGAGTACACTAGACTGGCTTGATAAATACATTTGATACAATCTGAATTGAGTAAGTATTGTAATAGAGGTCTGAGGCCAAGAGAGGTATATCTTGGTTCAATGGCACAAACTGCAATAACTTGGTCTGATAAATATGGTTTCTGAGTCATAACTCTCCTCACTTCTCATATTTCATTCATAAATTCATTAGATAAAGAATTCCACCTCAAATGGGTCATTGACCTCAATAGAAGCTATTAAGCTCAACAAGCATGGTATTTTCTTTGTAAAATCCATAACTGAATCAAAGCTCATAAACAAGCTCCCAATTGTATATTTGTCTTCTTCTTCATCATTAATCAAGCTAAAAGCTCCATGAAAATCCATGAATATTTATTTCCCCCTTAAATGACTTGGCCCAAAATACACAAACTGAGTGCATGATAAATTTCACTTAATCTTTATTATTGCTCTTTATACAATTACTCAAAATACTTCCAAAAATCACCAAACTCAAAATACTCAACCAAAATTCATGAGATCTTATAGGAAATTCAGAAATAATATGAAAAATCTACAATAAAAGTTTCAGAATTGTCCTCCAAGTATACACTGCACAGAAATTGTAATAACAACCTGATTTACACCCAAGCAGGTAAGTTCACTTCAAAAATTCATAACTTTCATTCAAGACCTCAAATGGAGACCTAAAACCCCAATATGAAAATATTAAGAAGTGCCCAAAAACTTTTATTTACAACTCAAAATATGATTCCGACAATAGGATTCCCAAAATGGAACTAAAACACAAGTGTATCAGTTTTGATCTCATTCTGCGCAGTTTTGGTAAAATGACCATAATTGTTTCCACAGACCTCGGATTAAGGGGATTCAAGAGGCATTTGAAATATAACACACTGAAATATCTACCCACCAAAAATCATAATTTTTGGTTGGACCATGTATTACCATTTTAATCCCAAAGTCAGCCCTAATTTCTTGAAATTTCTGCCCTTCACTGATTTAACTTTCTCTTCCTTTTTCACATAAAACTCACTTGAAATGATTTCAAATCACCACAATCAGATACAAAGAGATCATTTAACGCCTCATATATATATATATATATATATATATATATATATATATATATATATACATATACATATATATATCCAAACTCTAAACAACTTCATTAATACATAATTACTAAATTCGTATCCAAAACATGGTAGATTTCTTCAAAATTTCATAACTCACTGATTATACGTCCACAATTCATGAAATTTTTCCAAAAAATCCCAAATAATATATAGAATATATAGTAAAAATTTTAGAATTTTTGGACAATCCTATAATTTTCAGAATTTCGACTGTGGCATTTAAACAAATGCAAAATCATGAAAATCATGCTCTTGATCAAATACCCATAACTCCAAACATCTCCAAACTCAATAAAAATTGCACAATAACTATCAATTTGATCATCCAAACATAACCCATAAAGAAAACAACCATAAAACTCAAGATAAAACAAGTTAGGGTTTTGGGATATACCTCACTTTAGGCTTGAATTAGTGAGATGAAGAGGCTGTTTTGAGTGATTTGAGGGGTTGGACAAGATAGCTAGTAGCAAGGGGAACTTGGGGCAGCTGGGAGGTGGCCGGAAAAGTGGTCGGAACCACCAAAATGGGTGGCACAGCTGCTGCCCCTGTTCTGGCGTGAGGAGAGAGAGAAAATGGGGGGAATGGGTTTGTGAATTGTGCTGAATATTTGTGTTGATAAATTGCCTATTAATAGCTACATGTGGCTGAAAATTATCCACCCAAAAATTAGCTTTTTGCTAATTAACATCCTAAAATGAGTAATTAGTGAAATAACAAAAGTTAGTAAGGTTTTGGGCTTTTGTTTTGGGTCCAAAAGGCTAAATTGAGGCTTGAAAAATTATTTGGATTGTTGAACAAAAATAAAAATTTGTATTGCTCGGAATTAAATTTTAGCGAAGATAAGAAAATAATTAATCACTAATTTATACTTACTGAGGCCTAATGTCGATTCACCTGATATTTATTCAATCAACGAAACTTCGAATTGACAATCAATGAAACTTGAGTTGCAAAGTGGTACCCAAAATGAAATATCTCTCAATCGGGATGATTAAATATGATAAATGTAGGTGGAAATTTTAAATAACTTAATGGAATTCGCTAAATAAATAAATTGAGTGTAATTGAATTTAATAAACATGATTTGGTTAAGCAAATAACCATAAGTGATTAGGTCAATAAACATGATAAAGTCAATGAATAAACATGATCAATGAATAAACATGATTTAAACGAATAAATATGAGTTAGAGTTGGGTTATTACACATCACATACAGAGGACTTGACCCATATGCTTGTCCTTTGTTCTGTGTCGTGGCCTATTTGGATCATGCTTGCTAGTGATAATGGGGTGGCTATAGCTCGACCAGAGAGTTTTAGACTCTTCTTTGAAAGGTGGGTATTTAAAAGGTTCAAAAATCAGCTAAGAAGGAAGATGTGGATCACAACTTTCTATGCAATAGCCTAGAGTCTATGCATGAAAAGGAATGGCATGGTCTTTCATCATCAAGACTTCGACAACACGGATTTATGTCATATGATAAGATGGGGGGTTGCATTATGGACCAAAGCCTGGAGAGAAGATCTACCTTATGCCCCTGAAGAGCTGGCTCGAGATGTTAGCTCTATACCGATTTTATTTTCATAATTTTGTTGCCTTTTGCTTTCATTTTCTTTCATCTTTGTTCGTCTGTTGTTTGGTTTGGATGATTGTCAGTTTCCTTTGTTTTTGCTCAGGCTTTGATGCCTCAAACAATACTTACTTATTGGAAAAAAAAAACGGATAATTTGTAATCATTTTATTGAATGTTTCACGTCTTTTATTGTCAAAAAATCATAAGGAAGAGCAAATTTCACTCAATATTATAGTCTGTAAATAATATCTTTCCGTGAATTAGGTATGATTTTTAGTCATCCACGTTTTAGTAATGAAAGCAAACCCATATTAAGTTGGGAAAAACTACTTAAACAAGCAACAATGTACGTACTCTTGTATTATCACCGCCCCAATCCAAAAGGGTAAGCATGAAAGTCCTGTCTACTTTCGTGTCTACTTCTGGTGTTTGCAGAACTTCAACATCAGATCGTACCATTGTGTGTCTTCCGTTGGTTTACTCCCTCCTCTTGCGGCGGCACTTTTAAAAAGGCCAAAAGAGAAATCAAAAGAGTGAGATTTTCTTTTTTATATGTCTTTTGATAATGACTGTACATCTTTGGGCTGGTCAATCTTTGTGGGTTTATAAATGGGAGTTGTTGGCTTAATCGGAAACAGATCTGTTGACCGGTCTAGTATGATGAAGACATCAACGTATCATAACTTTTGTAAGATGACCTAAATTTTGCACTAGAACATCTATAAATTTGAAGATAGTTAAAATTTCATATTAGATGATTTGTTGATCATGTATATTTTAAAATGTGCTATTATTCTTGTCTTTTTATTATGTTTCTTTTCCTATTAGTAAGATTTATGGAGTCTGATATACATTTGTTTATACAATTATTTACTTAGAAATCTCTCATTTTATGTTTGACTCTGTGCTGGTTTCCTTTCTTATATGGTTTTCTAACTTTTGGGAAGAATAATCTAAAAATTTTCAACGAACTATGACATTTTCTATAAGAAGTTTCAATATTCGTCAACTACGCCTATGAGTACAGGAGACATCCTAATCAATTCAATCCTATCAACGATGACACATTATATACTAATTTTATAATAATGAAAATTTATGAAACTAAGGGAATTTAAGGCAATTTATAAGTGATAATACCTTTCTACTATTTGATCACATTTTTTTTTCCATTTTATACACGATAATAAAAAATTTTAAAATAAAACACTGCAAATGAGAAGTGTCTTGTAACAAGGCAATTATAAAAGGACAGCCCGGTGCACAAACATCTCGCGTTCACGCAAGGTCCGGGGAAGGCTACACCCAAGAGGTGAATTGTAGGCAGCCTAACCTGACTTTGTCAGTGGCTAATTCCACGGCTCGAACCCACTGACAAAGTCAGGTTAGGTTGCCTACAATTCACCTTTTGGGTGCGGCCCTTCCCCGAGCCCTGCGTAAACGCGGGATACTTGTGCACCGGGCTGCCTTTTTATAATTGCCTTGTTACAAGACACTTCTCATTTGTAGTGTTCTATTTTAAAATTTTTTATTATCGTGTATAAAATGGAAAAAAAAATGTGATCAAATAGTAGAAAGGTATTATCACTTATAAATTGCCTTAAATTCCCTTAGTTTCATAAATTTTCATTATTATAAAAATAGTATATAATGTGTCATCGTTGATAGGATTGAATCGATTAGGATGCCTCCTGTACTCATGGGCGTAGTTGACGAATATTGAAACTTCTTATAGAAAATGTCATAGTTCGTTGAAAATTTTTAGATTATTCTTCCCAAAAGTTAGAAAACCATATAAGAAAGGAAACCAGCACAGAGTCAACATAAAACTTTGGTTACATTTATCATTTTGTTAATTTTTTATATGATTTGAAATCACTAATTTTCAGTAGTTACAATCAATTATCAATTGTGAAACTTCAGCATTTATTAGTTACACCGTCTGGTACAAATGATATCCCAATTGATTAAGTACTATAATTATAATTTTATCATTGCCAAAAATTATAGGCAAAAGATGATTATAACACAATTTGTGAGTAGTAACATCCTCTTATTAATCAATCACATCTTTTTGGTTCAATTTTTTTGAACTTGGGGGCTTTTGTTAGCAGCAGCTATGAGAATTCCGCCCACATTCGATGGATGGTAAACGGATAGGAAGTAGAAAAGAATACTACGTGGGCCCAGTGCAGATGACAACTATCCATTCGTTTATTCATCCATTGAATAGAGGATATCCACACTCATTTATTTTTATAAACTTACATATATATATATATATATATATATATATATATATATATATATATATGTCTCGTATTTCATTTATACCTGCTAATATATGATTAATCATAGAAGTTTCTCGATGTTTTAGGCTAACTAAATATGTAATCAGTACCAATAAATTCTTTATTTACATTTTAATTGTTTAAAAGCATTTTTATTAGTATTTAATATTCAGATTTGCGTTTCATATATAAATGGCTTATACAAATTTGATATGTCTCGTTTAAATAATGATCAACAAAACAAAAAAACAAAAAAATAAAAGAGTTCAATTAGAAAATATTCAAAAAAAATAAAGTAGTAATTGGATCGTCAATGGACATCTAATAGCCTGCTTCATCCAATAGACATGGGTATAGATAGATAAAATGACGGTAAATGGATATGGATGTGGATATGGTTGTGATGGAATTGAATGGATATAGACGTGGACGTGGCTCCATTTAATCTATTCTCATCGATCCCTACTTTTTTCATTGTCGAGATAGTATTGTTATATAATTTTTTCCCATTTACTAGACTAAAATTCTTGATCTTGCCCAAGAAAAATAAATGTCAAATCATGACATGAACAACCTATATTAGTATCATTTTTTTTTTCAATTTAATACATACTAATATAATTTTTTTAATTCAAATAGCATACCAAAGAAATGTGTCGTGGCCAAATATTTTCCACTTTTATTTTTTCAATTTTTTTGTTTTCATGTGCAGCAAAAACTGACTGGTAGTGCGGAAGAGATTCCATAAACCGGAGGTCTGACTTGTAGCGTCTACTTACTTCACTTTTTCTTACGCCCAAAGTTGTTATGCATTATACACATTTTGGTGATCGAATATTGATTTTCCTCCTATAAAATCCCAAAAAAACACATTTTAGGATTTGAAGATACATTGGATGTGGCATCTGAAATCATCTATGATTCATTTTTTCATATAATCTAATCTGTATATAAAAGAAATATTATCAACACTTACTCTTCTTAATTTTAGGAAGTCAACTTCAGCACCACCGTTCACATAATATATATCATATCCATCTTAGTCGTTGAAGGAATTATGCTTTTTTTTAATTATTAAAATTTGATTATTAAGTTATTTAAGCCTCTGTTCCCCCTATCTCATGCTTTCTACAGGTAATTGCTTCTCTATCTCTCTTTTCCAGTAGCTTTCCACAGTCTAAAAGTACACGATTCTCTTTATCTGAAATTAACTGCACCATTCTTCCACTTCTATATGAGTATCCACCCTCCTTATATCCCCATGATGCAAAGTAGTTTCATCCATATTCATTAATGAGGATAGAATGGTTAGGGTTTTTTATTTGTTTATTAAAAAGTTTTTTAATTATTCCTTTTTTTTTGCCTTTCTGGTGGGTTTTTTGGGAGGGCGGTAGTGAAAAGGGAACAGTAAAAATTTTCACAATCATCGTTGCAAACTCCTCTCCATAGTGGCCACTTACCATCATCAAGTTTGAAACCACGATATGCTTGCTAACAGAATTGAAGTTTTGCGAACTAAACCAATTAACATGGATTTTGTGGATAATGTTTGTAATTTTTGGTTATTTGATTTTGAATTCTTACAAATTAGTGGCTTCTAAATTTAGTAATAATCAGTATATATGGGTTAATATCTTTACGCCTTTTGTTTTATAGAGTTTAATATCTTTGTGTTTTCTTCAACATTTCATAATCTAACTCGATATATAAGAATTTGTGCTATTATATGCTTTTTGGGTTTATTCAAACTATGTAGGGGTCAAATATCTAAATTGGGCTTTATTTCCTAAATTCAGTTTTGACTGACACCATGCTTATTTTTTTAAACTTAATTATGGCATCAAATCATGCACTATGAATCTTCTCCACCCCCTCCCCCCAAAATTGTGCAAGTTAGTGTAGTTCAACCCTTTGGGGGGGGGGCACGAAACTTGGATTGATGTAATTGATGAATAATTACATAATCTTCTACGTATTCACAAATGTTAAATGTTTATTATGAGGTCTAATTAATTTAGTATGATAATAAATATATCCATGGTTTTAATTATTCCTATGTTTTTATCACATATTCTACAAATATAATCTACAATATGTAAAGAAAACCTAGTAAATACTAATATGCTTTATTAGGCTCATAACGATCTCTTTAAACCAGACTTATTTTCTATTTTCCCTAAACGCCAAAATGCATATGTATGGTACATATCTTTTTTTCCTCTTCATTCATCTCCTGGCATGGATAAGTGCGATCAACAAGAATTTTCTTAAATACTAGCAGTTAGGGGTCAAATAAAAATTTGGTTTGCTAATTACTTTGGAGCTTGATGTGTTTTAGACTCAAATAGGCAGAGGCGGTTATCACCAATATGGCAATGTTGATGGTTTATTCTATAGAAAAAAAAATGTTACACACACACACACACACACACACACACACACACACACACACACACACACACACACATATATATATATATATATATATATATATATATATATATATATATATATATATATATATATATATATATATATACATACATACATGCATATTTCTAGACAATTTAGAAATAACAAATTAAATAATTTTTCTGTGAAGGTTATAGAGAATGGATATTAATAATAATCGAATGTTATTTTTAAAATATCCATTTTATTATTTAAAATTTCAAATCTGATGCAACGCTCGAGTACATACTCAAAAAACATGTGTGCTTGAAACTTATTTTATAAAAAAATGCCTCAATGAAAAAAAATATATATAGAAGTGATAATATTTTCACTACTTACCCCAGTTCTTTTGAGTTGGACTAAAATCTTCATTATTTTTTTAATGCCAACTTATCGATGTCGACACAATAATTATTCAACGATACTTTCAAAGTGTCATTTGCTTATTCAAAGCTTAATATCAGGACAACGTGAGGGTCTTAACTAGTATATATATATCTTATAAACTTGTACAATGTTGCAAATTTTTTTTTAAAAAAAAGAAACTCTAAAAATTTTTACAAAGAATTACCAAAAGCAAATGTCATTTATTTTCGATCATATTAGCAACACAACGGAATTCGAAAAACAAAAAGCCTTTCCACTTTTGGTCAATGTAACAACATAGCCCTCTACTTTGAAAGTAATTTAGGTACCCCTTGATTTAATTGAGTGACTTTATCATTTTTTATTTTTTATGTTAATTGATGATGTAGCTTCCCTAAAATATGACATGGCGAGACTTGGAAAGAAGAAAGCCACAAGAACGTGTTCTTGTATAAATTAAATAGATTAAATAACTTGTCCAAAAAAGTTATATAGTCTGCTTTACACAATTATATTATGGTGACAAAATATAAGACAAAACAATATTATTGTATTTTTGATATTTGTATTCAAAACGCACGATTAAGGCAAATATTCCTTCAATTTATAATTTAACTTTTAATTTTTTCTAATCTAATTGATAAATTCATAACTTCGTCATAATTAAGTTGAGAAAATGTTACAGTAATTAAATGATCTACATGGATTACTCTTTTTTTTCTTGTTTCTATAAAATTATTTCATATACTTGCTTGAAATAAATTGAGAATTTCATTCCTATCAATCAAGCATATCACACTCTCTCACCACTTTTTGTTGTCTATTTTTTAAAACTCTCTTATTTTTTGACAATTTTTCTGCCTCTCTTGAAAAATAACTAAAATGCTTGTATTTTCTTTTAGAGAAAATGCTTGTGTTCATAAGATTAATTAAAAATAAATTTCATATGAAAATTTCAATATGTCGTTTACTACACTCTAGAAATTTGATCATATATATTTGATTATCCCCTACCTTCTATAAAGCCACATTAGTTTAACAAGTTAACAAGCCATGAATTTTTTTAAAATTTTTTGCCACATCATTAATTAATGAAAAGAAATAAGATGGGATAATAAAGTCAAGGAGCATTTACTGCATTTTTAAAGTTGAGGGGGTATTTGACACCTTTGACCAAGAGTCTAAGGGTATCACACTTTTGGAACTCCAACGCAACAATATTCACGGTGTATGAATGATTAGATCTTTTTGTGTTATGTTTAGTCTTTTGAACTTTAAAAAAAAAAAAAATTCTTTGGATGTGTTTGTGACATTTGTGAAGTTTGTTTAGGATTTATGTTGTGAAAAGAGTGTCTAAGTCATATTCATGAGTTCTGTGAATCAATGCACCTGATGCACATTGCCAAATTAAAGTAATCCAACTCTGAGATAGCTTGTGCATGAATTTTATGTCCTGGAATTATAAGTGAGCTTCATTAGAAAATAAAGTAACAAAGGTCACATAAACATCTACTCTTGAATTAATCTTTGGTTACACAGATCATCGATATTAGGAATCGGTTAGATAAAGCTACCATGTCTTGCTTTAATTTTGAACTTGTCAGACATTAAATTACCAAAAATTAAGAGATTATTTTACTCATTTGATGATGCCATTGGAGAAAAGAAAAATTAAGTGCAAAATTTTAAAAAAAAATAATTTTCCTCTTAATTTCCTTGTTGTAGGAATTTTTTTAATTTACTAGCTTTGGCAAAAATTTACCTAACTTAAACCCACCCAAAAAATTTAGAATTTTAGAAAGATTTGGGGACTAAACATCATACCTATTAGGGTCAAGGTCAATCCATTTGATTAGGTGATTTTTTTCCCAAAAAAAAAATTCGTGCAAAAATTCTACTTATACAATTTTATTTTTTTTTGGGATAGAAAAAGGGAGATATCATATTAAATTCTCATTAATGTAGGAGTACATCTCATCCAATGCTCGGGTAACGACATGCTCCGGGGCATCATTATTCCATATTCTTCTTTCATGGCTCCTTGGTTGCCAATGCGCTATCACATGCGCCAACCTATTCCCATCCCTTTTTACGAAATTGAAAGAAACAAATTCAAACTGCTCAGCTAATTCTAAAATATCACTAACAATAAGGCCCAACGAACTGTCACTGATCACCTTATTTTGTAGTTTCTGAATTAGGGGAAGGCAATCCCCTTCGACCACCACTTGTAACAATCCAGACTCCTTAGCCGTCTGAAGGCTCATCAAGCACGCCTGAGCTTCTTCTATTGCTGCTACTGCCAAATTTGGTCCTTGTCGAACCCTAGCCATGCATACGTTGCCATCGTAGTCTAGAATTATGAACCCCAACCCCAACCTACTTCTCCCACCCCACTACAAGAATCCGTGTAAATAGAGACCGAAAAATAAAATTATCTCTAATTAAATTTGGAGACCGACTTCAGAGACCGAAAATGCTGGTATCAAATTGAAATCAATTCAGAAACCGAAATTAATATGCAGTCTTCACTTGAGACCAACACAATTTTCTGTCTAAGATTTTGGAGACTAAATGTGATTTTGGGTTCAATTAGAAACCATCAAAAAAATTTCGGTCTCAGATTTAGATACCAAACTCCAAAATTGGTTTTCATTAGAGACCAAAGAAATTTTTGGTCTTAGATTTAGAGACCAAACTCCTGGCATGGTTTTCATTAGAGACCAAAATAAATTTCGGTCTTGGATTTTTTAGACCAAACTTCTAGAAGGGGTTTTACTTAGAGACCAAAAATTCAAGTCTCTAAGTTTGAAAAAAAATTCGAGATTCTTCATTTGCCAGAACGCAGGATCTCTTGAAACTGATTTTAGAGACCGAAAGGAAATTTGGACTCTAACTGAGACTGTTTCTGAGTTGGACTCAAAACGAGACTACTTTTAGAGACCAAATCCTCAATTACGGTTTCACTTAGAGACTGTAATTTGCCGGTCTCAAACTGTGGTCTCAACCTCTGCGTTTTGTTTTAATTTTTATCACCCAGCTCGATCTCCATCGACCCTCTCTTCTCCTCGCTCAGCCAGATTAACTCGTGACATCTACTCTCTCTTCCAGTGACGGCAGGCGACATTCCGGCGACAAGGTTGGTGTTTTCCGCCTCCTTTTCCTCTCTATATTCTCTGCGTCCCGATAATTCTCACTCACGGCCTCTTGTTGGATGTGCAATGCAAGTTAATTAGGGTTTAAAGCTGCCGGCTCAGCCACGGTTTGGTGTTTCCGGCGAGTTGTTTGCACGAGCAGGTTGTTCAGGCAAGTATTCAAATTTAGTTCTATCAATTACATTCGATTGCAATTGTTTGGTGAGTTAGGGCTCCTCTGTGTGCTTTTCTAATGTCATATTGATGACCTTGCCATTGATGAATTGATCTCATCTTCCAAAAGTTGCTTCAGAGAATGGGATAATTCTGCATTCGTTGGTAATGGGACTCAAAATAAGGAATACTTCCTTGGAATTCTCATAATCCTTGAACCATATGAGCCCATTGCTTGATCCGAGAATATCCCAGGATCGCACTGGTACTTGGGTTAAGTTGCTTGACTTCGATGCTAGAATCTACCAAGTTAGAGGTTCCTTCACTTCCCCTTCATGTATTATTGTCTTTCCCTCCAGGTTTCTTCACTTCCCCCACAATTTTCTCTGGGGTTTCTCTAGGGTTTAGAGGTTTGTTAAGATTGATTAAGAGTTAGGATATTGCCTAAAATCTGATGAGGAAGGCAGTGGGCTGATTACATAATGCATGCATGAATAGAAGCACGGTTCCCTCAATCTTTTGTGAAACCAGCTTTCAGTAGCCATGCATCTCCGCCTTTAGTCTTTTGGTGAGAGTCTCTATGTTTTTCTTCTATTTAAGCCTTAGAGACAATTGTAGTTGCAGCTTAGGTTTGATTCAATCTTTTTTTTTTGGTCAGTTGATTCAATCTTATTTGAAGGCGCACGAGAGAACATAATCTATTTAGAGTCCTAATAAAACTAATGGAACCAGCTTTCCTACAATTTTACAATTTAAAATTTCCTTAAGTTCCTTTTAATCTAAATTAAACTAGTTAGAATTTGAATTGATCAAGGAGAATTTCGGGTGATTAGAAATTCACTTGAATCAACTATATTGACATCCCTATTTGGACTATTTTTTCTTTGGTGTTTGATCCCTATTCGAACTCTGAATGTTTTTTTTTTTTTTTGGAACAGTGATGTATAGGGTCTATATATAATCTATGTAGATTGAACGATTGATTTCATACAGCAGAAACCCAAGAACTTATTGTCTTATTCTTCTGCTTCTTCAACAAATAGTTTCTGAAACCCTGCAAACACACTGTAAAAACATATGCCTATAAGTGAAGAAAATCAAAGACAACAACATGCATCTAAGCCGTCTAATTATCATGATCATGGGTGCTTGCCTCTAGAACTGATCACTGATATACTGCTCCGATTGCTTGTTAAATCACTAGACCGGTCCAATGAGGCTTTATACTAGGTGGTTCCGTCGTTTCCTTCTGGAACTCTGAGTGGCTTTTTCATACTCAAATTTGATTTGCTTAAAGAGACATTTTCGAGGGCAGCAACCAAGGGCGGAGCCAGGATTTAAACCAGGGGGGAGATTAATAATACACATAATATAAACTTTAATAGTTCTAAAAATGAAATGCATAGCTACTACATTCAAGAAAATTGTTCTCGACAAGATCTTTTAATAGTTCGAGGGAATGCATGATTTCGGGGTTGGTAAGGACCTTTTTCTAAATATGCTCTTCTTACCTCATCACGATCATTCGGATGATAGCTTGAAATCGGTGAAAAACTTCTCTATTTCAAACTGAAAAGCACATTCAAGTTCTTACTTAGGTTCATGGTTTTTAGTAAATCATAAACATAATTATTTACATAATTATTTACAAAATTCGGTTTTGCCTTTCTTGATTGAGAATTTAGGAATTAGAATTGGGGTAA
>JACYFF010019584.1:102203889-102220559 GCA_017589665.1 Selenicereus undatus
AATATATATATATATATACATATACATATACATATACATATATATATATATATGAGTCTCGTATTTCATTTATTGCTTTTAATATATGATTAATCATAGAAGTTTCTTGATGTTAGGCTAACTAAATATGTAATCGCTACCAATAAATTCTTTATTTACATTTTAATTATTTAAAAGCATTTTAGTTAGTTTTTTACTTCAGATTTGCCTTTCAGAAATGGCTCATACAAATTTGATATGTCTAGTTTAAATAATAATCAACAAAACAAAAAAAATAAAAAAAAAGAGTTCAATTAGAAAATATTCAAAAAAATAAAGCAGTAATTGGATCTTTAATGGGCATCTAATAGCCGGCTTCATTCAATAGATATGGATATAGATATATGAAACAACGGTAAATGGATATGAATGTGCATATGGGTGTGATGGAATTAAATAGATATATATGGACGTGGATGTCGCTTCTAGTGCCATCCCTACTTAGTACTTATCATTGTCAAGATAGTGCTATTATATGATTTTTTCCATTTATTAGACTAAAATTCATGATCTTGTCCAAGAAAAATAAATGTCAAATCATGACATGAACAACTAACCTATGTTAGTATTATTTTTTAAAAAAATTTAATAAATAATAATATAATTTTTTTAATTCAAACAACATACCAAAGAAATGTGTCGTGGTCAAATATTTTGCATTTTAAATATTAAAATTGCTATGGTCCAAATATCCAAATGTTGATTGTTTTGTTTTTTCAATTTTTTTGTTTTCATCATGGGCGGCAAAAACTGACTGTTAGTGCGGAAGAGATTCCGTAAACCCCTTTTTTCAGAGGTCTGACTTGTGGCATCTACTTCACTTTTTCTTACGCCCAAAGTTGTTATGCAGTATGCACATTTTTGTTATTGAATATTGATTTTCCTCCTATAAAATCCCAAAAAACACATTTTAGGATTTCAAGATACATTGGATGTGGCGTCTCAAATCATCTATGATTCATTTTTTCCATCTAATCTAATCCAATACTATATATAAAAAAAATGTTGTTAACACTTGTCGTGCATTATACACATTTTTGTTGTCGAATATTATGTTTCCTCCTATAAAAACCCAAAAGACACATTTTATGATTTCAAGATACATTAGACGTGGCTCCTCAAATCATCTATGATTCATTTTTTCATATATATCTTACAAATTTGTATGTTTTTTCAATTTTTTTGTTTTCATGGGCGGCAAAAACTGACTGTTAGTGCGGAAGAGATTCCTGCTTCACTTTTTCAGAGGTCTGACTTGTGGCATCTACTTCACTTTTTCTTACGCCCAAAGCTGTTATGCAGTATGCACATTTTTGTTATTGAATATTGATTTTCCTGCTATAAAATCCCAAAAGACACATTTTATGATTTCAAGATACATTAGACGTGGATCCTCAAATCATCTATGATTCATTTTTGCATATATATCTTACAAATTTGTATGTTTAGCAACTTTTTCCTTAAAAAAAAAAAACAAAAACTTCTAAACTTTTACAAAGAATTACCAAATGCAAATGTCATTTATTTTCAATCATATTAGCAACGCAAGGGAGTTCTAAAAACAAAACCCCTTGAACTTTTGGTCAAGGTAACAACATAACCCTCAACTTTAGAAGTAAGGTAGAGACCCTTCGATTTAATTGAGTTACTTTATCATTTTTATTTTTTATGTTAATTGATTGTGTGGCTTCCCTAAAATATGACATGGCAAGATTTCGAAAGAAAAAAGCCACGTTAGCGTGTTCTTATATAAATAGATTAAATAATTTGTCCAAAAGAGTTATATAGTCAACTTTACATAATTATATTATAGTGACAAAATATAGACAGAACATGCTAAACAATATTATTGTATTTTCGTGATTCATATTCAAAATGTAGAATTACAGTGACAAAATATTGTATTTTCGTGAAAAAAGACCGTTTGGAAGTGGATTCCCAAGGTCAAAAACGTTCCCAATCAAGATTTCTCATCCATTATAAGCAAGAATTGTTGAGCAATCCGAATGTCAATGGATTAGGAGACCACAAAAAGTGCTAAGGAGGCTATGGAGGAAGATGTTCATGAAGATCTTTCGGACAACAGCAAGACAATTTATTCAACTTTTGGATAATGAGCACAATTGCCCGATTTATGTTGGGAAATTCCACTCTCAAGCACCAAGTTGTGGATCTTCAATGGAGGATGATAAAGAAATTGATAGCTCCTTGCGCGCTTTCAATGATCCTCTTGAAATGGAGCTTCAACTTCATGAGAAAAATGAAAGATGTAAACTTTCTAGCAAGGGTAAGAAGAGAGGCAACAAGGATCAAAAGTAAGTTCAAAATTTGCCTACCCCTACTGAACTTGTGCAAGCAGTTTCGGATGTTGGAAAATCACTTGGTATTTCTGTTATCGATGATGAGACTCCGAAAATTAAAAGAACAACAAGAAATTTGAGAAAAGAGTTGGACAACAAAAGGCAGGCTAGAGATCAATAAGGGAATGTTTTAGTTATGTTTGTGTTGGACTAGCGAACTGCATGAGCTTATTTATTTGTGATTCATAGCCTATAGGATGTATTAGCTATCTTCTTAAGCTGTGCAGTGGCTATATCTTTTCTTATTTGTAAGGGTCATGTCCATCTAAATAATCAGAAGAAAAAAAAGTAATCCAACTCTAAGATAGCTTGTGCATGAATTTTATGTCCTAGAATTATGAGGGAGCTTCATTGGAAAATAAATTAACAAAGGCATATAAACATCTACTCTTGAATTAATTTTTAGTTACACAGATCATCGATATTAAGAATCGGTCAGGTAAACCTCCAATGTCTTGCTATTGATCATGTCGGACATTAAGTTACCAAAAATAAGAGATTATTTTACTCATTTGATGATGCCATTAGAGACAAGAAAAATTAAGTGCAAAATTTTTTTTCAAAAAAAATTAATTTTCCACTTAGTTTCCTTGTTATAGGAAATGTTTTTAAATAATATATTTTATATAGGACAGATTGATTTATCTCATCATTACCCAACCAAGCTTGTGCTATGCGCGCAGTGCACAATCTTTCTCAGTACATGCAAGCTCCTCGAGAAGAACAAATGAGTACTGCCTGTAAGCTTCTGCGTTACATTAAGGGCTCACCAGATTGTGGAGTTTTGCTTTATGCCCACAAAGATCTCACTTTATCCACATACTATGATTCTGATTGGGGTGCTCATCCACTCACTATATAGTCCTTGAAAGGGTATTTGGTGACCCTTGTAGATTCAACTGTTTCATAGAAAACTAAGAAGCAAACTACTATCTCAAGGTCATCTGCCAAAGTTGAGTATTGCTCCATGGCGGTAGTTATAGGTGAATTGGTGTGGTTAAAATCTCTTCTTTCCTCATCAGAGATGTTTCATAAGAAAGCTATGCATTTGTTTTGTATCAGTCAAGCTGCACTTCACATTGTCAAAAATCCTATCTTCCATGAACGCATGCATCAAGCATACTTTGACTTTCACATACCAAACTCATTCATCTCCAGCCTTTTTGATGTTTTCCTTGTTTTCAACTTTCTCATTCCGCCATTACGTTCTATTGCTACGATACCACGTGCCACTTGATGATTGACTACAAAAAGGGACAGTCAAGCATCTCCTCATCTCTAATCAAATCAATTATACCATTGTGTAAAGTGCTATATATTGGGGAAAATAGGAAATTATAAGTGGTTGACTTTCTCTCTGGCCTCAGACATATCCACGTTTTTTTTTGGGATTGTTATAAGTAGTTAATTAGATATCTGCCTATTTTTCTTTTCCTTTTTTTTAAAATTTTTTGTCATTGAGAAAATATGATCTAAGTGATTAATGAATCCCAAATTTGTAGATTGGCTCTTACAAAGGGATTGAATGTCAAAGTTTGAGTCCTGTAAGCTAGAAATACATTTTTTTATTTAACAGTTTTCTACGTTTCTAATATATGTAGGAGAAAAGACATGTAAGATAACTTCCAACTCGTTGAATTAACCTGCAACTTGAAACTTTAAAGTTTGATTTAACCCTTTTAAACCCGAAATCGAAATATGATCATACCATATTTCACTCATCCACCCAAATTCTACTGTGACTAGCTCATTCAAAAGTTATTCTCAAGATAATAGCGTGTGAACTCATTTAATGTGAGATTCATTATACTCGTGTATTTTTTTACTTTGATCCCAAAAAATCACAACACTTGGACTTTTAACTTCTTTTCTTTGTTGTTTTTACAACTTTTCAAAGTTTGCAACTCATTCAATTCCCTATTTATAGATGATTCACTAGTTTAAATGACCAAAGTCTAAATGTTGAAGGTTTGTATTTATTACTTCCATGAATCACATGACATTTTTTATTCACGTATATTTGTCATACTAGTGTGTATCCCGTGTTCTGCGCGGGTATGTATTGAAATTTTAAAGTCTTATTATTATTATTTTTCTAAATATTCATAAAAATATTCATAATCTTATCTTCTATTTTAAATAGAAGCACTAATATACATATGACTATCAGTACTGGTAATATGTATATAAAATATTTTATTTTTGATATATTGTTTGGATTGGCAACTATGTTTTGAATTGGGTATTATTTTTTAGGTAATAAGAGAACAATTCTTATACTGGATGCTTTTAAATTAAAAAAAAGAGGGAAAAGAGGGTGAAGTAGTTAGTGTCAAACAGTCTGAATATGGTATGATTGTATATGTAACTTTGAAGTACATAATAGCATTTATCATATATGATTTGCTGTTCTTATATATCTTATATTTCTCTTTTTTGGGTAAAAGAACCTTTAAAAAATGTTACTTATTGTACAGATATAATAGGATTATTTGGCACTTATATGTAATCATGAGATGCATTTTACAAATATATCCATACATGGACCCCTAACTAAATTATAGGATTTAGGAATCGAGATATAAACTTATCTTTAAAAAGATCCTAGCTTTTTTTAGCAACTAACCACAAATACAAAGTGTAATCACAAATTACAAAGATTGAATTTTTATAGATTCAATTGATTTGAATGGGTTATAATTTCTAGGGATACAAAATTCTCTGATTCTTTCTCTCTTAAAAATGGATTTTTCAACCTTGAATAAAGAGGGGTATGGACCTATTTATAGGAAAGCCTCCCCTTTGAAAGTCAAGACAGGCCTTGACTTGGGTTTTGGGCTTTGACCTAGGTTTTGGGTCTTTCAATCAGGCTTTATCCTAGACTATTTTGACTTTCATTTGTTCGACTTTGACTTTGAATTTGACTTGGGAGTCTCCCGGGCTTGAGTAGAGTATTGACTTGGAAGTCGCCTCGAGCTTTAACTGGATGTTGACTTGAGAGCCGTTTTTGATGTTTGACTTGTGAGTCGATGTTGACTTTGACCTTTTGACTTTGACTTTGACTTTGACTGCGCCATCACTTGAACGTCGTTCAGGCTTTAGGTCGTGGCTTGACTTGGTAGTCGTCTTGAGCATCGGTTTGGGTTTTGACTCGAATTTTAACTGAACCCGGACTTGGTAGTCATCCGAGCTTCATTTTGGGCTTGATTTGCAAGTCTTTGGGCTTGATTAAATTAATTTAAAAGGTTGACCCAATTAATTAATTAAATTTAATTTTGGTACGACACGAACAAATTTTGAGTGCCTACAAATTGCCCCCTCTCTTCTGAATACTTTCTCTCTCTAGCTCGCTGCTCTCTCTAGCTGCTCCCTAACACAGAACGGTCACCTAGGCCTCGGAACCAGCCCAGCACAGAACAGTTAGTCCCCGACGGTGAGTTGACGGTCGTCGGTCTCCGGCGGTGAGTCCCCTCCCTGAGGTCCAGCTGTTTTCGGTGGCCTTGAGTTCCCTGAGCACCTCCGGTGGGTCTCTGCCACCGTTTTGACACAAGGTCAGGTTTGGTATAACTCCCTCTCTCTGTTTGTGGGTACACAGTGCTCCTGTGTACCAGAGCTATGGGTCAGGCAGACGGTGGTCATCGGCCGCGTGGGTGGTCGTTCGTGCCATTGTTTGGTCTAATTTGGTCTACCTCAAGCTGAGTTTTTTTCCCGTTTGTGCCATTTGTTTCTGTTTTGCCATTGTTTTGCCGTGGTATTTTTGCTCTATTTTAGAGTTAAGCTTGCTCTGTTTCGCTGTTTGGTACTCTGGCCAGTGTTTTGAGTGTTATTGGTGGGCTTTTTTGTGCCTTGTTGTTGTTAATTTCGCCCCTCTGTTTTGTATTGCTTGCCTTGACTATTTTCTAGCCATTGTTTCTTTGGTATTGCTTGCTCGGTTTTTCGGTACTGCTCTGTTTTTTTGCTATTGCTCTGTTTTTCGGTATTGTTATTGCTGGGCCTTTTTGATATTCTGGTCAGTGTTAAGCTACCCCCCTTTGTCTCTGTCGGCCCGTGACTACCTTGGCAAGTCATTAGCAAGTCAATTTTTGCCCTTTTTCGATCATGATCAGTATTTTTAGGGCCCTGGTTATTGGTATTATTAGTAGTATTTTTGTTCGTAGGGCTCTTGGTTATTGGTCAGTATATTTTTGCTTCTGCTTGTTGGTAAGGCTTTTATCTAGTTGATTCTATTATTAGTAGTATTATTTTTGTTGGTATTGCTTTTTGCTTGTGCCAGTATTTTGTTGGTAGTATTAGTAGCATTTTTGTGGGTCCTGTTGCCAGTAGTTTTGTTGGTGTTATTTAGTTTTTGCTTGTTTGCTTCACTGATGTTGTTATTTTTGTCTATATTTTGTTGAAACTCCAAGCCTGAGTAATAGCACTTGTTTGTTGGAACTCCAAGCTTGATCAGTAGCACTATATTATTTATTATTTTTTATTAGTAGCGCTTTTTCTTGTTGCTGATCAGGTAGTTGCTGATCAGGTAGCACTATATTTTGTCTATATTTTGTCTATATTTTAGTCGTGAGCGTGTGTTTTATCGTTGTTGTGGTGGGTGTAACAGTGTTTTTTTGTTTTTTTTTGTTTATCTTAGTTTTTGTTATAGTCCTTTAAGTTTGTAGATCTTTTAGGGAGTTTGTTTGGCCCCGTAGGCGTCTGCGTCTGTGGCAGGCCATGTAGCTGCTTCAGCCTATCCTCCGGGGAGTTTTGGGGTTAGGAGGGGTTTAGGGCTACGGAAGGTACGCCTAGCGTTCTAGAATATTGGGTCTCTCACGGGTAAGTCGATAGAATTAGTTAAGTCTCTGCGTAGGCGTGAGATTAGTATAGCGTGTGTCCAGGAGACGAAGTGGGTTGGAGCGAAAGCTATAGAGATTGATGGGTACAAGCTTTGGTACTCGGGGTCATCCAAGGCGAAGAATGGAGTCGGCATCCTGGTTGTGAAGGATTTGGCGGACCAGGTGGTCGAAGTGAGGCGTAAGAGCGACCGGATTATGGCCATTAAGGTTTTAGTAGGTTCAGTGGTCGTGAACGTGGTGAGCGTGTATGCGCCTCAGGTAGGCCTGCCGGATGAAACTAAGAAGCTCTTCTGGGAGGCCCTAGATGAGGTCACCCAGGAGGTACCTCAGACCGAGAGACTGTACATAGAAGGAGACTTTAACGGCCATATCGGATCGAAGGTAGCGGGATATGATGGGGTCCACGGGGGCTTCGGTTTCGGAGAGAGAAATGCGGGAGGGATCTCTGTGCTGGACTTTGCGGTGGCCTTTGATTTGTTGGTGGTCAACTCCTTATTCAAAAAGAAGGAGGACCACCTAGTGACCTTCAAGAGCAACTCTTGCAAGACCCAGATTGACTACTTCCTAACGAGGAGGGAAAATCGAAGATCGTGTAAAGACTGCAAAGTGACCCCCAGCGAGTTGCTGGGAACCCAACACAGGTTGCTGGTCTTAGATGCAGAGTTCAAGTATCCTAAGAGGTTGAAGAGGAGAGCTGGAGAACCCAGAATAAAGTGGTGGACCCTCTCAAAGGAGAAGGCGAGATTAATAGCAGAAAGAATAGCCGAGGAGAGAGCTTGGAGGAGGGCAGAAGACGCCGATGCGATGTAGGATGCTATGGCGGATTGCATTCGAATGTCGGCAAAGGAAACCCTAGGTCTTTCCAGGGCAGGCAGCAACTGGATGGAGGGCGCCTGGTGGTGGAACGAAGAGGTAAAGGAGAAAGTGAAGGCAAAAAAAGAGGCTTACGCGGAGTGCATGAGTAGCAGTTCGGATGAAGAGAGGGAGCAAAAGAGGATTGGATACAAGGCGGCCAAGAAGGTAGCCAAAAGGGCGGTGGCAGTAGCAAAGAGTCAGGCGTTTGATAGACTGTACCATAGACTGGGGACGAAGGACGGGGAGAGGGAGGTTTTTAAACTAGCCGGGGCGAGGGAAAAAAGGACTAGGGATTTAGGAGTCGTAAGGTGTATCAAGGACGAAGAGAGAAAGGTGTTGACTGAGGATGCTGAAATTAAGGAGAGATGGCAAAGTTTCTTTGCTAAACTCCTCAATGGGGAAGGGGGGGAGCCGACTGTAGGTCGGGCGGAGAGTGTAGCGATCAGCGTGCGAGCGGCAGGATAACAAAGGAGGAGATCAAGGAGGCCTTGAAGAAGATGGCGAATGGGAAGGCAGTAGGTCCGGACCAGATACCAGTAGAAGTTTGGAAGTTCATGGGGGAAGAGGGTCTAGAATGGCTCACAGAGCTTTTCAATGTTATTTTCAAGACCTCCAAGATGCCCAGAGAGTGGAGGGCCAGCACAATCATCCCACTGTACAAAAACAGAGGGGATATCCAAAATTGTAATAACTTTAGGGGCATCAAGCTGCTCAGCCACACTATGAAACTGTGGGAGAGGGTGATTGAGAGAAGGCTGCGAGAGGAAGTAGAGATTTCAGAGAACCAATTTGGATTCATGCCAGGGAGGTTGACCATTGAGGCGATCTACCTCCTCAGAGGGCTCATGGGTTTGTTCAGGGACAGAAAGGTGGATCTTCATATGGTGTTCATTGACCTGGAGAAGGCGTATGATAGAGTTCCAAGGGAGGTTTTATGGAGGTGTTTGGAAGAGAAAAGGGTGCCGCCCGCGTACATTCGTGTAATCAAGGATATGTACGAGGGAGGGCGGACGAGTGTTAGAACTCCGGGAGGGATCTCCAATGACTTCGCTGTTAGTTTGGGCTTACATCAAGGCTCCGCTTTAAGCCCGTTTCTTTTCGCATTAGTTTTGGATGAACTCACTAGAGGAATCCAAGACGAGGTGCCCTGGTGCATGGTTTTTGCAGATGACATCATCCTTATCGATGTCACTAGACAGGGGGTGAACGACAAGTTGGAGAGTTGGAGGCATATGCTTGAGGCTAGGGGCTTTTGGTTGAGTAGGTCGAAGACGGAATACCTTCACTGTTGTTTCAGCGAGAGGACAGAAGGGGGGGGTGAAATCGTACTGGATAGGAGGGTCATACCGAAGGTCGCAAAATTTAAGTACCTGGGCTCGATCATCCAGCAAAATGGGGACATTGACGAGGATATTAGCCAGCGGATTAAAGCGGGCTGGCAAAAGTGGAAGTCAGCGTCAGGGGTGCTATGTGACAAGAGCGTGCCCATGGGTTTGAAAGGCAAAGTCTATTGGATGGTAGTTAGACCGGCTGTTCTCTATGGATCAGAGTGTTGGCCTCTAAAAAAGACGCAGGTCCAGCGGTTGATGGTCACTGAGATGAGAATGGTCAGGTGGATGTGTGGTTTTACAAGATTGGACAGAATAAGGAATGAAGAAGTCAGGGGTTTAGCTGAAGTGACCCCCATAGAGGAGAAGATGAGGGAATCGAGGCTCAGATGGTTGGGCCACGTGAAGAGGAGAAGCGTGGTCGTCCCCGTGCGTAGGTGTGAGTTGATCAACCCTCCCAGTGGTAAGAGAGGGAGGGGTAGACCGAAGAAGAGCCTAGAAGAAGTAATTAGAGAGGACCTGAGAGTTGTCGGTCTTTCGGAGGACATGGCTCAGGATAGGAGGCTGTGGCGCGTCAGGATTAAGGTCTCGGATTGTAAGGGTTCGCCGCCGTAGGGGGCAGTAGCCTAGGCGGTGTAGGGTGGGTAGGGTCTTCTATTTGTGCTTGTCTACAGGTCGTGCTTTGTTGGGTTGTGACGGCACTAAGCGCCCATGGTTTGCTCAGGTATGTCTCTACTCTCTCTTTATTTGCTATCCGACCCCTTTTCTCCTCCATCCTTCGATTACTCGGTAAATGGTTTCGCAAAAGTTTTCACTATAACCCTTTTTCCCAAAACCGTTTTGGTGGGTCGTATGGAGTCAACCTCTCTATGGGTAGGAATACCGGTAGAGGTAAGGTTGCTTACAGCTGGATCTCCCCAGACCCCGTGAAAGCGGGACCCACACTGGGAGTTTGTTGTTGTTGTTGTTGTTTACAAATTGCCCCCTTGAGACAAGGCCACGTACAAGACTTGTGTTTTGAATGTGACCGACGTCTCGAATTTTTTTGAAACGTGTCATTTCAGGTGCCCATTTCGCAAACCTAGCACGGTGATTCGTTCCCATTTTTTTTAGACGTGGGCCTGGCTCCTCGATCCACTTCTTCCCTTCTTCTTTTGTTCTTTGTGGACTGGGGCTAGCTTCTTTCTTGTTTTCTTCCAGTTTTTTTTCTTTTTTTTTTCTTCTTAGTGGACTTGGCCTGACTTTATTTCCCAGCCCAAAGCTTAGCCGCATTTCATTTAAACGGCACGCGTCGTGCACGTGATCACCAGTCTCTCTTTACCTTTCCTTTTCTTTCTTGGTTTGAAGAAAAACAGAAACAGCAAATGCCTTGAGCCTTTGTTTCATTGCACTTAGGGTAGGAAGCACGCATAGCTCACGTGACCAGCTTGGCCTTCTTCTTCCTAACTTCTCTTTGAGACCCAGCTGCCCAGACACTACCAGAACACTAGCCACCAGGGTAAGCTAGCAACCTCCTTCGCACAGCTGGCTCTTGCGCTACTGTTCATAGTGGATGCCCCTAAAAGTTCGACCTTGCACCACCATTACCAACCCTTGCGAAGCTATTGACTTTCTTAGTCATTTTCTCCTCTATTTCGACGCCCAACCGTAACCCAGAAACCTTCCCTGGTGCTGCTGTTGCTCATGGTGAAGATCCCTCAAAAGCACATCATCAACCTCAATCCTGGTGACCATCAAAGGTACTCCCTTTTTTCAATCTTTTTCCTCTTTTTTTTTTTTGAATCGAGACCCATCATGATGTTGTTGCTGCTAGGGCTTCGACAGTTGGCTCTTTCAAGTTCTCTTTTCTGTTGTAACCAAAGTTGTCACCTTTATTCATGGAGTTTGCTTCATTTCTCTAATTTGTTTCACAGCTCAAAACCATCATTTGATTTCCTTTTGGGCAGGGCCATCATCATTTTGTTCATCACCAGCACAATCCGTGACGTCTCTGTGCTCGCTTTGGGAGGTAAAGATTTCATCCTTTTGATCAAGCCAATGATAATAGAATTGTCATAGTTGGAAAGTGATTCATGAAGGATTGCCATGGTTGCCATACATGGGTTGGGGGTTGATTGATGGTATTGGGTATGACACTTTGGTAACCTGTTTTTTTTTTTTAACTTGATTCACGAAAATGGATTTGATTTTTGATGGGTATGGAACTTTGGATTGGTTATGCTTCATGCTTGGTTTTTTCTTCTTGTTGGCTTTTGTTGGTTTTGATGGTTTGAGCAAACTGGGCATGGTTGTGAGGAAGAGAGAGAGAGAGAGAGAGAAGAAGTCCTCTGTTTCTTCGTTCCATTTCTCTGCAAAAATGGAAAGCTAATGTCAAATTTCCTCCAAAGTGTTGGCTTATTCTTTTGCTTGCACAATAGATCCCTTATTGCTCCTTAGTGCTTCCCAGTTGCCTTCATGCTTCCACTATGATTCAAGCATTTATTTATTTTTTTTGGGTGAGGTTTAGGCATTTAAGAGAGAAAAAGGGATTGAGATTATTGTTCTCCTCCCCCCCCCCTTTTCTTTTTTTTTGTGTTGTTGCTTGTGCAAGTTGAGGAGCCATTTAAAGAACCACTTGCGACACGGTTCGCTGCTTGGCCAAGGGCCTTGAACGGAACTGATATGCACAAAAATGGTATGAAAATTTGAAGAACCACTTGTGACACGGTTCGCTGCTTGGTCATGGGCCTCGAACGGAAGCGATACGCACAAAAGTGGTGTGGGTAGCGAAGAGCAGGCAGCGCGAGCGTCAACCAACATTTTGATTGATTTTGCTCTACACTTCTCCCTTCTATAGCATTTATCTTGTCTAGACGTCGCTTTGCTTACTAATTTCTTTCCTGAAAAAGAATTTAACTTTGTGTTTTCTTCTATTTCCAGGCGATTTATAATGGTGCAAGTCGCGAGGAGAAGCTTGGCGGCGGAAAGGTGATGTCTTTGATCTTTTCTCTTTCATACCCCTTTTTTTTCGTGTGTGATGTGTTTGACTGCACTTGGTGATTTGCTGGAGCTACCTACGTACTAATGGGTACTTGCAATTTTTAATAAGATCAAGTTGTTACGTAGTTCAACAGAGCATCCTTTTTTCATTTGTTTTGCCATTCATAGTTTATACTCTTGCGGACTAGGAGTAGTACAAAGATTTGGCTTAAGTGAACAGTTTATGCTCTTGCTCGGGGCTAGCATTTTCTTGATGTGTGTATAGTTTGGACTCTTGTTCAGGAGTCTTATTTTTTGAATGTGCGAACAGTTTAGCCTCCAGTTCGGGAGTCTTCTTTTTTTAATGTGCGAATAGTTTAGCCTCTTGTTCGGGAGTCTTCTTTTTTGAATGTGCGAACAGTTTAGCCTCTTGTTCGGGAGTCTTCTTTTTTTTGAATGGGCAAACAGTTTAACCTCTTGCTCGAGAGCTAATCAAGCCCCTTTTTCTTTTGTGGTGATGAACAGTTTAGGCTTTTGCCCAGGAGCTAATCCAGCATTTCTTCAAAGGAAGTCGCCGACATCCTTGCTTGCGTCGCAGCTGGAAGAAGCTTACTCCTTAGTTCTTTCTTTTGAACTGCCCTGAGCCCCATGGCCAGTGAGAATTACGACGCGCCTCTTTAGTTTCAGCGAGTCATCCACCTTCATATCCAAAGTGGAAACACGCTTCATGCATGAAGGAATTAAACGTTGGACTTCATTTGTCTTGCCAAGGCGGCTAAACACTGAATCCTTCTTTTGGGAAGGCGGTGAGCTCGATGACATTTTGCCTATCTTGATTATGACGAAGACCGAGGGTTTAGGTTGCTCATTCTTTTTCAACCTATGAAAGGCAAAGTGCTTCAGGATTTTACCCTTTTCAATCCTTCTAAACACAGAAGGGCATTGGCGCGACGTTGACGGCTGCAACCTGTCGAACACCGTCGTATTGGGGTTGGTCTTGGCATTTTTTCCCTTATTATCATCAACCTCTTCAGCTGTGGTATATTGCGTGAGGGTTTACTTGTCCTTACGTCGTCCCGAAATCCTTACAGGCGGGAGCGGTGCGTAACTAAGACGAACTTTGGGTGTTGCAAAGTTGCCCCCTTGACTTTGTACAACCCTTTGCGTGTTGTCAAATCCGTAGGGCTTAGCTTCGATCTCATGACCCAAAGACGTTGGCGGGCTGAAGTCATAATTGGACATCTTCATTAACTTGTGCACATTAGGATTACACCCATCATTGATGCGCATCTTTGACAGCTCACCGTCTTCTTGGAGCGAGCCTTTAGAAGAGGCAACAAAACCAAGGAGAAAAGCCTCGGTCCATTTGCTTGGGTTCGCCCTATGAACTGGAAGCACACCATTTTCTTTAAGAACGTGACAGCTTGCTTCATTGAACTTGCGTTCAACCTTAGTTGCACTTTTAGGATTTGTACATTTGAAGACTGGCGCCACAGAATTTACCACGACATTTGCTTGCTTGACGGACGAGACTGGAATTGTCATCTCATTCTTTTCTTTTCGTTGTTGTGGCTGGATGCTACCATCGCCATTTTCTTCATGAGGGACATTCTGCTCTTCATTTATCTCGTCATTGTCAATTTCAAAACATGAGGTTGTGTAGACAGCCACACTATCAAAGAAGCTTTTTATGAAGCATTCTCCTGGGCCCTCTAGCACTTCAACATGATCCATTTCAGAATCTGACTCACCAGCCTCTTGTACTGTGACGTGGCCAACTTCTGCTGTTTCATCCAAATTTACAATGATTCTCTCTTCCTCATCCAGTCGCATGATACGTTCCTTGAGTGTAACACACTTCTCAAGAGGATGACTAACGATTCGATGGTATCAACAGTATTTAGGGTCGGCGGTCCTCCCAACTTCTTCTGTACGCTTTGGCTCGGGCAATTCGATGACACCCTTTTCGAGTAAGTCATCTAGTATGCCTGACAAATCTGAGTCAAGAAATGGATACTTCTTTTCCTGAAGTTCTTTCAGTGTGGGACGCTTATTTGACACAACCTTGAACGACGAGCTCTTCTTGGCCCCTAGTTTTGGCTTTTCCAGAATGCAAATTGGCTGACTTGTAGAGGTGGGCATCGCTTCTTTGGTCATGCCCTTAGAAAAGTTAACATTCTTGTCGAACTCAACTTTTCCCCTCTTTGATTCAGTAGAATAGAAGGAGTTGGTGCGACGACTAGTTATCGTCATCTCCATGTCGAGCGCCTTGGTCGCCAATTCTTGAAAAGTCCTAGGTTTGCTCATTTGTAGGACGTACAACAAGTCCCAGTGCATGCCTTGAGTGCACATTTCGACAGTGGACGCTTCAGAGAGTCGATCCTTGCACTCGAGGCTAAGTGCGCTCCAGCGGTTGATGTAGTCAAGAACTGGCTCGTCCTTCCACTGTTTTGTGTTTGTCAGCTCAGTCATGCTGACAGCGCGCTGAGTGCTATAGAACCTATTGAGGAACTCTTGCTCCATTTGTTCCCAACTATCAATGGACTTAGGTTCTAAGTCGGTATACCAGTCAAAGGCAATACCTTTCAATGTCCTGACAAACTGTTTCACCATAAGGTTGTTGTCAGTCCCAACATTGTTGCACGTCTCAATGAAATACGCGACATGCTGTTTTGGATTGCCTTTCCCATCGAATTGTTGGAACTTGGGGGGTTGGTAGCCGTGGGGCATGCGAAGAGCATCCACCCTCTTAGCGTAAGGTTTGGTGTATAAATGAGTTCTGCGCGAACCTTAACCTAGCTGCACCTTAACAGCATTTGCTATCAAGTCTTGGATTTGCTCAATGGTCATTGATCCAGATGAATTGACATGTTTAGGGGTACCGCCCTTCTTTGACTGCTTCTCGCTGTCAGAGGCTTCAATGTGGATGGACATTTTTTCTGAGTCCTTACTTTCTGAGTCCTTTGTGGAAGATTGAGCTAGCCGTTTTTCTAACTTACTTGTCAGCTTAGCAATCTTTTCTTCTTGAAGCCTAATGCGTGCTTCCTTTTCTTCGTTGTCCCTGGTGAGTTTTTCTAGGATGGCTTTCATGTTAGCCATCTCCTCTTCCAGAGTGGTTGTACCTGTCATCATGGCTGGCATGACAACAGTTTTGGTGGACTCAACTTCAGTCTCTAACATGCGCGCCCCCTTCGGTGAGGGCGAAGAAGAGTTACTGCTGTAGTAGTCTTCAACCTCGTAGACTGGAGATTGAAGCTGGATGTTTTGAATTTCACCCATCCAAGAGGACGCCTTTTGCTGCGTCTTCAAGTCTTGGAGTTTGGATGGGGGCAGCGCTGTTTGCCCAGGAGCGATCGGCGCAGCAGTTTTTGCCACACTTCTGGTCTTCATTGTGCGCACGCACTCGCTAGAAGTGACGCTCGCTCCACATGATATGCGCGAAAGAGATCTTTCTTTTCTTCTTCAAAGCTTGTGCGACAACGTTCTTTGTAGCCATGTCTTCGTTGAAGCTGATGTTCTTGTGACTTGAAAGTCTTGATTTTTAAGAGAAAGAGATGAGAGGTAGAGAGGTCCCACTGAGCGTGCCAAATTTGTGATCACAAATTACAAAGATTGAATTTTTATAGATTCAATTGATTTGAATGGGTTACAATCTCTATGAATACAAAATCCTCTGATTCTTTCTCTCTTAAAGATGGATTTTTCAACCTTGAATAAAGAGGGTGGGGACCTATTTATAGGAAAGCCTCCCCCTTGAAAGTCAAGACAGACCTTGACTTGGGTTTTGGGCTTTGACCTAGGTTTTGGGTCTTTCAATCAGACTTTACCCTAGACTATTTTGACTTTCGTTTGTTCAACTTTGACTTTGACTTTGACTTGGGAGTCTGCCGAGTTTGAGCAGAGTATTGACTTGGAAGTCGCCTCAAGCTTTAACTGGATGTTGACTTGAGAGCTGTTTTTTATGTTTGACTTGTGAGTCGATGTTGACTTTGACCTTTTGACTTTGACTTTGACTGTGCCATCACTTGAATATCGTTCAGACTTTAGGTCGTGGCTTGACTTGGTAGTCGCCTTGAGCCTTGGTTTGGGCTTTGACTCGAATTTTAACTTAACCCGGACTTAGTAGTCATCTGGGCTTCATTTTGGGCTTGATTTGCAAAGCTTTGGGCCTGATTAAATTAATTAAAAGGGTTGGCCCAATTAATTAATTAAATTTAATTTTGGTATGACACGAACAAATTTTGAGTGCCTACACAAAGATACAATACATACATACATACATACATACATATATATAT
>JACYFF010019584.1:102235559-102264569 GCA_017589665.1 Selenicereus undatus
TCAAATACAAGTCCTTTAGAGTTAAACTCTAATGAAGGCCTCCTTTTGGGGGGGGGGGGGGGACAGGCACAGGTTGCACTGTAGATCTCAAACACTAACATCATTAGTTCTGCTATAAATCAGTAGAACCTTTTTTCATCCCTTTTTTTGGTTTACCCCCCCCCCCCCCAAAATGGGATTGGACCTCGACAAAGAAGTAAGCAGTACACACTAGTCATGACTAAAAAAAATGCTTAAGAAATGAAAGTGTCAGAGAATATTTAAACCTTCAACGATTCCATTTCTGCTAATGCTAGTCCTTTCTGGTAAAGAGCCTCTGCTAACTGGTCCCGCATTGTCTCCATTTGCTTCTTGGTTTTCTATATAAAACATATAAATGTCAGTCTGCATTCTCTAGAAGAAAGCACAAGATCATGGCAGCGAAAATGACAACATCAGTCATCTGCAACTAACTAGCCAATAAACAAGGAAGCTCTCTATTGGTGCATTTCTGATTAGAACAGCAGTGCAGTCATTGAAGACGACTGTCTTAAGGTTCCAAAGGCCTTGAAAGGGGCTGATTCTCAAATGGCTCTTATTTTTTAGTCTGGATCTAAAAGACCATAAGGAACGAGCCCCCCCCCCCCCCCTTCTGTCCATAGAGAAGCCACTGGTGTAGCATCAAATGATCACTTGATCAAAGGTCTCATATGAACTGGAAGGTAGAAGACCCAGCCATTATCCTGACATACTGTAGCTGGAAAATTTCACTGACTAATTATTAATGGGGCCCGTCGCTTTCAAAAGAAAAAGAGAACAGGAAAAAAGGCACTTGCGTGCAGGCACACGCACAAACACACAAAAATACATACAAAAGTAGGGTCTAGGGATGCCAAAGCTTACGGTAAGACATGCTTCATGTCAATATGTCTAGAAATGTAGAGATAAGGAAGATACCTCTTCTCCCTCATCTTCAGGGACACTTTTTTGTGAAAGATACTTGGCTAGCTCATCTCTGTCAATGCTATCGATTACCTCATCAGCTGCACCAATAACCTGCCAAAGCACAAGAGAGCAGATCAAGCAAGGAAGAAAGTGATGAAAGGCCTGAGGTTGCAACCAATCCCTGCCAATGCTACAGTAAACTTAAGCATGAAACTTCAATGAGTACCCATGTTAACCAGGCAGGGGAAACCAACAAGAACAACAACAGACCCATAGCAGATCCTCCTGAAGTGGGTTCAAGGAAAGTTTAATAAGCATGTATATCCTCACCTCCAGTAAGCAAAAAAGTTATTTTAAAAAGAACCAATAACCAATATGTTCATTGGCAAGACATTTCAGAATCAAGTCACTGTCAGTTCATTGAACACAGATGGATGATAGGATTGCATCTGCTTGATCACATGCTGTTGTAACTACCAACACAGACCCACTTTTTCCTTATCAAACAAAACTACCAACACAGACCCCATCAACACAACTACGAATTGCATAGGTGCTCTTAGGTTGAACTCTCATTAAGAAAATCTCATTCAAGATAGCCAGCTCATTATTTCACATTCACCTTTACTGAAGCATATATACATCCATCTGTGGTCAGCTCCACTGCATCTCCCCCCCCCCCCTTGCAAAAAAAAAAAAGAAGCCCACAACCAGCCATATGCCCCACTCTAATATTCTTATCTATCAAAATTATTCTTTTTTTAGTTATCAATGAATTACGCTTGTTTATCACATACAGAACAGCCATCCAAACTAATAAGACTCTTTGACCCCTATACTTGCTCTAAAACTCTTCAGCAGGTGTTCTGAAATATACCCTGTCCCTTACCTTTTCTGCAGGTTGATCATTAATTACCACATACTCCAGCAATATCAAAGCATCCAGAGATTAATTTAAATGTTTACATGTGTTTTTCCATCATAATTAGGAGTTTCGAGAATAAAACTAAAACAAAAAGATTATTTAATTGTTATCGGCAATCATCTTGACAAGCTTGTAGTCCATGATTTGTTCTAAGATAAATAAACTTCCCTCCGATATACTAAAACCTCTCGTCCACACTCATAAATCACAATCTCATTTTCCTTCCACCATATCCCCCCCCCCCAAAAAAAAAACACACACACACAAATAATTAAATAGCTCCACATGAAAACACAGCGAATCAAAAATTGACCTGCAAACAGAAAATTCTAGCATAAAGATACCTCTTCCAGGTGCTGACACTTGTCCTTAACATCACCTTGGGAAAGCACTCCCTCCAAGATCTTAGCCAGCAATGGAGTGTACTTCGGATATTCAGCCTGCCAGGACATAGTGCAAAATATTAGGTTGGAAAGCATCATTCGATTACTACCGTTATCAAAGGGGCAGAAAAACTAAAGAGGAGCATCCAGGTGACAGCACCAAATGTGTCCATCCAGTCGTACTGACAATTCAAAGTTCATATTTAGATAATGAAATTGCACAAGAGGCAAAAAAATGAGAATGATATTACAGAACTAACACCCCCCCCCCCCAAAAAAAAAAAAAACAACCCTCCCAGCTGCTGTTGTCAGCAGTCACTGCTATGGCCATTTTTTTTTTGATCAAGAAAGAAAGATATATTTCATTAACAGAAGGTTGGATGCAAAGATAGCATCCTACAAAAGGCTATACACATTCCATATGCACAGTATCCACAAAATCTAAGAGATCAAGAGAAGAGTAACAAAAGATCCCTTTGTCCCAAAAATAGAGAGTCTTGATAAAATAATCTTTAAAGCATTGAAGTGGCATCTCCACACCCTCAAAGACTCTCCTATTTCTCTCACGCCAAATGCTCCAAAAAATTGCATGGGGAAATAATCTAGCAATCTTCTTCTTCGCTTTCCTTCCAAAACAGCTCTCCCATGCATAGAGGTGATCCGAAATAGAAATGGACAAACCCAAGAAACTCCTAAACAACTAAAGGCTAGATCCTAAAGAGCTCTTGCAAAAGGGCAATGAAGCAATAAGTGGTTCACTGATTCTGTTGCAGCCTTGCATAACGGGCACCAGTTCACCAAGATCTTTCCCCTCTTTGCAAATTATCGTAAGTCAAAATACTGTCATGGGTAGCCTCCCAAACAAAAAAAGACACTCTAAATGGAGCCAGAGATTTCCAAATGATCTTCCATGGAAAACACAATCCCCATATTCTTCGATGCAAAGGTGCAGAAGGCACAGAAGCAAGCCTCGTATAATAAGACTTCACCGTGAAGCTCCCTTTAGGATTGAGATCCCATCTGACTGAATCAAGAGTGGATTGCCCGATAAGAATCCCATTCAGCTAAATAAGCAAGCTTATAACGGAGGAGTCATCCACTAAGGCATCACGAATAAAAATAGGTGACCAAATGCACGACCCCGACACATTGTCACAATAAGCAGCCACAGTAGCTTCTCTATTCTCCGCAAGAGTATAAAGAGATGGGAAAAGGCCCCTCAAAGGAGCACCTTAACACCAGCGGTCATGCCAAAACAAAATGGTAGAGCCAGTGCCCACCTCAAAAGAAAGATGATGATAAAATCTATCCCATCCTATACAAATAAACCTCCAAAGGCTTACTCCATAGGGTCCATGGCCGTCAGCATTAAAAAATACCAGGGAACACATCCACAAAACCTTTGTATCGGAATCCACAATGCAATAATTCGATTGATCACGATGTACAATGAGGATTGTATCAATATGATTTTGCACTTCTCGACAAATATAATCTGTTCTCCATCGTAAAAGTAGAAACACACCCACTGTTACAACCATTGCCCTCTACCATTGAAAGGGCATCCATTGCTGATATATTTCTGCTTCTGAACCACCACAGATGGACCATTATTTTTCCGCCACCATACCCAGCACGGGTCGTGGACGTTAAAATTCCTGCAACTGAGTGATAATCACAATCTCCATGTAGTTGACTTCAGCTGAATAACGCACCACAGGCGGTTAGCCCTCCACAATCCATGTGACACTCACCCACGAAGAAAACTCTTCACTGGTGATCTAATCAAAGCATAACTTTGTCCATCACTGCTGCTGCTGAAGTTCCCTCATCACTTCCGTGGACACCGAAATCATCTTTCAACAAAGAACCCATCATTGCCCTTAGCCAATCAACACTTTGAAGCCAAAAGAGGCACATTTATTTCTATGACCAGATCCAACCGATGGAACAATAGTTCTCACATTGCAGGGCCCTGATTTGAGCTTCTATGGCTAGAATGCTGGATTACAGACCACACGTGCTAATTGCACCAAATAGGAAAGTGACAGGGAAAGTGGCAGCAATGGAGGTCAACGGAGCCTGTTAGGCACACTGGTGGAGATGGTCAAAATGAGAAAGAGGTGGGAGTGTGGGACTAAGGAGGAAGATGGTGGCAAAGAGCGGATTTATTTTCAAATTTTGGTAAATGGATCCCTTTTTTTTTCCTTTTTAATGTGAATCATTTCTAAAACAGAAGCAATAGGGTGAAGAGCCCATTATTAACATCCCTGGATTCAGTTTTCATTTCCAAATGTAGCTTACTAGCCAAGCCTCTGTTTGATCTTCTCTTGTCAAAATAAGAGAACCGATAAAACAAAAAAGAAACCGAATGAGGGGCTCAGCTTTGATTGTTTTAAATTTTTCCTGCTATGTTATGATGCATTCCTTGTAGAACTCATCAACCTCCCAAATTCATCTCCACGTTAGAAAGCTCTTAACAAGAAGCATCAATATACCTTCAATGACAGGGACAACTTCTTCCATTCAGAGCGCTCTTCATCAGAATTCTGCTTCAGGCTGGTTAGAAGTTTTATCTTTGCATCTCTAACCTGATGAGACAGAATGATATGAGTAGTTGCTCTTATGGCAAAAGCACAGTAAATTCAGTACAAAAAGGTTATGTATATATACCTCTTTCTCAGACCATGCATGTACCTCAGATTATCTATTTATACCAAAAATAAAGATAATTTAACAAGAATCCACAGCCCAAGGATCTAATGATGTAGAGCGCTCTGAGAGCAATTCCTGATGTAGAGCGCTCTGAGAGCAATTCCTCCAAAGGGGAATAATTAGTATAGGAATTTTATTTTTTTTGATAGGGTTAGTATAGGAATATAGGATGCTCCGGGGGGAAATTCCTACAGGGAAAATTTCTCACATAGACAAATATTGCTCACCCAATTTAACTCAATTCTCATTCACAATCCGCCTTCTCCAATTACATAAAGGGTTTTATATAACCAAGAGGCTAAATAGCATTAGGAAACCTAATGATAAGATATAAACTAGAAAACGATAAAAATATATAATCTAATATTATCCTAATAGACTAGGAAACTAAATCTTGATAAAATATCACTAAATACCCATAGTTTGGCTATTTAAATACTCTTAAAAATAACCTAAAAAAATAATTAACAAATACAATTTGGTCTTCAATATCAAATATTCTAATTTCCTTAATATTTTTACCAATTCTTTACCATTAATATCCTGCATCATTCTCCCCCAGTTGGAAAACACTCGTCCTCGAGCTTTGAAATGAGGATGGCTCCAAGGAAGATAGAACTTATTCGACTTCACTAGAGATGTTATAAAATTTCCCACTTCAAAACCTTCTTGAGCAATAATATCCATGTGAACAGTGGATAAACTTCAGTTCTCTATAGGAATGTTTCAGGGATTAAAAATTCAGCATCATGGTCAGGAACTCTTTGGATGATGCAAATGTCTTTCAGCAACTCTTTCTTACCATCTAGCAAATTTTCTTGGTGAATGGTGGGAAGGTCGCTTTCATGAATGTTTGAATGCTCAATCACTTTTGCTTGATCCTGTATAACATCTTGAACAAAGAACTTAATGCAATCAGCTTCTCCGTTCATCTGATCAAAAGAGTTACCCTGAACATCAGTTGCCATGCTTAGATCTGAAAGATGATAATCCTCTCTCATCTAGAAACTTTCCTCTTTGACAGCTCCCTATTAAATGCTTCTATGTAGGATTTGTCTCATCCAAATAAGAACTAGGTTGTTCCCCTAAAGACCTTTGAGAAGAAAAACCCTATAATCCTCAACAGAATGTTGCCAAGGTATTTTAGGGGTTTTGCGATAATCCACTTTGTGGCTGGGAATATATGGTCTACAACTACATATGAATTCACTAGCAAAGTAAAAATCCAACTCACAACAATCTTCATAAATTCAACGCCCATGAAGCTCGTAAAAGGCATTTATAGCACCTCTTAGGGAATAAAAATTCACTCAAGCATGAAATTCACCCATCGTCCAAAACCTATAAATGTTTTCTACATCCCCATAAAGAGAGAAAGAATGGTAAAGGGTACTTGTTGTAACAGGCCATGAACTGTTATGTATGATCACGAAAAGGGCACAATGGTGTTTGTCACATCAACCCATTTCACTATAGATAATCATGACCCAGACAAAACAAAAAAACTTCATGCATAGCCCTAAAAGGTAGCAAATTGATTTAGACAGTTGGAGGTCTGGAATATGAAATCACAAGAGCATTGATTTAGAAAATTTTCTATTTTGATTTTCTTTTATCTAATAAGGCAGATATGAGATCAAAGTAAACAAAAGAAAAAAGGGCAGCAGTTAGATCGAAAGAAGGAAACAGGCAATGGCTAGATCAACAAGCTCTGATACCAAATTGATGTAGAACGCTCTAAAAGCAATTCCTACAAAGAGAAATAATTGGTGTAAGACGCTCTGAGAGAAATTTCTCCGAGAGAAATTTTCACACAAACAAATATTACTCACTCAATTTAACTCAATTCTCATTCATAGTCCGTCTTCTCCAATTATATAAAGGAGCTTATATAAACAAGAAGCTAATTAGCATTAGGAAACCTAAATGATAAGACACAAACTAGAAAAGGATAAAACTATATAATCTAATATTATCCTAATAGACTAGGAAACTAAAGTTTGACAAAATATCACCAAATATCCTCATTTTGACTATACTCCTAAAAATAACCTACGAAAATAATTAAAAAATACAATTGATCTCCAATATCAAAATATTCTAATTTCCTTAACATTTTTACCAATTCTTTACTATTAATATCCTGCAACAACTAAAGTTTTAATGAGTGCCCTTCTCACAATGAGCGAGTCCCTCTCCCCCTTCAACTTTTTCCAAATTTAATAAGTAGTAATTTGAATTCCACATTATTAAACATGAAAAAGACTATGTTTTGCCCAAAATTTAGGATCAGAGGACAAAATTACTCTCACAAGGTTCCACAATCTTATGCCACACTTGAATCTGAAAATCTTTAATGTGGCCATCAAAGATCTTAATCCCAAAATTTAGGATGATTTCCCCATTAGATGACTATAACAGCCACAATTAATTCCATCAAAAATGACATTCTATGTGACTATGTTTTGCCCAAAATTTTAGGATCAGAGGACAAAATTACTCTCACAAGGTTCCACAATCTTATGCCACACTTGAATCTGAAAATCTTTAATGTGGCCATCAAATATCTTAATCCCAAAATTTAGGATGATTTCCCCATTAGATGACTATAACAGCCACAATTAATTCCATCAAAAATGACATTCTATGTGAACCTTCAAAATGAAAGACAAGCAGAGTGTTGCAAATCCACTCAAATGGTCAACATGGCCTTATGAAGCAAGAAGTGCTCAGTGGGAGAAATGAAGAGAAGCCTATTGAATTAAGAGCAAGACTATCATATTCGTCCTTCTCAAAACCATGCACAATACGATGAGGACTTCAATTGCACAAGGCTGCATAAGGCTGATGCATCTGTCATCATCACAACAATTGTCAATATGAGCCTTTTCTTTTTTCTCTTATTCAAGGATTAGCATAAAAACATGTGTTATTCAAGGAGTAACCAGAAATCCTGCTCCCTTCAATATTTCAAATAATGTGTATCTGGCCATAACCAGAGAAACACTCTGGATGCATGGAGGGAAACAAAAGAATTGGATATATACAGGCATATACATCACCTCTTCCTCTAATCGCTCAGCGACACTTTTGCTGGAAGTTGTCGATGAAGCTTTTCCCTTATCTTCTTCAGCCTGCGTGACATCAGGCAATTAAAAATATGCAATTCAAGTATGCAACAGGAGTTGAGGAATTTCAAAATTAGATCCACTTCCATTGAGATGAAATTAAATCTTATGTTTCATACTAACGAATAATCAAACTTTAAGCTGAAAAGGAGCTTCAAGATTCGCAACCTTATTTGGAGGTACTAGACAAGAAATCTGATAAGAGACAGGACTCTTGTCTGGCCTTCCCTCCTTTGTGGAAGATAACTTCCCATATGAAATTGCACCAACCAGCACTGATCCTTCAGGGCAATTCTGCAGAAATAAAGTTATGAGTAAGTAATGTCTTATATGGTGTGAAGTCATATTTACATAGAGATGCGATACCTTCGGGAATCGGTCCTTCGTTGGCGGACCTACATAGAAAGCTTCCTTGGATCTGCAAACCACATGAAAATGGAACGTGACTGCATGAATGTGACAATGACACCACCAGCCAAAAAAAAATCTTTAGACGACAAAACCATACCCTGGAATTAAAGTCGAAGATATAGAGCTACCATTTCCTATCACGTGAGCATCAGGTTCGGAATAAAAGCCCAATCGGACAACTTCCTGAATTTATGGGGAAAAAAATGACAAATAAACATTTCAAACCCATGGATTGTTCACCATAATGAAAAAGGCATTAAAATTTCAATCGACAATGATCAAACATTAAAAAGTTAAAATCTTAATTAAAAATCTTATTATTCAATGAGTTGACACACATGGGAAAGACAAAGAAACCCATACAGAGAGCAGAAAAGAAGTGCCACCTTGTCCTCCAAACTCCTCTCAATAAATATCACCAAAGTTTTCATTTTCTCCAATAATTGCAAGTTATCATGCCTGAAACAGAATAAACACTGGCAGTCAGTGAGCAAGAAACAAGGTGGTCCACCAACTCCAGCCAAAAGCAAGAATATGAATGACTTGACAAAGTGTTTCACAATGGAAAACGGCTCTTACCTTAAATACAGTTGCAAAACAAATTCACCCTCTGGGAGTCTTGTAGCTTTTGGATAGACATCTCCCACAGAAAACACGCGCTGTACTTGTGAAGTTCAGCCAACCAAAAAAGGGTTAAAACCAAAAAGCAGGATAACAATGAATCAGCCAAAGCATGTCATCAAAGAAAATATACGAATTTTACCCAAAGACTACCAATTTTACCCAAAATCCCACAGAAAACATACGCATTTTACCCAAAGACTAGCAAAATAACGGACCAATGTTTTAAGTAAGCATATAAAATAGAATCAATAGCAACCAGAGGTGAATAATCATAATTTTCAGGTAGCTAACATAATCTAGTTTTGAGGTATGAATATTCACATTTTATGGCTAAAAACATAAGATTTTTGCCCAAAGAAAAGAAAAATAAAGATTTCACTTAGCCAAAAGTTTTTAAGCAAAAAGTGTTCTCTTCTGAAGGGCCTCTATTCTGCTAGTAAGGACGCTTGTAAGGGTAAAGCTGCGTACATCTACATCTACATCTCCCCGAACCTTGCCGAAGCGGGAAGCAAGACCCATAACGGGTGGCATTGTTTTTCTTCTTGTTATACAGCTGAAAAGTTGAGAGGCTTCAACAAATACGGAAGATTATGTTGAGTAGATATTCTACATTTAATTATAAAATATCGGCAAATGCCAAATCAGGAGTAGATTTGCTTGGCTTGTAATATGACAATCAAACAAATAATAAAAAGGATCAAATGCCAGTCAACATGGTAGCACTTGCATATAGAGTACATGAACATAGAATGAGAAAGAGAATGCTCACCTTGTTGGAATCTGAGATCATGTAAAACTGAGACTCAAACTTAGTATCATAGATGCGATTGTTAAGTAGAGGGATAAAGGGCTTTATCTCAGCTCCATCCTCTAGTTTAAACTTGTAACTGTCGAACAATATATAGTCATAATTAATAATAATGCTCTGCAATAACAAAAAAGATATCAACCACATGGAATCCACGAAACAGAAGTTAAAATATAATAAACTGATAAGAGACCCACGTTAATGTTAAAGCTAAAATCTGTTTGCCCGATGGTAATTTGTCCCGATTTGTTGGGAGAGTTCGAAGTTTTGTATCAACTGGTCGCAATGGAATCCTCACCTGCCAATTGCAACCAAAAAGTTGCATTTAAAATCAAACAACTGTGATGAAATTGGAAACAATTGAACCATGACTTGTCCCTCTTTTATAAAAGACAACTTTTACCTTCTTCAGTATTGCTGAAGGGACTAGTTTCTCAGATGATAAAAGGCCTCCGACGCATATTCGTACGGGGGCTTCGCTTCCATCAAGCAGAATTTCCTCATTGTTGACAGTGACACCATGAAACTCCACCTAGACATTTACGAGGAAAAAGCATGTTGCTGCTTTAAATAACAGAACAATTGTTGTCCCAGTGAATGTTTTGCCATTCTTTTAGTATAGCGCAAGTGTAACTACCAACTACAATACAAGTAATCAGGACAGTCAAGACTGACTGGAAAGATTTTGGAAAGTTTTCATAGATGCTAATCTATCCTTCTGGCATCTTTCTTTTTAAAATTTGTGGGCTCGTTGGGGGGGGGGGGGGGGGGGGGGGGGAAGCTTTGAAGGGTGATAGATGATGCATGCTATGGGGCATCCTTTTTTGAAGAGTTACTACAGACATCTTAACATGCCGGAATATGCTCTACACGTCACATTTAACACGGAGCAGATCTGGTAAATTCTTCTATGCATCTGAAGTTCAAAACTAGAGAAGCAAGGATGAAAATTACTTTTTTCTTTCAAGGATTCTTAATTCTGAAGAAGGTTATTTAATAAATGACTGTTAATTCTGATAGGCCAACAGCAACAGCTTATCTACTTGCAAAGGGTAAGGCTGAGTATATCTAGGTCTCACCAGACCTCATGTAAACAGATCCACAATGGGATCATTGTTATTGTACAGTTGTACCTAAACAATAATAGATTTTTTTTTTTCTCTAGAAGTGAGGGAAGGAGGCTTTTTGCCCTTACATAAGTGGGGCATACTTCGAAAACATACTCAGCTTAAAGGACCATCCTCTGTGTAGAATATGTCACTAATGCTTCAAATACATATTGAACATGGATGTTCATGCACTCTCCAATATGTAGCGAAATTCTGGACTTCTTTTGTACATTCTAATGTGTTTTGGACACCAATAATCCCACCTTTAGGGCTCTTGGCAAAAATAATCAGACCTTTAAATTTGGTGGCTGGCATTCCAACCTTTAGCAGCATCTATTCTTAATAAACCACTGCCAAGTCAATGGCTTTTTGACTTGCCATATTGATGATGTGTTGACTTATTTATCACGTGTTGATGGTATGTATTCACTTACTTTTTCCAACACCACCATGCACGCGTGATGAGGAAGCTGCCACCTCATTAGTTTCTACATTAAGGGGATGTTTATTTTATTTGTACTACCATCGAGTTGTAACTTTTACTCACCAATTTGAGAGGTGATAAGTTATTTATCATATGTGGATAGTGTATTCTCATTCACTTTCCCATTACCATTGTTCACATATGATAAATAAGCTACCACATAATTAAATTGGCCAATGAAAGTGATGCTGACTGGAATTAGTATGTTAAATATAAACCCACAAAAGTCGGCCTGCCGAGTGCTAATTTTAAAGGTCAAATTATTCCCTTCCAAACCACCCAAAGATGGGATTTATCAGCGTCCAAGACTCCTATTCTAAAAGGAGATAAACAAAAAATGAATCCTCAATAAGAATATTCAAAAGATAACCGAGGGAAGTGAAGGACATTTGATTATAAGCAACTTCTTCACTTATGAACATGTCCTACATTTGAATCTCTATCTCGACTATCAAAAGACTTCCGTGTATCTCCCTCCTAGTGCAACACATTAAATTGCCAAAAAAGAAGGTAAATAATTAAGAGTGATATAAATAATGACTTTCTGTTATTTTCATTGTAACAGTAGTCTCTAGACCTGTCAATTTTTGACCCGACCCGAACCCGCCCGAAAATTTAGGGTTGTGAACACGATTTTTTGACCCGAAACCCGAAATTAACTGAACCCGAAAATTTAGGCAAGCACTTTCCTGATGCCAAAGATCGCGCTTATTGTAAGTATTGTAATGAAGGACCTATTGATGCGGATTCTAGCAATGGTACATCTAATTTTAGGCGTCATACTGAAACTTGTAGTGCACGTGTAAGTGCTGATGTGGGTCAAATAATGATGGCTAAAGATGGGAAATTGGTTAGAAAGTTCAATCGATATAAGTATAAGGAATTGGTTGCACAAGCCATAATTAAGCATGGGTACACCTTTACATTTGCCGAGCATGAGGGAAACCGAACAATTCATATTTATTTGAATGAGAATTGTGTTCCAATATCTAGAAATACAGCCAAAAGTCATCGCATAAAGATTTACAAATGTGAAAAGCAAAGGCTTAAGGAATCATTGGGTCTACTTACAAGTAGAATTTGTGTCACTTCTGACTTGTGGACTTCATGTGTGGGCCATGGTTTTCTCTCATTGACAGCTCATTACATTGATGACAATTGGAAGTTACATTCTAAGATTCTGAACTTTGTGCATTTGCCCCCTCCTCATAATGCAAGTGCTTTGCATGACAAAATCCATGATCTTTTAAAGGAGTGGAAAATTCATAAGAAAGTGTTCACCATCACATTGGACAATGCTAGAGCAAATGATAATATGCAAGACTTGTTGCGTGATACTTTGAATGTGCATGCTCAATTGCCTTGTGGTGGTGAATTTTTTCATATTCGATGTGGTGCACTTGTGTTGAATTTGATTGTTAAGGATGGCTTGAAATTAATTGTTGTTGGGATAATTAAGATGAAAAACTTAGTGAAATATGTGAGTGGTTCTAAATGTAGGAAATTGAAATTTGAGGAAATTGCTTTGGGTCTTGGCATTGATTGCGCAAGAGATTTATGGTTGGATTGTCCAACTAGGTGGAACTCCACCAACAAGATGTTAGATAGAGCATTGCCTTATCGAGCTGCTTTTGCAAGTATGAGGTGGATGGAGAGGTCTACTTCTACTTTTCCTGATCTTCCCACAGATGAAGAGTGGTCTAGGATTGAGAAGATTTGTGATCTTCTTCAACCATTTGATGAGATAACTACTATTATATCTGGTACAAAGTACCCTACGGCAAACTTGTATCTAAAAAACGTGTGGAAAATTGAAAATCTCTTGTGTTCGTGGAGTTTTCATGAGGATGTTGTTCTTAAGAGTATGGCAACAAAAATGAGGGGAAAATTTAAGGATTATTGGGACAATTATAGTATGATTCTCTCGTTTGCCGCCATTTTGGATCCTCGATATAAGTTTCACCTTATCATGTATTGTTTTCAAACACTTGACCCTGAAACTTCCGAGTTGAAGTCCAAAATTGTGAAAGATCAATTGTACAAGCTCTTTGGTGAGTATGTCAAAGATAAACCTCAAGCAAATGTGAGTGGTGCAAGGAGAGGAAAGGATGACTTAGTGGTATGTTCTCTTAATTTGATTTATATTGTCTATGTGTTCTTTATAAACAAAAGTTATCTTATTTGTTCGTACGTACTAATATGTGTTTTTGACTTGTGTAGGGATTTGCAGATTTTGATAGTGTTGTGGTATCTCATGGCAGAATTTCAGAATTGGATACGTATTTGGATGAGCATAGATTGGATCACACTATCGACTTAGATATTTTAAGTTGGTGGAAGGTGAACCAAAATCGATTTCCCTCCTTAAGTAACATGGCTAGAGACATTTTTAGCATTCCTATTACTACTGTGGCTTCTGAATCATGCTTTAGTATGGGAGGTAGAATCCTAACTAAATGGAGAGCTTCTCTTAAACCCGAAAATGCAGAGGCATTGGTTACCACACGTAGTTGGGTATTTGGATTTAAGATGGATGGTGGTAAGTTTTACTAAATTTTTGTTTTCCAAAACTTTATATGCATGTTTTGTCTTATGATTACTAATAAGTATGTTAATTTTTCTTGCACCTATTTGTCGATGTAGATGAGGATGATCAAGAACTCAATGGTATTTGTGCTCAATTTTCTAGAGTCACATTGAATGTCGATGAAGAAGAAGTAGAAGAAGATGAAGATGAAGATGAAGAAGGGGTAGAGTTAGACTCGGGAGATCAAGTGGAATTCGGCGATTCTAACATTAATTAGTTTATTAATGCTAGGAATTTGATATAGAACCATGCTTTGAGTGTATGTTTGAAGTTTGAACTATGGTTTGACTGTTTAAGACTCTAGACTTTGTACTCTATATCATGTTGTAAGATGATTTGAGTCACTTGACTATGGTGTTGCGTGTTGCCGTGTCGGTAAGACAATTTAATGTATGGTTCTCAATTGATGATGTACTTGCTTCTTCATGACCTTACTTATGTTCTAAGGGTGAATTAGTAAGTAAATTTTGTACTTTGTTTAAAGTTTACAATAAGTATTTTGTATTAGTGTATTACTATATTGAGGACATATTTTACACAATATAGTAGTCACTAATCACTATCTTCTAGACTTATAAACTTATAAGTAGCTAATTTTTGTCTATATTTTAAAATTTTGAATTAATTTAAGTCTACAAAACATACAATAGGTTATCCTCATGGGAAAAAGGGAAATTTAATATGTGGTAGGATAATTTGAGCATCTAGAGTCAATTTTATTTGCCAAAGACAATAGCAGGAAATGTGGCGTTCTCGACCCGTTGGGTTGATCCGAAACCCGCAAAACCGAAAATACACCCGACCCGTATTCTACCCGAACCCGAAATACACCCGACCGTATTTTACCTGCCCGCCCGAATTGACAGGTCTAGTAGTCTCAATGGAGTAAAAGTAGGCAAGCAGTACGTCATTGGCTTCAATAACAGCTTTGACCAACTATGTGGAGAACATTGATGATGATTTTGGGGGTGGGGGGGGGGTTGCTCCGATGATCTGGGAGCCCCGCTAGGTAATATCAGAGCAATAGCAATTAGCAAATTATGCTGTCAGTTAACTATTCTAAAAGCTCTATGGGTACACCCCCCCCCCTCTCTCTCTTTTAATACTGCATTGCAGAATTTAAGGATGTCAGTTGTAATATATTTTAATTCATCAAAAGTAAACCACAAATGGGTAGTCTCAACTGTAATCAATGAGGAATGGGGTCTGAATCCCACTAGAAGCATCAAAACTCTCACTCCCAAACCCTTCCCTACAGATATCCCATGAGTAATGAAGCCCATAGATGGGGTCATCTTATATATCCGCAGGCAAAAAAGGAAAGAAATCAAAGAATATAAAAGACATTAACATGCCAGCACACCTACAGCTCGTAATCATTGAATCAAATAAGAAAACGCAACAAATATATACACGACAATCAAGGGAGTGATATCAAGGGTAAAGTGTCAAGGCAGAAGAAGTGACTTGAACATAATACTCATCTCCAGCAAGTGGCGAAGAGGATTCGGAATCTCTCAAGGTTTGACAATTTTGCAAGAAAGGGGGTGGGTTGCAAATTAAACCCTACTGTCAGGTTTTAATTTTAAGGACAGCAACAACAATAGTAACAGTAGTAATGAAAATGGCGGCGATGATCGACCTTGATTATTTATTTATTTTGACATCCATAAATTAACACCTTAAAAACTGAAAATAATGATGACACGAAAACACCATTATAAAATACTAAAGCTAAAATATGCAAATAAGAAATCAAAAGGTAATAATAATAAAATCAAATGATAAAATGTGGCGCCGGGCATATGCCAAGATTCTTAAATTGGGCGATGCGGAGTGCCAAAGAAAGTGAAGAATGTAGAAGTAATTGTCCAAGTGCATACGCAATATTGGAGCATCAAAGCTAAACGATGCGAAAGGAATTGGGATCCATATTTCAAACCCAAATACTGGTTAAAAATGAAGATGGCAGAGCTAATGGATATGAAATGCACGATCTAAGAAAAAATTGGGAAAATAGACATACCTCAAAATCCACCATTGTTGCTTCATGACTTCCTACTCCACTTGACCAAAACTGAGCTACAGCTAATTCAATAGTCCGCCCACCCTCTACTGGAAAGAAAAAGGTTTGGGCCGACGGAGATGAGAATGTCACCACTCTTTCTGTTTTGATAGGCCTTTTCAAGGGAGAAAGCTGCAGGAATGTCAAACAATTGTTAGAAGCGAAGTTTACTGGCTGGATACCAGTAACATGAATAAGGTACCATTTTCCAAACCTGCAAACCGTCAATGAAGAATCTGCGAGCTGTATCAAAGCCTGATGTTCGCACGGTTGCATGAACCCAAGTAGCACCAAGAGGTACCTCAATGAATCTTCGTTCTATATGACCTAATGAAACCAAAGAAATTTACAGAATATTAAGAATGCAAACATCAAACAAAAGATTGTTTTGTCCACTAGCAGTAAATATGAACTCAATGTTGAATGGTTCTTTCAGGAAGAGATTAATAAGTAGAGTAAAAGATTTCAAACAAAATCTTCATGTTCTTTGGTAGATTCAAAGTAGTTAGTAAAATGCTATCCTTTCTCCCATTTGCATTTCAATCCTCGAAAATATAATATAAGAAAATAAGCTTTGAGTCATATTGCTTAATATTGTATATTGTAATTTGTAAAAATTGGGATTTCAATAGATAAAAAGGCTAAAGTCATCATTGAAAATGGAACTTTCAGACTATAAGGAATAAGCAAAATAGATGTTTTTGACAATACAAATGGGACAAAGGAAATACTACAAATACTTATCTCAACTTATTAAGCTGTCCAATTGTCGCTGTCAAGATGCTATACCAAAAACTGTTCCTTTAGTACAAAACAGAAAAGAAAGCACTTTCTTCACTCTGGTTTGTTTCCCTTTTATTTTTACATTTTTTTTTATCTGAAACACTTCTTCACTGTGACAACAGAACCTAAAATCACAAAAGCAATTAATTGCATAGACCTACGCAGAGAAAAAGACAATGTCAACAAGTAATCACGTATTACTTTTGCGGGAAGAGGGGACATTTGCAACAATTAATTAAAAGGAAACCAAAAAGCTTGGAAAAAGGAAGGCAAAGAAACGCACCTGGATAAAATTGCATGCCTGAGAATGAAATCATAGGTGGACAACTTTTCACAGCCATAGGCTTTGTAATGGTCACTGGAATTCTAAAAAGAGGACCACGCCACGGTGCTTGGCTATCTATCCCATAAAGTTCATAGTAGTGTAGACCATGTTGGAGATTTGCTGGATCCACAATGACACTGCAGAAATGAGAAGGTAAAAGATTTGGATAAAATGTTTTTGTAACTCGCCAGAGACAGACTGAAAACCAGAACCCAAATCTTCGGGGCTCTAATAATTAACAAAATAATACAAACAAAAAACAAGTTCGGACCTCTTGCAACTGAAAAGCAAAAACAATGGACAAGTTAAGTTCCAATATGGACAGAAAGGAAGTGGAAATGAACAAAGCATACAACTTTCTTCCATATTCTAGACAATGGGAACATGCACTGTATGAGGTTCTTCCTAGGTTTTTTTCTTTCTTTTTTTTTTTGGCGGAGGGGGAAGTGGGAAAAAAATTAGATTCAAAACCTAGGATCTATCTAGAGTCACATACAGAGCCAAGAACTCTCTCAAAATGAGTATTGTTTCACACCCTACCATTCAACTGTTGGCTCCCCCCCCCCCCCCCCCCAAAAAAAAGAGGGGAAAAGATAGTAGAATTTTCAATCAATGACTTGAGAAGATGACACAGAATCTGCATCAAGTAGCCTAGAGTGTTCCAATCTCAATTTCTGGAACTAGCACTATCCTTTCGATACCAAGTGTCACCTCCAAACTAACCAAAAATCAAATCTGGTGATCCCACAGAAACATGGTCGGGGGACACAGATGCTCAACCTTACAAGGTGTAGAGGAATTTCATCAAGACTTATGATTTCCATAAATAATAGGTAGGAGTTGACAGACTAAATTCTCAAACAAGATTTCACTATCTCATTTGTTCTCCATCACATCTCCACATCTTTTTGAACCACGAGTTCATGTGCAAAAACCGTGGGATTTGGGGAGGGGGGGAGGAGATAGGAAGTAAACAATGACTGACCACTACATGACTTAAGTACAGTTTAAACACATAAAAAGACATCAAATGCAACTGAAATGTAGACGAAAAGAAGGGAACATAGATAATAGACACTAACTTGAAACTACGCCCATTGTGAGTTAGGAGGAGATACTCAGGAGCCTTCACAACTTCCTTGTTGGTGGAGTGCAACTCAATACACTCCTCAAAAGGAACCAACTCATCTAAGTTGCTAGCATCCTCATGGAACTTTGGTGCAACTTCCACTGTCCACTGCATTTACAATGCAAAAGATAGTTCAGATTCTGAAGGAATAGCATATGAAATTCGGGCTTGAAAAGAAATTTCTTCACGTGTTGAAAGAATTGGGCAGCATCCATTATAATTGGTTATCGATTACTCCATCCCACATTGATAATCGGCTATATTAAGAAGCACACCAGTTGCAAATCTAATTGTACAGAATTTTCTTCAGCGCATGATACCTTGCGGAGGAAAAGGAGATTCCGCCAATCAGTTTTTGGAAAGTACCTGTTGTAATTTTTTTATTTTGGGGGGAAGGGGTAGTAATTAACAAACTGATAACTGTGCAAATGTCGTGTGTTTGTACGAATATGCGTGTGGGGTGTGCATACATGTGCATGTGTTTGCACAGATGTGTGCATGTGTGTGTGCGTGCACAGATGTGCGCACGTGCATGTGTGTGTGTGTGTGTGCTGGGGAGCAGGGGGCTCACCACTCAAGATTATTCAATATTGCATCTTCAGTCAGGTCGCAGAGTAAAAAGATCATTTGGGAAGGCAGGTATAGGTTTGGTCTTTAAACTCTTTTCAAAATCAGCCCTCATTTGCGAAATGAGATTTCCCTCTTTACTTTCAAATCCCTAAAAACAGTCCTAAATCCTTGGCTCAGGGGCTATTCTACAAGTTCTTAAAGTCAATAGACCAGCAGACAAGCCATGAAATAAATGAAGATGATACCAACAAAAACAGACGTGAGAAGCTGTTTCGAAAGCTCTATTTTTTCCATCCATCTTTACTGAAGGACAAAGTCAGTCAGTGGCGCTCACCTCAGCAGACTGTTGGCAAGAACTAGCCTCCCTTAAGTAGATGCCCCGAAACTTGGGTGCTGCAAGCAGTTAGCATGGTCCATAAGAACAGGTATCTAGAATACAAGAAAGGTGAACATTACAAGATCTTTACCACTTTACGAAGCAATGTATAATCTATCAATGGCAAACTTGGATTTACTTTTCCAATAGACCAAAGCAGGAAAGGTTACTCCAGAAGACATTTTTAAATATGTAAATGACCCATAGCAAAAGAGTAAATGATTACATATGATTCTGCATTGCATCATATGAATCATCTAGTCTACAGATACCAATATAGATTTCAGGATATTGTGTTCATTGATTCAACCCCCCCCCCCAAAAAAAACAAAAACCCTCAAAACTCAAAAAGGAAAAAAACACGAGAGGGAAAAAGGCCTCTGCTGTAGAGGGAACAACGTAAAAAATCAGGCAATTGCAAGGCTTCAGAATCTTTGGGTACAAATGCTCAAGGAAGGCTAAAATAAGTAGAACATATAGAAGTAAAAGAACTCAGTTAAAAAAGCTTCTTGGGTGTCATACAAATTGATTAATATTAATTGGTCGAATATTTAATATGCTGGAACTTAATCACATTCAAGCACAGAATCCACCTTAGTTAGTTCAGAATACTAGACGTGTCAACTTATCAAATAAACCATTTGGAGATCCAGTAGCCAGACCCAGTTAGTCATGTTTAGGACCATTGCTGTAGGCATCTCTTCTGTTCTTTCTAAGAAACTAAACGAAGCCTCAAAGCAAAAGAAAGCAGGGACGAAAGAGATGTAGAGTGCTTCGCTTTATCAAACGAGAAAGAACAATCTGGCAGAAAAAAGAGACTTGACGAATGTATTCCCAGCGGCATGATCAATGGCTCTTCTTTCTAGCAAGAGCACAAAAAGATGAGCATTGCCAATGTGCCCATGATCCTGAAGAACCACTGCCAGACTGTCACCAGCCTTGAATAAGAGAAAAGTCAGTATATTGGTGAAACAACACAAGCACCCTGAGCAAGGCTCTGAAAAATGCATGCTCTAGGGAGATTACATATGAATCTTCACCCACAAATGCAGACACACCACATCCATGAACCATCATTTTCATGGGTCTCTCATAAACAACCACTCTAACCTCTCTGCAGGTAAAGGTAAGGCTGTGTGCATCCAAATCTCCCAGACCTTGCTTTGGTGGGATGTAGACTTGATGGCGTTGACAGCAGCTATGGTTGTTTTGATACATTCATGGATCGTCAGTTGTCAACAAGTGCATGGACAAATATATATGGCAAAACTTATGTACATAGGTAAAAGGAAGGATTTGATATAGTCTCTGAGTATATTTTCATGATTTTAATCCTAAGCTCCAAAAATAATGGAAAGAAAAGGTAAAAAAATACAAGGAAAGATGAAGGAAAGATGAAGGAAAAAAAACGTACTTGTGAAGGTATTGACCCTAAGTGGAATGTCTAATGTGAACAACATATGCGCAACATATGTGCCATCTGTGTACACTTATTTCCCTTTTTAAAGTTGCATGATGAAACCAAATCCAATTATGCTACCAGGAAGCATGTCCCACGATGTGATATATGTACATAATCATTTTGATTGCCATATAATTTCAGCTATCACATCATTTTAGACATTCAAGTCAACAGGATATCAAGCAGCAGTGTTGAGATAGGAAAATAGGAGGAAAATAGGAATTTAAAAGCCTTACTAGGCTTTCCAGACAAATTGACTTGTATTCTGTACCAAACTGAGGGAGCACCATGTGATTGTCTGATGTAGTCCAATGCCCTGAAGAACAGCGCATGATTAGTACACAGGAGAATAGAAACTTTTTTGAGGGCATAAACATAAATGCAAGCTATAGCAGAAAAAAATTTTAACCTGTCAACTTGTAGAAGCCCCATTCCAGTGGTCAGCCGGTCCTCTGGCAAACTACCTATAGGAGAGCATGTATTCTCGAGAGCCCTCCTGACAGTGTATGGACTGACATGAATACCCTCAGCCTGAAGGAAACTAGGTATTCAGTGGTAAAAGAGAGCAGCAGACCACAGCTCATGAAAAAGACTAGTAAGCACACTGATGCCTGCACAAATTACCTTCATTGCACTAACGAGCAATGCAACTCCTCCGCAGGCAGATGGTGATGACATTGAGGTGCCGTTCATAAGCATTCGACGCTGAAGAGTCCATGTTGGAACCGGAGCCACAGCCCCACCCGGAGCACTTACAGAGACACCAAGATCTCCATCAGCAGTAGGTCCTCGACTAGACCTGCACACCACCTCACCATGCCCATGAATGCGAAAATAATCCAAACAAACACACAGGCCTTAAACTCATGTCATTCATTCCAGGCCAAAGAACAGTTACAGGAAATGGCAGACACCCCCGAGAGAGAGAGAGAGAGAGAGAGAGAGAGAGAGAGAGAGATACCACGTGTATTCAAGACCCTCACTTGGTGGTTCAACAATACAATGAGCTCCAGCAGCCATCGCAGGAGAAACATAAGCACCAATTCCAATAATGCTTGAAGTGGTGCCACCTGGTGCTCCTACAGTGGTTAATGCCGGCCCCTCATTTCCAGCACTACTAATAAATATTAAACGATGCTTATTTACAACCTAGATGTGCAAACAAAAGAATTAAATTCTCATCAGAAGATCAACAGTCAAGTGACACAGCAGACTAATCAGAATCTCGTTAATTCATATTGCTGAGAACGAATTATACTGGAAGTCCTAATAATAATGAATCAAGCAGAAAAAGAAGGGCCCACAATACTCACCTCATTGACCAGTTCAACAAAGCGTCCATAATCTGGCAACAAAGAAGGTTCACCATAGCTCATATTGATTAGATCACACTTGTGCTGCAAGGAACGAAAAATCCATAATTATAAATCTACATTTTAGATCAAAAACAAAGAAGCCCCTTATAACATCAAATGATAAAGAGAACAAAGGAAGATCAAAACTTCTGACCTGAAGCATCCATATCTTGTCACCCACAATAAAGGGAAACGAGACTCCAAGAACCAAATTAAAAAGGACAAAAATAATTTATAACTCAATTTCTCTCCAGAATCCAGGCAGAACCCCACTGCGAAAGTCCTCATGTCCAGGTTTCCCTTGTGATTCTGTCTTCCAGCATTGGCCTCAGCTCCCTAATGCCTAACCACCTTTTTCTATTGTACTTCTAAATTTGTTACATTAACTCCTTTTCATGAAGTTTTTTATGGGCATCTAAAAAACGGCCTCTCGCCCGTCAAAGGCAAGACTGCATGAACTTATCTACACCCCTACTTCAGCAAGGACCACATAGGGACTGTCGTCATTGTTAACCCAGGATAACCCCTTCCGTCCTCCCAACCCCAAAAGCCAAACCCCAACCATCAAAAAGAATAACTAAAGAATGCACCCAGACAAATTCAGGCTCCTTTTTCCTTTCAGTATAAGTCCAAGCAAAAATATTATAGATCCTACTGTCATAACAGCTCACCTCTACAGCAGCAATTAGTGCTCGTGTCAAGCCAGTTCCTGTTTCCATGGAACCTATGCGAGTGTCACCAATCTTACAGGATACAATCTGAGCTCCAGGTGCAACTCCATTCAATAAGGGCTCCTATTAAGCAGTTGCATTCCCCATTGCATTTAGATGGTGAAGTACAAGCACAATTGATCTCTTAATAGGAAAAGGAACACAACCTCGGGGTGGAAAGCCGTGGCAATCCCAGCAACATGAGTTCCGTGAGGAGAGCAATCAGTGACAATGCTTAAGATGTTACCCTTCTCATATACATTAGTCACAAATGTACAAGCATCTAGCTTGCTGAATATACCAAACTTTCTTTCTTTCCTGTGACAATCATGGCATATACAGCTAAGATAACAAGCTAAAGGAATCAATGGATCCTAATCAAAACTGCCTTGTGAACTGTGATAGAGAAACCTGTAGTTTGTAAGTGGAACGAAATCTGTGAGTTTCCCTTTGCCTGGTTCATCCTCAAGACTTTGAGTGTCCAATGCAACCCTCCATACTTCTCCATCATGCCAGACAACAGCATCAATAACTGGTCCTTTGTCGTCATAGTTCTAAACATACAAGATGCAGATCAATAAACAAATACCATGCACGGAAGTAGCAAAAGAGAGCAAGAAGACTAAGACTTACCTCAGCTTGCTTTTGTAGAAAATCTACCCTGCTCTGGAGATCTTCACGCAGCTTTCTTAGATGCACATCGTCTACCTTAGGGTGCTTCTGTTATCAAAGTGTAGGAACAGCTGATTTAATTTCAGCCTCTAAAAGCCCCCCCCCCCCCGGGCCAAGAAAAAAAGGGGGTGGAAGAAAGAAACAAGAAAGGATGGGAAAGAAATAACAAAAGCCCCCAGGGGTGACGGAGAGAGATACAGAAGAGGGGGAAAGAAGGGAGCAAAAATAGTGTTTAGAAACATCTCAGCAAACACTTACTAGCACAACATTGTACTGTCAGCACTAATCATGAACTCCAAGCTGTTTTCCAAATAATAGCCTAAAATCAGACATGAAAATTATAGGAAAGTTCTTCACTTTTAGCAGTTCATCCTTCAAAATTGCTCGCTCGAGTGAGGAATAAATCATATCCGATCATCAACATATATAACCCTCCAAGCAAAAACAATAGCAGTACTATAACAGAATCCATTGGATTCATTGGAACCATGAGACATCAAAAGCATGATGACTACATGGTTCAAGCCAACAAGAAGTAAGGGAGATTCATACACGAAGAGATGCTGCTTAATCTATTCTATTTCATATTTTACACAAGGCAGCAGGGTAAAGAATTTCTTCAGTCTTTTGATGCTTATTTATTCAACCAAAAAAGGAAAAAAAAAAAACAGAGTGGGACAGAGAGAAAAGAAAAAGGACAGAAGTTTTAGAAGTTTCAGTTTATTAAAAGTTAGACAGAATAACCTGGTCAAAGTCATGGAGCTTATTTACAGCCTCAGCAATTGCTTCCTGGTTCTTTTCATCCCATTTCTTCCTTCGTTCTTTCTATCCACAGGAGAGCAAATTTATATGAACCACCTAGTTTTAAAAAAAAAAAAAGACGAAAAAATGTAGCAGAATACTGAAGTGACAATATTATTCACAGAGACAGACCCTCTGCTCACCTTCATACGAGATGTCAGATCATCAGTAAATAGCTCATAAACCAATTTACAACCAACATGCCATTCACCTGACGGATTCATCCATGAAGAATTCACAACCAATGATGCTCCTACAATTTTTAAGACATAACAGATAGAAAATAAATATAAAGCAGCATCAGAAATGAACTTTTAAATTAAGATGGTCTTCCGCTAACCCCTCAATGCCCTCATGCACTCTAGCATGAGGACTTATCAGAATGGAGTGCTAATGCAAAACTAGTTTGTTAAAAACTTTACCCTCGCAATTCTAAGATAAGCAGTTTGATACCTATTCAATGCCTAGTATTAACACATAGCACACTGAAACAATGCTAACAAAGATCATGTGCAGTACAATCAAAATTCACAATTTTGGATCAGCAATCCAGCGATATACTTATCCAAAAAGTACAAGAAATAATCACAATGAATTTGATAATAGCATATACATTTGACCACATTTACTTAGAATCGGCATCATCTAGGCATTGCAATATGTTAGAGAACCATACTCCAGAAGCAAACTAGCTAGGTTTCTGATGAACCAAAACATCTAATACAGTAACTTTCAGGCAACTAATATACACACACACAGACACACAAACACTCACAGAGAGAGAGAGAGAGAGAGAGAGAGAGAGAGAAGCAGAGCAGAGCAGAGCAGAGGAGAAGAAGAATAACCATTCCCAGAAGAAATTAAAGACTTACACTTTTTGTGTCAATAGTGACGAACAACAATCAACTTTGACTAATTCTTTCTAAAATTGAAAAATTAAAGTCCTAGGGCAATAATGGGCAGAGAGCAATCAAATTTAAGCTAATTCTCGCCATAGCATTTCAATGGGGCCACTTGGCAACTAGTAACTACTCCAAAAAAAAAAAAAAAGGGAAGCTACATTGTAACCTCTTTAATAACCAAAGAAAAGTAGAGGTTCATAGTTTATTGCATTCTGGTAAATCACTAAGAATTTAATTTGCCAAGCGACATAAACTAAAAGGGCCAAGTTTGATCACATTTATCGTTTCCAAATCATATATACCAAATACCAACCTGAAGCTCCACAAATACTGCCATCAGCAGCAGCCTTCACCACAGTAGATGTGTCAATATCCCCACTACCAGTACTGCAGACACCATTGTAATGGAAAATTTAGCCAAGAAGTCGAACAAGCAAAACATGATTTCTCACAGCAATTATTGCATTGCTGAGTTACCACCACTAAATAGAATCCACTTGACTGAATTTCACCGAGCTAAAATGTTGAGCAAACATACTGAAATATTCCAATTCATCAAAAGAGGAAAGGTGGAACTTAAATGTCAGTGCTTCAAACTCTTCCAAACTTAAATTGTTAAACTGGCTTATCATTCATACATCCATGCACACCACAACCCACATGGTTGTATTGCCATGAAGAGAAAAGACTAATCATTCTGTTCCAACCATCCCACCTTGTCTTCCTTCTATTAAACAATCCCATTGAACCCTAATTTGCTTGTCATTCATATCTCAATCATGATAAGATTAAGGAGTACAGCATATAAAGTGGGATCGAGGAAGTATCGCTCTCTTTTTAGTAATTCCCATAAATCAAGAGATTCTAGACATACCAATCAAGGACATCCAGGATCTTTGGCTTTCCATCCGATGTAACTTGTAAACCAGCAGCTGCAGGGTCCACTCCAGAATCTGAAATACACGCAACCACTTGCTAGCTATCGATACATGGAACACACTCTTCCGTTTTTACCCCCTTTTTGGAGGCAACACACAATTATCATGCATCAAATGATCAACTTTCATCGGAAAACATAATTATAGAGATTATGATAGCATCAGTCATACAGAATATGCTACTATGCAGCACAATCCAAAAACAATGATTACAAACGATCAAATAATAGAGCAATATATAACCATAATATCTTCACTTTAACTGCAAAATAAGAATTGAATACTTTATATTCCTCACATGCGCCCTTTTGCAACGAAACAGGAGAACAATAATTACAGAGATTGTGATTGCATCAGTCATACAGAACATAGAATGCATCAATAGAGCACTAGAACATGCAACAATGAAGCACGATTCCGAAAACAGGGATTACAAAAGATCAAACGATGCAGTACTCCACATCCATGATATATTCACTTTGACCGCAAAATAGGAATTGAACAATTCATATCCATCACATGATCACTTTTGCAATGAAACACAATCTCAGAAGAACAATGATAGAATTAGAATCACAATATCCACCACGAAAACGAAGCGAAGACAGTACCGAAGATAGCGATTACTACACCACGGCCATCGTAGTTAGGATTTGCTTCAATGAAGCGATCAGCGCGAATCTCCTTCTTCGGCATGAGAGAAGCGAGGAAAGAAGCTTCCCTACGCTTGAAATTCGCACCGCTTGAAGCTGCTTCAATGGCAGACGATGAAGAAGTAGCAGGCATTGCCCTAACTCCGCTGCCACTCCTACTGATACTGCACTTTTTCTCTCCTCCCAGCCTTCTGGGGTTCGCTCTCGCTGCAAATGAAGAGAGAGAGAAAGGCGACTTCGACAATAACACTCGTTTACTTACTGTAGTTGCTCTCCAAGTGGAAAAGGTAGACGCACACGGCCCTCCCTTAAATGCTGGGCTGTGCATTTAGTTGCGTGGTAATTTTCTTTCCGCCGGAGGGGTGGTTCGGTAATTATATCTGGGCAGAGAGAGGGTAGTTTACACGGTGGCGACGGGTAGTGGAGGGTGGAAGCCGCCGCATAAAACGGAGGAAACCAACCAAATGGATTAATTCGATATATTCGTGGCAGCATTTTCGGGCCGTTGTCTCGGATTGCGTTTTTCACCTTCAACGGTGTCTAATTACTTTTCTATCCTTTAAGTTATAAGAATTGCCTGAATGGTCCTTTGGGCCTAAGTGTTTTGGGCCAAGCTATAGAGACATGCCGAGTGTGTTGCTCATAGAACTATCAAACAGGTTAAGTCGGGTTAAACTCGTTTTCATATTTCCGTTGAATTTAAATGAGTTGAGAAATATTCGATCTGAACCTAATCTGTTTATTAAACGAGTTAAAAATCTTGACTTGTACTTATTTATTTTTTTAACGGGTTAACCTGAAATTTACGTATTGACCCGTTTAATTTAAATGGGTTAGGTTCAGGTTATTTGGATACCCGTTTACCCGCTTAATATTTTCACTAAAATATGATTATTGAGCACTATAACACAATCTTTTGAGTTCAATAGATCATCATAATGTAACCATTGTTCATTATCCACAAGAACTGCAATCCTAAAACAAAGATCGATTTGATTCAACTCTACGTTTTTACAATTTCTCCCAAAACATGCATGGTAAAATTGGGTAAACGGGTCAACTACTTAACCCGTTTAATTAAACGGGTTAAATAAGTATTTTTTTCGTATCAAAATTATCACCCTGAACCTAACCCAATTAATTAAACGGGTTAAACCGGTCAACCCATTTAGTTGGGTTGAAAATCTTTATCTAAACTTATTTAATTTGTTATTCAATTCGGATCAGTAATCGTGTCCACGTCAACTTTTGATAGCCCTAGTTGCTCATAGGGGAAGGTGATTTCTCTTTTTTATTTTTGTTTGGGAGTGATGTGCAAAGCATATCTTTCATTTTATAAATAAATAAAAAAAAAGGATGTAAAAAGCATGACATATATGCCTTCAGAGGTGGATCATGTGCAAGTTAAGGATCTCCATGGAAGCTGATAGCCCAAAAGAAATGTTCATTATCTGATTTGAAGAAATTCAAATTGATATATACGAACACCTACATAAACGGCTCAAAAAAGTATAGGCCCCCCTTAAATTAACCAATCCAAACAAAAAGTCATTTTCATTTTATCTATTACTAGTTTGTGCTCGTGCGTTTGCACGGAGCATCTAAATAGTAGAAATTTAATATAAATATGTATTAAGATTATAAAAAAAGTGGATAATGTTGACCCAAATTTAAAATAAAAATAAAAATTTTCTACAAATAATACTCTAAGTATGTTATTCGATATATGTAAGAAAATTAAGAATTTTTTGATTCGACAGGAAAACTAAGAAGTTGAATTTATATAATATATAATCTTAGCGTAAGCAATATAAGTTTTTTAATTAATCACCTAATTAAACTTCTCATTTTTGTAGCATTGACTTCTGTATTTTAGGAGGGGTTGATCAATTTACGTACACATTGAACGAAAAATTGAATCTTAATCATATAGACGTAAATACGTATGTACCTTACTGTTAAACCATTTCCAAATGTTGATGCATTTTATTTACATATCGCGCCCTTGATTTGTTGGGCCTTGCAAAATAAAACTCAAGAATTAATTATTATAGTGCCCAAATATGTTCAAATTTTCGATTCAATGTTTGGATCGTAGAGAATATATATATAAATATATATATATATGTATGTATATATGTATATATATATGTGTGTGTGTGTGTGTGTGT
>JACYFF010019584.1:102279569-102306080 GCA_017589665.1 Selenicereus undatus
ATTTTCTATTTTTTATTATTTTTTATTTTTTATTTTTTATTTTCTATTTTTTATAATTTTTATTTTTCATTTTTTATTTTTATTTGCTATTTTTTTTATTTGCTATTTTTTATTTTTTATTTTTTATTTTATTTATTTTATTTTTTATTTTTTTATTTTTTTATTTTTTTGTTTTTTTATTTTTTTTTTTATTTTTTTTTTTTTATTTTTTATTTTCTATTTTGTTATTTTTTATTTTTATTTTTTATTTTTTATTTTTTTAGTTTCATCTTTCTTATTTCTTATTTTTTATTTCTTATTTTTTAAGTTTTTAATCTTTAATCTTTAATTTTTTTAATTTTTCAATTTTTATTTTTAATTTTTAATTTTTAAATTTTAATTTCAATTTTTTTATTTTTTAAATTTCTTATTTCTTATTTTTAATATTTTTTTTTTATTTTTAACTTTTAATTTACAATTTTTAAATTTAAATTTTTTAAATTTTTTATTTTATACTTTTTATTTTATATTTTTTATTTCCTAATTTTTTTGGTTATTTTCTAATTTTTACTTTTTTATGTTTTTATTTTTTATTTTTTATATTTTATGGTTTATGTTTTATTTTTCTAGTTTTATTTTCTTTTACTTTTTCATTTTCATTTTTTTTATGTTAATATTTTTTTATTTTTTTATTTTTTTAATTTCGTATTTTTACTCTTAAATTTTTTAAATTTAATTTTTCTTTCTCATTTTTTAAGTTTAGTTTTTATTTTTTTTATTTATTTTTTATTTTTCTTTTTTCTTTTTTTCTTTTTTACTTTGTACTATTTATTTTGTTAGTTTTTTAGTTCTTTATTTTTTATTTTTTATTTTTTAATTTTCTATAATTTTATGTTTTTTACGTTTTTATGTTTTTATTTTTCTATTTCTTATTTCTTATTGTTTATTCTTTATTTATTATTTATTATTTTTTATTTTTCATGTTTTTATATTTTATATTTTATTTTTTACTTTTCATGCTTTTATATTTTATATTTTATTTTTAATTTTTAATTTTTTTATATTTTTTGTTTTTATTTTTCAATTCTAATAAGAAAGAAAAAATAAATTACAAAAATTAAAAATTAAAAAGACGAAATTAAAAAAATAAAAAAATAAAAAATAACAAACATAAAAAAAATAAAAAAATTAAATGAAAATGAAAAAGTAAAAAAAATAAAACAAAACTAAAAAAAAATAAAACATAAACCATAGAACATAAACAATAAAAAATAAACACATAAAAAAATACAAATTAAAAAATAACAAAAAAATTAGGAAATAAAAAATATAAAATAAAAAAGTATAAAATAAGAAATTTAAAAAATTACAAATTAAAAATTGAAAATTAAAAATTAAAAATAAAAATAAAAATTAAAAATTAAAAAAATAAAAATAAAAAAATAATAAATAAGAAATAAGAAATAAGAAATTAAAAAAATAAAAAATAAAATTAAAAATGAAAAATAAAAAATGAAAAATAAAAAATAAAAAATAAAAAATAAAATAAAAATAAAAAATAAAAAATAAAAACTAAAAAATAAAAAATAAAAATAAAAAATAAAAAATAAATAAAAAATAAATAAAAAATAAATTAAAAATAAATAATAAAAAATAGAAAATAAAAAATCAAAAAATAAAAAATAAATAAAAAATTAAATAAAAAATTAAAAAATTAAAAAATTAAAAAATTAAAAAATAAAAATAAAAAATAAAAAATAATAAAGTAAAACCAAAAAAATGAAAAATGAAAAAATGAAAAATAAAAAACTAAAAACTAAAAATTAAAAATAAAAAAAAATAAAAAATAAAAATAACAAACAAAAATTTCACCAAATTTGGATAACTTTATAAATTATCACACATTAATTACATTCTCATTATTTTAACCCATTTCAACCCACCACATAAAAAATAGACCAACTTTAACCAACTTCAATCAACTTCAACCTACTTCAACCTATTTCAACTCAATTCAAAAAAAAATACTAACTTCAACCTACCTTAACCCACCTCAACCTAGTTCAACCTACTTTACCATTTTAACCACCCAATTTACCCACGAAAACAACAGGCCCTAAATCACACATAATACTTTATAAATTATTAAAATTATGAAGGGGGTAGATTGAAGTTGGTTGAAGTAGGTTGAGATAGGTTGAAGTGGGTTGAAGTTGGTATTTTTTTTTCAAGTGGATTGAAGTAAGTTGAAATAGGTTGAAGTGGGTAAAAACGGATTGACCCACGAAAAGAACAGACCCTAAGTGTGACACATTAAGGTCAATTTTAAAGGCAAAAGTTTAATTCTAATATACAGCCTTAGAAAACTAACTCTATCAGCTATACTAAGCGAGCTAACTGATATCATGATTATACAACCAATAATCTGTTAACCCTACTACTACCTGTTTTGGCTAAGAGAGTGTTTGGCAAATAACTTTTTGAAGAGTTTTTATAGTTTTTGGCCAAAAAGAGCATTTTTGATCAAGATTAGTTGGTTGGTGAAAAGACTTTTTATAAGAACTTTTTGGGTTAAAAAAGCTAATTCCATGAGCTTTTTGGAGTAAGTTTTTGAAAAATTAGCTTTTTGTCTTACAATTTTATTAGAGACAGCTAACTTTATCAAACAGTTTGTTAATAAATAGATAATAGCTAACAGTTAATACAAACAGTTAAAAGCTCACAACTAATAGTTATTTGATAAATAAGGCCTAAAGCTTTAAACCCCCCTTTTCCATGAGGCACTCCAGCTGGAAAGTTGAATTCAAGTGCATCTGCTAATTACTGACATATTAAAACTGATGAAAGGAAGATCCAAGTGAGTTGTCCATTCAACCATCCTTGCCTAGTCGGTGACTTTTCTTTCTGGAATACATACTTGGGCAATGACATTGCATGTGACACAACAAAGTCGAAAGAGAAAAGTTAAAAGTTCAGCCAAAAGCATTGTAATATAAAAGCCTTAGTTATGAGGGCCTTGAATTATTGCAGTTTGGAATCTTGATTTTCTCACTCTGCATGGTATATATATACATCAAAGAGACATCTTTCAGTTAATTTGTTCTTTCTGTAGATACCATCAAACATGATGATACGAAGGATTTAAAATCCAGTTTCGATTGTGATTGCAATTTGGATTGTGGTAAGAAAAAATTGTTCCAATTAATGTGGCACTCACGTTCCATATAACGGCGAAATTCGGCCAATTCAAAAACCGTTCCAATGTGCCAATTTCGTTGCTGAACGACCATATTTTGAATCCATGTCGTAACTTCATAAGTCTTTGAAAGGGAATAGATTTTGGAGTTTGCTTTTTCAACTTTGAGTTATATTATAGGTTCAAAGTATTTAAAAGGAATTGTAACATACCGTGGTGTTAGCATTTTCCGCCTAATTTTCGAAAAAGATGCGTAATTGAATTAATGATAAGGAACTAATTGAATTAATCAAATATGTAGTTTTATCATGTAAAATTGACATTTCATATTTGGCTAAAGAAATTATTTTGCAAAAACTATGTTCTGTTATTAACAAAGTGCATGTTAAAAGCATACATAGATACTATGATTAGTGCTTTTAATTTTTCATCATTAAAACCCCTCTATTATAAGGTGACATTTTTCATCTAATTACATCATATTATATTGGTGCAAATTCGGTATCCATTTTATTAATATATTTAGAGAAGTTGACTTTTTACCCACGACTTTTTGAATATTAGTTTACAATAATAATGTCAAAAACAACTCCTAGAGTGGGCTTTAATTTCGCGGGATTTGGACAGATCTAAATGTATGTAATCTTATCTTCACAACCATTCTTATAAATAGAGAGACTAATTTCAAAAGATAAAAAAAAAAGGAAAAAAATTGAGTTGAAAATTTTTGTAACAAATGGAAGCAGAAGTAAGCAGCAATAAAAGCTCGCTACATTAGATATTAAATACATAAACAAGTAACTATTGTATAGGATTACCTTAAAGCACACACAGAGAGAAATATTACTGAGCTGGTGGGATTTTAGTATACATGACAACAATAAATGCTAAGTAACTAAGAGCAGAAGTGAAGATAGCTAACTATTTGAGATCTATCGGCCCAGTTTTTGACCTTCAAAAACTTCTATCCTGAGTGTCACGTCTTCCATAAGTCACAAAGAATCTCAAATCTTGTCCAATATGATAACCTCATTCCGTTTTTTCTTTAATCCAAACATCAATCCTTTCACACTTCTGCATAAGTACATTTAAAGCTTCTCTCTTGATAAGACTAAACCATCGAGTTTGGCTTCCATCATCATATCTTCTATGGACACCACTCCTACTTGCTGTCTCAGACCTTCATTTCTTCTAACAATACGATTTGAACCTAGGTTTTCGTAATCTGTCAACGCTCTGAGCCATATGACATTACTGTGATAGATCTTTCCCTTTAAATTTGTTGGAATTTTTTTATCAGGCAACACTCTAAATTTGTACTTCCAATTTTACCACCGCCAAACTTAATTTAGTTTTACCTCTGTACAACAACAATGTGCATACAAACCATATCATTAGCAACATACAAGAAACCATGTTCACTTCTCCCACTTGAATTATAGTGGATGACTATAATAAGAGTGCCTTATGAAACTATTTCCTACTTTTTGCAATAGTAGATATTAGTTAACAAAAAACTTTAATCAAAATTTTTTGAAAATAACTTGTCCATAACTAAAGTTAAAAGTTATTATTATCATTATTTCACACCCTATATTTTAGACAGAACTCGCAAAATAAGATGACAAGTTTACAACAAATGCATGGCTCAAAGTTAAACCTCAGGCTGCGAACCAAGCCAAAAAAAATTAATTTAGGGTCTGGGAATTGGGGCCACAGCCATGAACCAGGACAAACACATAGAACGTGATGAACATGGGAGATTTGACGTACTTTAATCGAAGCATTAACCTTTGTGACCCGAAATTAGGGGCCACTACAGTTGCTAGCTGGTTGAACAGGTCCAGCGAGAAAGAAGGGATACATCATCATCATCATCATCATCTATGCCCAGCCTAAAAGGGACTAGGGAGGCATTGGGAACCCTGCCAAATTGAATGATAGCACCACAAACATGGGCATCATTTGCACTTTTCCACATGTTGGTTGACACGGGAGAATTCTGGTCTGTCCTGCCTTATGTCTGGTAACCCCCCAAAAAAATCTATTCATAGTAGAAAACAGTATTATGGTTTAGCAATTAGTTGATTGTTTGACTTGTTCAGTTTTTTTTTTATTATTATTATTATTATCAAAAGTACACCTTCGATAGTTTTGAAAAATATGTTCCTTAAATTCAGTAATCAATTAGTTTAGTAACATGAAACAATCTTACATTTGATGATATGTTTGAAGATTCCAACCTATGTGTTAGTGTCTTAATCAAGATATATAGACAGTGGCGGATCCATGTTATAGCTAGGAGTGTCCATGGACACCCTTAGCCCAAAAAATAAAAAATCTATTTAAAGAGTGATTAATTTAGTAACAATATTGATTAATGGACATCCCTCAAAAAAATAGTGTATATTAGTAACGATGTTAATTTATGGACACCCCCTATTCCAAATGTCTGGATCCGTCACTGTGTATAGAGTACGTTAAAAACTGAGAAGGATCTATCCATTTGTGGGATTAATTGCTAATTAAAAGTGGAGCTCTCATGAATTGATAACATACTTTATCAATTCATGAGAACTCCACTGCAAGGGGGTTAACTTTGTTCGAGCACTTGCAATGATTATCCATATTTTTGGATCACAAGTAGGGGTCTACGTTTTTCACATCATTCTACAATCCAACTTTTTTTCTCCTTTCTATATCAAATGGATTATCAATTTGAATCACCAAATAAAATACTACTCATGAACCCACATTTAATCATATTTAATTAGTTTTAACCTTTTATTTTATACTATTTATTATTAATATGCTTGCCCAAAAAAAAAGGAAAAGAAAGTTGTGGGCGGATTATCGCAGGGAGTCGGACTGCGGGGCGAGCCGTGTGAATTGCTGATGTAGATGGTATTTTGGATCATGAGCCTTCCTTTGGACCATAATCCAAGCAATGCAGGCGCTCTTCGAGGCACTAAAATGATGGATAGAGTCTAAATGAAACTTCAACACTAAGTTTACTTCACAAGAACAATGATTTTTTCCTTATGTCAAAGTATAATGATGAGACTCTATCATCTTATCTTATCATAATGTCTCAAATCTACCTAACTCTTACTCTCCTATATATATCACCCATCCAATTTAATCAAACACTACATTTCTTCTGAAAAGATGCAATCTTTGCCAGTGATGATCTATTCTCATGAAAAGAGATGTCTAACACATTCACTTCTTACGATTTACTCTTGTGTATGAAAAGAATAAAAACAAAACGATATTTCTTTTAGCATAAAGAACTACATTGCCTACAAACCCCACCTCTACCTAGCTAATATGGATTGATTGAAACAAATAATGACTTGTAATCAAAGCAAGCACGTATGATAAGAAGCTAGGCTAGTCCCCAAGTAGGTAAGAATTAGCTAACTAGCTATCCTTCCTGCAAACCAATCATTCATATAGACATACATATTATAACATAGCTAGAGGAGGTAGATAGTTGAAACTATAAGAATGAATGTGAACCTGGATTAAGAGATTGATTGTTGCTTAGGATGCCAGAAAAGACTTCTTGCTTGGTCATGTAGCGTGTAGATCCACGACGTGTTTGGGCCCTCTCAATACATGATTCCACATCATTGCACCACCCACCTCCCTACAAATTACATCCATCCATTCCTTCATCATGTATATCATCAATTTCACCATGATTAGTGACTACATGTACACATCAAAATGTCAAATTTCACCAAACTTCCCTGTTTAACCTAAGATGACCTTACCATAATTTCCATGAAGATAGTAAAATATACATCATCATAGCATGAGTGTAAACAAATCGACAAATTGTCACATAATCGTAATTATCTTTGATTTGAACTCATCTTTTGCCATTTTAATCAATTAACCAATCTCTTTTTTCTAATTTTCCAATCTCATCCAATCTGATCTTAATTAATTTGATTCATGCATATACACTGCCCTTAGCACCTACACTTACTAGAACCTATTTTGGTAACATTTGCTTTAATGCTTCAACAACTTTAGTTGTGCTTTACAACTTCTCTTATGTTTTAGAGTGAGATTCAGTTCGTTTGACTATCAAATAATCGAGAGAAAAAATTATTCATACTATATGTTCATCATTAAAATAAAAAAGGAGATAACGTAAGCAATGTGATCTCAAAATTGTGAAAAATATGTGTCAAAAAGTTTATCATTCGTGAGTCTATTTCCAAGCTTCCAGTTATTTTGACTGTTTTTCATATAATATATTTTGATCAACGAATTCCGGCTTCTTTTCACGCACTAACTAGTAGGTAGGCTGCCATTTTGAAGCCACACTGGTCCTTGTCAATTGTCAATGAAAATGAATAATCTTGAAGAATATAATCTAATTAAGGTAAGAATTGATTATGTGTGGTGGTGGAACCCCAAAATTTTGGATGCATATGTGCTTGCAATTAATACATATATAAGGAAAAATATATAACGGTGATTTTTTATTGGCATTAATTCTGATATTATTTTTTTTAACCTGTTTTGATGATTATGATTTTTTACCTTTGTTTTTGTTATTTTAAATAGTAAAAAATTAAAAGTTTTAGCATGACTCAATTTACCAATTTTCTTGTAAGTTTAATGAACGGATTTAAATTTATATTAAGAGATTTTCTGAGCACATAAATTAATCATTGTCGTTATTTTGTTTATAGATTGTGCTCTCCTGTCAATTAGATTTTTAGGATTTTCTCTATCTATAAATTATTTTACTTATTTAAAAAAAATAAGTGTCAAATCACTTGAACCAACCTGTGTTGGTTTACTATTTATATCTATAATGTTAGCATAATTGATTATGAAATGACACGCTCTATCACTTGGACATTATAATAATGAATTGAGTATGAGTTGTCACTTTCCATCTTAAGTTAAAATGGAATTTTCTTCATCAACATTTTCAAACAGAATTTTCAATATATTGTCTTTTCTACAATGGATTTATTTTATTATACAATATAGATAAAGACAAAGTATAAATTTACATTGCACTATGCGAAGAATGTAATTGGTTGATTCAACAAAAATGCAAGTTATAATTTTAATTGTGTAAATTGCACAGAAGAACACACATAAATTTATGCATTTTAATTCAATTTATATATTTTTAACTCCTATCCCTAAACTTCCTATTTTGAGATTAAATTTTTAAAAAATTGTTATACCATATTAATTAGTGTCAAATACACACTACATACATCAACCAAACAAAATAAAAAATTACCTCAAATTGCAAAACCCAATTGCGTGCTCCAGAACCGGATCCTTTATGGAGATGATAAGCAGGTAAACTCCCATCCAAGCAATCTTCATTCCCAAATTAAATTCGAAATTAATATATATTCCCATAAAAATTTAGAACAAAAATAGAGGGAAAAAAAGGAAAAATGATGGCAATTAAACTCTGAGAAGTAAACTTACAGGCCCCGAGACGTCTGGCTCTTCTGGTTGACACCAACGTCATTTTCACCAGAAGTCGATCGTGTCGCTGTGACTGTGAGTTACTGCACCAGGGTGCGCACGTTAGCATCATCACCAATAGAAATGCTATTCTTAACCTTACAGCCATTCTTGTCTCCCCTGGCTCCCTTCTTTTTTCCAGAATGGTGGATATTCAAATATCCACATACGTGTGTATATATATGTGTGTGTGTTTTGATCGACACGTACAAAATATGTAGGGTTTGAGGAGATTCAAATGTAAACACTACGAGTTACAGAAAAGAGGAACGAAAGACACAGGGGATGTTTGAGGAAGGAGAATATATGGTTCTTTTGGTGTATGTGTGATTGAAATGGCCGGAGGTGGCCTTAGGCTGGGGATAGGAATGGCGGGAAGGAGGAGGAATATGGAGAGAGAGAATGGACAGAAAGAACGATCCAAAAGGAACGTGTCAGGTTTAGGGCCGGGGGCTCCACCAACCTTTGCCTAAGGGTTGTGAATAATGTCATATGAAAATAATGATTGGTTGATGGATTGGGATCGGATCATTTAGGTCCTTTTCCTTTCTTTTTTTCTTTTTTTTTTCCTCCAGCTATTATCGGGTTAATTAGTATTTGAAAAAGATTTGTGAAATAATGGATTTGGTAAGTTACACCATATTTGATTTCAATACGTTCAAATTAGGCTGAGATGTGTGTATTGGTTTCATTTTTGATTGAATGAGTGACTTTCTCATGTCTTATAGAAACTATAAAAAGTTGTTCGTACCAACTCAAAAAAAAAAAATTAAAAAGTTGTGTACGAATACTTAATAGTTTTAAGAATGTTTGATGATCTATTATTATAAAACTCTTTTCTTAATTAGTAGATCTTTTATAATATTGTCTTACTTATAAGATGTTTCGGGACAGATATAGTCCAAATGACTTTTAATAATTATTGGCCGGACAACCAATTTTGTTTAGGATGACTTTTGTTAAACTATCCTTTTTAATCACTCATAAATGAAAAATTCAACGTAAAATTAGTGATTAATCACCCAATCTCTATGATATCATCTTTCAAGAAATTTATCTCACTGTAAGTTTTCATGAGACTGTCTCATCCAATAAATTCTAAACATTTTAAATCATCAGATAGATTAACATGGGGTTGGTATAAATTTTCAAAACCAACTTAAGGATGCAATTAAAGTCTTGAAGGTTGTAAAAGTAGTAAGCAAGCCAAATTAGATCTAAAATGGTAATAAAATAGTCCAATACACTTGTTTTTTTCTTTTGGCTGGTTGTTGAATAATAGTAGTATCTTTTAATTAGACTTGTTGCTTTCAGTTTGTTAGTTTCTCACTTTCCACTTTCTTCCTTGCTTTAGTTTCTGATTATTCGTTGCTTTTGTCTAGATTTTACCAAAGGTCGTTGCAGGTAGCTGGGTTTATGATTGTTGAAGGTGAACAAACTTTGTGGACTTGTGATTTTGGCCTTAGCTGGAAGCCCCGACTATTTTCATCATAAGTATTTTGGAAATGCAGGAGAACAGTTTATAGCTTAGGGTCTATTCTTTTTGTTGGAAAATTTAGGTTGGTAAACGAGTGAAGTTGGTCGAGATTGGTAGAAGTGGGTTGAAGTAGGTTTATATTAGTATTTTTTTGTTGAAGTGGGTTGAAATAGGTTGAAGTTGGTTGAAATAGGTTAAAGTGGGTTGGAGCGGGTTGAATTAATTTGGTTTTGTATGATAGATAGAAATTTGTTAAAATAGTGGAAAGTAGGTTGAAGTTGGTATTTTTTTTATTGAAATTTGCAAAGTACGTTGAACTATGTTGATGTGGGTTGAAATTGGTTGAGCTTGATAAATTTAGATTTTCCAACGAAAAGAACAGGGCCTCAATCTGATTTACGTATATCAAGATATATTGAAAAAATACGCTTCAATAAGTAGTAAGATACATACATTTTAAGTTAAAAATTATAATTTCAAATTTTATGACTCATAAAAATTTATTTACTCATTTGCCCTTTTATAATAGATACAAAGTCTTACTTTGAATGAAATCATCATGCCCATATCCATCCAAAAGCACACACGTCAAAGTGCCCACCCAAAAAGCACACGTCAAAGTAATGAAGTATGTATCTTTAAAGCAAAATGGTATCATTTTATTTTGTTACAAAGAAGAAGGAAAATATGATGTATATGAAATTAATTCAAAATCCATATAGTAGTTTTCAAACATTATACCCATTAATTGAACACTTGAAAACATATGATCGCAACATATTTTCGGTCTTATGCTCTCTTTTACAACTGATGTATAGCATCTTATGTTCCTATAAAAAACCAAAAGTTCGAGCGTGAGATACAAAAATAAACTTTCGCAATTGAGTCTAGTTTGAGGGGTTACTTTAGGAAATAATCATTTAAATAATTTTTTAAAAGGGATAAGAGGATCAATTTACTGGAGCCTATCTCAGGGCAATCCAATGAGTCACAATAGATTAAACAAAGTAAGGTAATGCCACGTCCATGTTAAATTTTTATAGATCAATTGGGCTTTTAACAAACGAGTCATGCATATAAGTTCAAATAAGGATCTAACCCAAACCAATTGATAGTGGGTGGAGTAACTCACAACTTTATATATATACTCAAGCCATTTAACTTTATTAATGTGGGACAACACCCACTATAATGTTCTTTGAATTTTACCAATGTGGGACAGTACTCACTTTCGCACTCCAACACGCCCCTCACATGTGGGCTACTAATAAGGCCCAACACGTGTACACAATTTTAGTCAAACGGGGACGGTGGTAAATCAAGATCGAGTAACCCGCGCTGATACCATTTTAAATTTTGTATATTCAATTGTGCTTTTAACAAAAAGTCATGTATATAAGCTCCAATAAAGTTCCAACCCAAAACCAATTGGCATTGGGTGGAGTAACTCACAAGTTTATATATATGCTCAAGTCCTTCAATTTCATCAATGTGGGACAACACCCACTATCATATTCTTTGAATTTTTATTAATGTGGACAATACCCACTTTCATACTCTAACACGTCCCCTCACGTGTGGACTACTAACAAGGTCTAACACGTGTACACAATTTTAATCAAACGGGGATGATGGCAAATTAAGATCGAGCAACCTACTATGATACCATGTTAAATTTTTTATACATCAATTGGGCTTTTAGCAAACGAGTCATGCATATAAGCTCAAATGACAAAACTAATTGGCAATGGGTGTGGAGTAACTCATAAACTTATATACATGCTCAAACCCTTTAATTTCATCAATGTGGGACAATAGTAACACCCACTATAATATTCTTTAAACTTTATCAATGTAGAACAATACTTACTTTCATATTCCAACAATCCAAGTCAAACATGAAGTCATAGTCCACACAATTTCCTCACACAAAAGTAAGAAAATTACTCCCCCATAATCGAACCCAGGGAAAAAGTTTCTTGCAGGGGTAGTAAACGGCGTGCTACTGAAAGTTAAATCCTTGGCAAACAATCATTTAAGCAACGTCTTGCTAGACTTCAGAGTATTAGACTCTCAAGTGTCAAGCTATCGTAAAGTAATCCATTCCACTTATACTCAATGTTATCAATTTCAAAATTATTAGGCAAATTAGGATTTACACAACCCAATTATGTTAAAAAATCTCATTTCTCTCCCTCCCCCTCCCCCTCCCCCGGGACTCTCTATTTCGTTTTCCTGCAAAAAACTCCACTCATTCTTGACAAATTTTGATATGCACCTAGAAGCATGCGCTTTAATTTTACTTGTCATAAATGTTTTTTTTAGTTGTATTTGTTATACAGACTATTTTAATGTTTTTGTTGATGTAACTTTTGGAAGCATATACTCTAACGAGCTCTAGATGATTTGCTCATTCTCCCTCCAATAGTGCAGCAAATTCTTATATGCTCCTACGAGCATGTGCCATCACTCGCCACATTTTTTCCCCACGTGTATTTGCTATATAAACCATCTTAATATAATTTTGCTAATTAATGTGATTTTTGAGATTATGTGCTCCAAGAAACATGATAGAAGTTTTGCTATATTGTCGAACAAATCCATATTCAATTTTGGTTTGTTGAATCACTATTTGATTACAACGAAACACAGTACGTAATATGTAGCTTGGGCTATCGAGTATTCTAATTGAACAGTGAACGACACTCCCTAGTCCCATTCCAGCGTTACGTACCAGCACAACCCATTTTAGTAGCCCATTGTAGATGAATGGCTTGACAAATTTCAAGCATATGGTCTAAGATGCCTAGAGGCACGTCTCAATTAGTTATTAGCATATGGTGCAATGCTCATTAATCTAGTCGGGTGCAATGCCATATGGCCCATATCCATTTGGGTAGTCAAAGCATTAGGTGTCGAAGTGTCTCGAAATGCACTTTGATGGTGTCGTATAGCCAAACTTTTGTTAAGTTGTGAATGAACTTGTGTCTCATATCAATTAGTCTTAGCTAAAAGTGGACACATCTTTCTTGATCACCGAAGAAAAGGTCCAAGCCACAACTCACAAGGGCAAAGTTCCGTAGGATTATAAGTCTTTGTATCTCTCTCTCTTTCTCTTTTGCCGATCTTGAACGAGTTCAGCTTGGGCAAGCGAGTCACTGGAGGTCGGAGCTCCGAGAGCTCTACCCTGAGTGGATCTCCATAACAAACAGCATCATTTAGTGTAAAGGAGTGAAATTCAGGCTCGTCAAATTTGTGCACACCAACTGTTCGATGAATTACCCAGACTATTTGTGAGCTCCGGGAGCTCTACCATGAGTGGATTTCCACAACGAACAACATCATTTAGTGTGAAATAGTGGAATTCGAGCTTTGTGCACACCAATTATTCGATGAATTGCCTAGACTATTTGTGATTACAATCAGGACAACTAATAAAAGAAATTGGTGGAGAGGAAGATGATGAGAGTAGATAGGCAAGAAGGCAGAAAGGAAATCTCTGTATTCATTAGCAACATCCCTCTAAAATTGGATAAACTTGGTTTGAAAGGTATTTCTCAGAAGGCTGGGGAAGTCCATGATGTTTACATTCCGTTTAAGAGAGCCACTAGAACAAGAACAAGATTTGATTTTGTCCGATTCAGGGAACCAAGAGGAAGTTGCAAAGAGTATAGTCATGTTTAATGAGGCAACTATTAGGGGCCGAAGAATCAATGCATGCATGGCCAAATATGAAAAAAGAACAACAAGAGGCAAGGCAAACCATGACCATCAAAGTATGAATCAACCACCAAGAGGTAGGGGGAAAACATGTTCATCAGAGCATGAATCAACCACTAAGAGGGATCAGGAGAAAGAAGATACAGATGCAAGAAAATAATAAAAAGGCTAAGAAGGTGAGATTCAGTAAGGAAGACACTCGGGAATCCCATATCCTTCAAGGAAAAGTCAATATTGACTTTGTGGAATGGTTGAGCAGAAGCCTAGTGTGCACGTCTAAGGAACCTTGAGACTTAGGAGCCTTGGCCTCTCCAGTGATAAGTGGGTATGGAGAATGCACCAAGATTTGTTCGCTTAGTAACTTAAAATTCATCTTAACATTTCTATCAACAATCCAAATGGAGGAAGCTTTAGCCAACCTTGTAGAACTAGATTTGTGGTTCACTAATATCAAGAAATGGGATAAATATAATTGTTGTGAGACTAGGAGAGTTTGGTTGGAAATATTTGGAGTCCCCCCACATGGATGGACTTGGGAGAATTTCAAAGGCAGTGCAGATACATGAGGCAGACTAATCAGCTCCAGCAAGTCCGTTGCAAGAACTGCCTCATTTGAGTCAATGAAAATCCTTATTGATACAGACCAATTCCACACCATAGAAGCAGACTTTATCCTTTCCCTTAAAGATTTAGGTTATAGGATCAAAGTCAAAGAGATAGGTCATGTTATTCAATTTATTCAGCCATCATCAATCCCTACTATGGAAGCCATGGATTTAAATAACGGAGTTTTGGGATTTGAAGATATTAATTATGTGGCATCTATAGATGACATGGCCTTCAATGACTCGCAAAGGAATGACAGGTTGTCCTCTAAGCAAGATATGGAAGTAGTCCAAGAGACACAACCTAGTCAAATTAATCCAAAAGAAACACAAGGGACAAGGAGACCAAAAGACATTTTTGAAGATAGTGTTGATTCAAGTACTAAGACAAAAACAACTTGCTTTGGCCAAAATGGCTATTTCGATGAAGTCATTAAAGTATCACAACATTTATCAACCTTAGGAGCTGAAGCAAAACGCAAATGGTCACACATTGATGAGCAGCCACCTCCAGGCTTCGGGACAGCTGCCAATTATCAGCTTAATAATTTTTCACCTTACTCCCAAAATATCCTAGAGGATGGGGAAATTCAAATAAGTCAATATGAAGTTGAACCATCGCACCCCCCCCCCCCAGGCTTTGATATTCTTGCAAAATCATCTTATCCTGTGCTGAACAATCCCAAAAGGCAACCTAATAATAGCATACCAAAAGTGCTCAGCACACCACTCTAATCACTTAGTCAAACCTCAAATTCTGTACAACAGATTGCTATAGAATCTTTGCAGATAGGAAAACTCTTGGGGTTAGAAGTGACACGGAATGAGAAGGTAGTAGCAGCAAGAATTAGACCTTGAAAAAAACAAAAAAATTCCAGCATCAAAACCAACATCAAAGCCAGAAAGGAAGCTTACCGTACACCATAAATAGTAGCATCTATTCAGCATAAAGGTGGATGTGTGTAACATAAGAGGGATTGGATCAGATAATAAGAAACAGACCATCAAACAGTTGATCAAGGGCGAAAATATTGATGTTATGGGACTGGTTGAAACAAAGCATGAAGATCTTACACAATGGGAAATTAGGAGCAAGCGAGCAATTGAGGACATCACAATGTTGAATGGCTTCAGGTTCCAGCCGTTAATGGCTCAGGAGGTTTGATAATGTCTTGGCAAAAGGAACTATTCCACATAAGTAATTGTTTTACAATGCAAATGTACGTTTGCATTATTGGGGAATTTCAACAAGATCACTTTAGTTGTGCCATTTGTGTCATCTATGCTCCAAATGATTAACATGGCAAATTACTGTTATAGAACCAACTACCAGCTCTCAAGGCAAACCTTTCTCTCCTACTTATTCTCATGGGAGATTTCAATGAGGTGCTAACTCTGGATGAAAGAAGAGGATCAATACATACTACCCCTTGTATGAGAGAACAGGGGGAGCTCATCCAGGACTTGCAACTCAGAGATTTGACCATAAACGAGAAGTATAACTGGATGAGGAAAAATGTTGCAAGTAGGATTGATAAAATCCTTGTGGCGAAAGAATTCTTTGAGACTTTTCAACATATTCGAGCCTTCTGTAAAGAAAGATGTCTATCAGATCACTACCTTGTCTTGATGACAACATCACAAGCCTCATGGGGACCAACACTATTCAAAACCTTAAATTGTTGGCTTGAGGAGCCCGGTTTTATTAAGGTGTTCAAAAAGGAGTGACTTCAACTTACAACATTACCTTTTGAGAAGAAATTAAAAGCTCTCAGAGCCCCACTGAGTAGATGGAATAAGGAAACTTTTAGTCATATTGACCATGAAATATTATCCTTCCAGTTTGAAATTTCAAAGGTAGATCAACAAACACAAGATCATGAATTGCAGAAGTGTGAGTTGAATAAAAATGAAGCATTACAGACACAACTATGGCTGTGGATGGCAAGAAAGGAGAGATATTGGAAACAATTGTCAAGATGCAAACTGCTAAAAGAAGGTGACATGAACACCAGATATTTCCATCTCTTAACAACTATAAGAAGAAGAAAAGAGATGATTGAGAAGATCTGTGTGGAGGGAGTTGAAACTACAGAGCCCATTGAAGTAAGAAAGGCCATCATCAAGCACTTGAAACAATTGTATGCAAGACAGGAACCTTCAACCTTTAACATCTCTTCATTAGGTCTCCATAGGTTGTCTTCTGAGGATTCCCATCAACTTGAACGAGCAGTAACTATTCAGGAGATCAAAGAGGCCATGCTCAGTTGCGACCCCTCAAAAGCTCCGGGATATGATGGCTTCAATCTAAAATGCATCAAGCATGTATGGCCAGTTATTGGTGAAGAATTAAGTAACTTTATCCTGCACCTTTTCAAAATAGGCTACTTTCCTTCTAGCATCAACACCACCTGGGTGACTCTGATACCAAAGAAAAAAGAAGTAGTAGAGATAAAGGATTATTGACCTATCAGCATGGTAGGAAGTGTGTATAAGGTAATATCGAAGGTGCTTAGCAGGAGACTTAGGGAAGTACTTCCCTATATAGTTGGGGAAACACATACTGCCTTTGTAGGTGGGAGACAAATTTTGGATAGTCCAATTATTGCCAATGAGGTAGTTAACTGGCTAAAAAAGCAAAAAAAGTCAGGGACTTTACTCAAGTTAGATTTCCAAAAAGCCTATAATACTATTGATTGGTATAGTATGGATACGGTTTTGAGAAAAATGAGCTTTGGTGATAAATAGAGAGGTTGGATATCTGCTTGTCTAACCAATTCAAGTGTGTCAATCCTTGTTAATGGCGCACCGTGTAAACCATTTAAAATGGAAGAGGTATCAGACAGGGGGATCCCCTGTCCCCGTTTCTTTTTGTCTGATGGATGAGGTTCTCAATAGATCACTACAAAAAGCCACAGAAATGAACATGTTTAGAGGAGTGCTAGTGGGTGCAGGACAACTCTATGTCACTCATCTACAATTGGCTGATGATACCTTAATTTTTTTGTGAAGCAAATGAGCAATGCTTGCAGAATGTAAAGTGGATCCTACTTAGCTTCCAATCCTTTTTAGGATTAGCAATGAACTATAGTAAATCTGGACTCATAGTCATTGGAAAAAATGAATCTTGGGCACAGAGTGTAGCAGACTCCTTGGGATGCAGTTTGCTGTAGCTTCCAATAACTTATCTGGGAGTTCTGTTGGGAGCAAACATGAGAAAATTTAATTCATGGTAGTGTATCCTTGACAAAATACAATAGCGGCTAAGCTCTTAGAAATGAAGTTGCTTATCAAGGGCTGGCAGACTTGTGCTTATCAAAGCTATTTTGAACAGCTTACCAGTTTATTATTTATCTCTCTGTAGATTGCCAAAAAAAGTGGCAAGTGAGACAAATAAGATCCAAAGAAGGTTCCTGTGGAGTGGAAAGAGTGACGCAAAGTTCTATGCACTAATTAAATGGGAAGTCGTACAACAACCTAAAAACAAAGGAGATTTGGGAGTTGGTGATCTACTACTAAAAAATGCAACCTTGTTGTTCAAGTGGTGGTGGAGATATGCTTTCGAAGAGGGAGCTATGTGGAGGATTGTGGTTAATTCCATTCATAACGAAGATTTTGCAATCTTGCCAGCTCAAACATTGACTAGCATCCCAGGGCCATGGAAGGAGATTAAAAAGCTGTCAAATGAAGCATCACCTGTACAGGAATCTTTCTTCCAAACTATAAAGGTGAAATTGGGGGGGGGGGGGGTCAAAAATTAGATTCTGGAATGATCCATGGGCAATGCAGAAGCCACTGCAACACACCTATCCGAGTTTGTTTATTGTCTCCTCTCAGCAACAAGAAAGTATTTCCAATATGGGATGGTTTGAGGGAAGCACTTGGAGATGGGCTTTAAGTTGGAAAAGGCAGTTGAGATATGAGGAATACCTTGAAGTTGGCCGGTTCAATAACCTATTGATCCAGTGTCATCCAGTAAGAGGTGAAGTAGAGAAAGCCCTATGGTGCTCAAAAAGAGACTTCACAGTTAAGACATTACTAGACAAGGCCTCTGTGTTAGTAGGTCAAAGGATAGAAATAGACAGCCTGGTATGTACTGTTTGGATGAATATTGCCCCCCCTAAAGTTGAATTCATGTTGTGGTTAGCACTCCTTGGAAAACTCAACACAAAGGATCTCATAGCCAGAAAAGGAATCTTACATGCGAATGCCAATTCCTGCAGTTTTTGCTTATCTCACACAGAAGATTTGGACCATTTGTTGGTCTTTTGCCCCATCTCGTGGAACATATGGCAAAACTTAGCATCAAACCTTGGATCTCCGAAAATCAAACAATTTTATGAAAGATAGATATCTATAAAAGTCTTCAACCCTGTCGGTAAGAAACTTTGGATTGCAACTTTTTTTTGCGACTTCTTAGAGCATTTGGATGATGAGGAATGTAGTGGTGTTTGAAAAACAAGAGCTGAATCCAGTTGCCTTATGTTAGTCTATTAAATGGAGGGTAGCATTATGGTCTCGAGCTTGGAAAGAGAGCATTGTCTATACTCCATATATCTTGGCCCAAAATTTCCATCATATTCCCATTTTACTCCCCTAATAGGGACTTCTGGAGTTGTTGTTTCTATGTCAGGCACATGTAGAGCTTATAGCTAAGTCTCAAATCATCACGTAACAGCTTGTGACGAGGCAGTTTACTGTTTTTATTTGACTTGTGGAATCCTACATTCTGATGGGTATGCTGCTGTAATTCTTCAAGAAATTCAACCACTAGGGGAGTGGGGTTTCACAGTCTGGTAGTTTATCTTTTAGTTACCTTTGTTGGTAGTGTACAACATTTATTGTTTATGGTTTGTAACCTTTATTTTCTCAGCCTGTCTGACTTTACTAATCGAAAAAACAAGAACTTGTGTCTTATAGGGGAGATGGCTTATCCTTTGATACAACATTTAAGAGAAGTAGAGAACAATACAATATGTTTTTAGTGTGTTGTATAGTGTATCTAGTTTTCATGGAGTGAGATGTGCTAAGATAAATACATATCTTGCTACTATGAACTATTAGCTTGTACAATTTTATTAATTTATTTAATGGTCTTTTGGACTAAAACTATGCTTAAAAACAATATGCTAAACTATTTATTTCTAGCAGAAATAACAAGGTAGTTCTTTCAAGTAAAGCTTAAGGGGGTGTTTGGTAAACAACTTTTTGAAGAGTTTTTTCGCCAAAAGAGTTTTTTGATCAAAATAAACTGTTTAACCTAGTAAAAAAGTTAATTTGGGTGTTTGGTAGAATAGCTTTTTGGAATAGCTTTTTGGGTCTAAAAAGCTCATTTGAAAAGACTAATTTGATTAGCTTTTTGGAAGAACTTTTTGAAAAATTAGCTTTTTGTCTCACAACTTTATTATAAATAACTAATTTCACCAAACAGTTTTTCTACAACACAGCTAACAGCTAACAGCGAATACGTAACAGTTAATAGCTAGCAGCTGTTCGCCAAACATGACCTAAATATTTTTGCTTGATTTGTTAAATAAGATTTTTTTTTTAAAAGTATACTTGCGTATCAAATCTTTATTATAATATCAGCTGATCCCGTAATTTTTTTAAAGTATCATAATTTATGTTGCCTTTATGCCTAAAGTAATTACAGTTTTTGAAAACAATAGTATAGAAGTCCAAATGAGGTTTTGATCTTAAGGTGGGGGGAAGAACAGGAACTTGTGGAGCCAGTCTTGTAGATCAGAGTAAGGCCCTGTTCTATTTCGCGTTTTTTAGAATTTAGCTAAGAGCTTACATCTTCTTACAGCTTCTTACATCTCCTTACATCTTCTTGCATCTCCTTACATCTCCTTACATCTCCTTACATCTCCTTATATCTCCTTATATCTCCTTACATCTTCTTACATCTCCTTACATCTCCTTACATCTTCATTTTATTTATTTTGTATTTTGTATTTTTTTTAAAATTGTTAATTTTAAATTTTAAATTTTAAATTTTTTTGGTCTTTATTTTTTAGTTTTTATTTTTTATTTTTTTTATTTTTTTATTTTTTTTAATTTTTAATTTTTAATTTTTCATCTTTTATTTTTAATTTTTTAATTTTTTAATTTTTTAATTTTTTTAGTTTTTTTAATTTTTTAATTTTTATTTTGTAATTTTGTAATTTTTTATTTTTAATTTTTAATTTCTTTTGTTTATTTTTTTATTTTTCATTTTTCATTTTCATTTTTTCATTTTTTATTTTTTTTAGTTTTTTATATTTTATTTTTACATTTTAAATTTTATAATTTTTATTTTTTAATTTTTTAATTTTTTAATTTTTATTTTTAATTTTTATGTTTATTTTAAATTTTAAATTTTAAATTTTAAAATTTTCAAAATTTTAAGTTTTTTTTTTATTAAAAAATTGAAAATTAAAAAATTAAAATTAAAATTAAAATTAAAATTTAATATTAAAAATTAAAAAATTAAAAAATTAAAAATTATGAATTAAAAATTAAAAAATAAAAAATAAAAATAAAAATTACAAATTAAAAAATTAAAAAATAAAAAAAAATAAAAAATTTAAAAAATAAAAAATAAAAAATAATAATTAAAAAAAAAAAAAAAAAAAAAAAGAAATAAAGAAGTAAAAAATAAAATAATAAAATAATAAAATAACAAAAATTACAATATTACAAAAAATACAAGAAATAAAAAAAGTAAAAAATAAAAATAAAAAATGAAAAAAAAAATAAAAAAATAAAAATACAAAATACAGCTTCTTAAGTATATTATTTTAATATTATTATTTTTCATCTAAAACAAATTATACTATACAACTATTTTACAATTTAACAACTCCTTATATCTATCCTTACAGCTCCTTACAGCTTCTTACATCTTCTTACAGCTCCTTACATCTTCTTACAGCTCCTTACATCTCCTTACAGTTTCTTACATCTTTTTGTATCTATCTATCTATCTAAAATGCGAAATAGAACAGGTCCTAAGAACACAGGACTCTACAGTTACGCAATCCCAACCCAATAGTAAGAAGATAAGCGGCCAATCTTCACGCAAAAAGAAACTTAGTCAAGCGCGTGCAAATGGCACGCACGTCGAGAATTAATAGGTGCCTTCTGGTACAGGACATGACTTTTCAACTTTTCAATTTTATTTTCCAATTCGTGGCTTGAGATTGCTGCACTTCTTTATTGACCTGCTCAACTTGTTACTATCTCTCACTCTCTGAGAACAAATTAAATGTACTCTAATACGAAAGTTTGTTCTTTTCATAGCTAAATTAGAGTAAGTAAAAGAGGAAAATAAATTATGGTAGGTTGAAGTAGGTTATGATGGGTTAGAGTAGGTTGAAGCAGATTGAAATGGGTTAAATTTTTTTTATGTGATAAATTGAATTTGATTAAAATAATTGAAGTGGATTGAAGTAGGTTGAAATGAGTTAAAATAGGTTAAAGTAAGTTGGAGTTGGTATTTTAAAATTATTCCAAAAAAGAACATGGCCTGAATATGGTAAAAATATTGAAACAAATTTTAATGTTAAAGCTTGGACATAATCATGTAATTGCTTAAACCTGGTGTCAAACTAACCATAATGCATTATAGCTCAAACTTGATGTCAAACGCCATCAGTTAGAGGAGTGCCCAAAAATATTAGCCTCATTACTCAACTCCCTAATAAAAAATGCTCAAATTCTTACATTTTAATTCTCGACACTGTTACTCATAATGCTCGACATCAATGGATTCAATCCTCCAAATGGCCTTGGCTACAACACTGAAGAACCTAAAACTCCACATGTCAATATTTCTGCAAATTCCTGTCATTCATTATCTCCATTTTTTAACATGTTCCTTGTTGAAAAACTTTGCCTTAGACCAAATAATTAGTTGTTGAGTATGGAATTCAAAAATTGTTATTTTGTAAAAAAAAAACAAACAAATTCACAGCAACATTAGAAGCACTGAGTACGTGTGAACCATAAATTTTGAGTCTAAAATAAATAAAGATAAGAAATTCAGAAACAAATTTAGTTTTATATTGATGTAGTGTGCAGGTACAATCTCTGAATTTAATACAATAAGATGATCCTCTAATTCGATCTCCTAATGATTTGAGTATTCCGAGGGCTTGATGGTTGATCTCGGTTGATACAAATCAGCTGAAGAACTCTGGAGACTGTTCTTGATTTTTGATCTGCATGTGGCTGATTATAGTTTCTGAAGCTCTGCAAGTTTTGATCCTTCTCGCTTGATAGTTGAATGCTCCTTATTGTCTGAGCTCTGAATTCTGCAAATGCTCCCTCCCAAATGAAGGGGTAAACACCCTATTTATAGGCTCTGCCAGTTAGAGTTAGAGCCGGGTTTTGGGCCTAAGCCCAATAATTATTTTTTTATTTTAAATAAAGAAAAATAATTAATAATTTCTGCATCATTGACACCACGTGACAGCTTTTAATTGGCTAAACTTAATTTTAACCAGGCGGGTCCACCAAAGTCAACGTGACACATGGCAATCTACAATTGGTCGATTTTTTACACATGGCATTATCCGATTTAACGTAGAATTTTTGTCTTCTACAAATGTCCCCTCGAGAGTCGGTCGCGTACACAAATTTGTAGTGTTTGTCTCTTTTTGAGGCCGCTGAGTCTCAAATACTTAATTGATGCAAGTGATTAAAATTTTGATGGGTAACTTTTTTTTTCATTTGCAAAGTAAAGTTTTTTTTTTTTTACTTGACATTTACCCGAAATATGATGAAGGTGAGCCTAATTTGACAAACCCAGGAACAAATTGGGCCCAAAAAACCCTGTTTTCTTCTTCTTATATATAATAATCCTCTATTCCCCCTTGGGGAAAAAAAGGAAAATGAGGATAGCTTGTACGTAGCACCCCATCTTTTTTTTTTTTTTCAATTTCTTCTCTCTTTTTTTTTTTGATAATTTTGGCTGGAGGATTTGTGATAAAATTATATCTATAACTCTTGATAAAATTTATCACCAACTCAAACTCATAAATATTTGTGTTGGAATAGGAGTAGAGAGCTAAGATCTACGCTGCTATATAAAGCCATGTATGGGTTGCTGTCAATTCATCTACTCCTTATTCCATTAAATTACCTTGAATTGCAGCAAAAGATTGCTTTGGGGTAAAATTTCTGCTTCTCTCCCTTCAAACCTCAATAGGATTTTTGTCTGGCTTATTGTCCTCTGTTCTCTGTTTCTCTGCATCCTTCTTTCCCATGAACATTCATTGAATCATCCATCTTTCATATTCTTTTTAGAGCCAATTGTTGTTGCCTGTGATTTGAGAACATATGAAAGGATTGATGTTTCTAGGTAATAATAGACACGTGGGTTTGGATTAAAATTTGAAGAGAGACCATCAGATTCAGGTAAGCATAACCCCAAAAAAGAGAAACCCGGTAACAAGCACTGTTGACTGGTATAAATCTTTGATTTTTTTTTCTTGCTTGGGGCGGATTTGACGTTGTTCAAAGGCTCTAGATTTTTATTTTTATTTTTTGCAGTTTTTTTTGAATTTTTGATCTGGAGCTAAATGACTCAATGCTTCTACTGCCAAATCTCCATGAACCCTTTTTTTTTCTTTCCTGGTTTGACGGAAATTAGAGTACAAGCAGCACAGCCATGGCAGCTGGAGAATAGAGAGAAACAAGAGGCGAGAACGAAGAGCAGAGCAGCATGCGTGTGCCCAATCTTTGTTTTTAACAATTTAGAGTCAAACTAACTCAAAGTGTTGGTCTCATCAGAACTAACACTCCATAGTATTTTTGACATCTTTTCTTTTCGTTGTCGCCGCCAAGGATCTGCAGCCTTTTGATTTGCCTTTGACACTTTCCTTTCGTTTTGTATTTTTTTCAATCCCTTTGTTTTGTCTTTCTTTTTTTAGGCCCAATTGATCTCTCTTTTTGTTACTAAATTAAGAATTAGTCATCTAATTAAATCAATTTGTGGTTGATTTAATCGTTTGTTTTCTTGTAACCCTTTTTTTTGTTCAAACTTAAACTAACACCTCCTTTTTTTTAGGAAACTGTTAAATCGACTATTCCCGCCCTTTTTTTGTATAATTAGACCAACAACTACTGATTTATATTTGGTTTACACTCCTTTTTTGGGGGGGTGAATTTTTTTTTTGTCACCTTTTTTTTTGCTTTTTGTTGGAGAACTTAAATTTATGTTCTTTTTTTTTTTCTTTTTTTCCAGGAAGCTGCTGAATCAACTTAAATTTCTTTCTTCCAGCCATGACTCCCCTGATTAGCTTGCGAAGTGAGTTCGACTTCTAAGACGAGGAATCGTTTCTCCTCGTAGATTCGATTCTTCGCAGGCAACTCCCTTACTTAATCTAATTGGGGTCGACTTGAATTTCTTATTTCCAGTCACGGCTCCTCCGATTAGATCGCGAAGTGAGGTCGACTTCTAAGACGATGAATCGTTTCTCCCCGTAGATTCGATTCTTCGCAGGCGACTCCCTCACTTAATCTAATTGGGGTCGACTTGAATTTCCTCTTCCCAGTCACGACTCATCCAATTAGATCGCGAAGTGATGTCGACTTCTAAGACGAGGAATCGTTTCTCCCTGTAGATTGGATTCTTCGCAGGCGACTCCCTCACTTAATCTAATTGGGGTCGAGTTGAATTTCTTCCTCCCGATCACGACTCCTCCGATTAGATCGCGGAGTGAGGTCAACTTCTAAGACGAGGAATCGTTTCTCCTCGTAGATTAGATTCTTCGCAGGCAACTTCCTCACTTAATCTAATTGGGGTCGACTTGAATTTCTTCCTTCACCATGGTGCATTTTCTGGACTCATCATCCAATCCCAAGAAGAAAACTCTTACCATCCTGGACAGAGAAGACGATCCAATCAAAGAAGACGTGACTCTCCGTGTAGATATGCCAGCACCGCTACCGTCCAGACGCTCTTTACTCCATAACTACCTTGCAGATTCATGTTGGAGTGTAGAATCTACTCGCGAAATACAAAGATCAGACGGATTCATCTCGACTTTGAGAGTCTTGAAACTTAGCTCGCCATTAGTTGCATCTTCAACCTCTTCTCAAGGAGCAACACCCTTACTTTGACATCGTATCATGGATGAGACACTATCCTGGGGCAGCTTTTCATCTTGTTTCTCCAACAACTTCTTCATACCGTGCTATTGGAAATGGCTTGAAGACGTTCTTGGCCGCAACAAAGACAGACTTACGGAATGGAAGCTTCACGATGGACTGTATGCATCCTTGTTCTCTTATGACATGAGTCTCACCGTCTTCAAAGCATTCTACGAACTATGGTGCCACACTACCAACACCTTTTGCACAGAGAGCGGCGATATGTCAATCTCCTTATGGGATTTGCGGACTATAGGTGGACTTTCAACTGACGGTGCTTACTACGAAGAAGTCATTCCATCCTCCAAAGAACTCCTTTCTGCAGGACGTGGAGATAATGATATTCCAGCGACTTGCACGTTCATCTTTTTTGCATTCCATAGACTATGCCAAGATGTTCATAGCAGTGTTCAACTTCCTGTTTCTGAATGGATATGCTTCTGGTATAGATGGCGACAGATTTACACATCTCCTTCCAGCCATGACAACAGAAATCGAATTAAAGCTCCAACAAACACATCATGTCCATCTGGCTTGATTGCTCATTGCACAGGGCGAACGAAGAGAGAGAAATATCATTTAGTGACGCTCAACATTCTTGAGGCCCTAATCGAAAAAACCTACCTTGCTGCCCTTACTTCTTGTTGGTTGTGCTCCTTTGCGCTACCAACTAAAGTAGTGTGCCTTATTCGCCCAGCTATGTTCGTAGCTGCAAGCAAACTGGCTCATGGGGAATGTCTAAACCTAGCAATTCCTGCTTTGACTAGCATTTATCGGGGTGTAAGGCTGTCGCGGTGCCTACAAATTAAATAACCTAAATACCCTTGTAATTAAATATTAAGAACTATAGATAGGGCAAGTAGGGTCGATCCCACGAG
>JACYFF010019584.1:102306090-102394585 GCA_017589665.1 Selenicereus undatus
AATAATAATAATAATAATAATAATAATAATAATAATAATAATAATAAAGTTAAAACCTGCTAAATCAACAAATAATGAGGAACGAAAAGAGAAAATAAAATAAAATAAAATAAAATAACAAAACAGAGCATGTCGACAGAAGCAGACCACAAACAGGGATTATGATGATGATGATCTGAGGTTCAATGAATGAGATCAATGATGATGATCTGGTGATGAGAGTCGTGGTGATGAGGTTGATGTTGAGCCGTGGGGTGCTTCTATGGGTTGTGGCGTGATGGGAGGGGATGGCGTGATTGTGGTGCTGGGCATTGATGATGATGGATGATGATGACGATGAGATGATGGCGTGGGGTGATGAGGAGATGGTGGTGGTGAGAAAAAGAGGAGGGATGATGCTGCTGCTGTTGTGCGTGAGGATGGGAGAGGGGTGATGCGTGGCGTGAAGAGTTGGTGCAGGAGAGATGAGAAGAGGGAGATAGAGGCTGATAAAGAATATGTGAAGAAGGGGGTGATGATGCTGCTGCATGGGATGATGGGTGAATAGAAGAAGGTGATGATATATAGAAGAGATGATGGGAGGTTTGCAGCCGTGGTTTAAGGGTAGGTATTTAGGGTTTCTTCTTCCTTCTTCCTTAGATGTCTTCTTCCCCAAGACTTCAAGCCTCTTCCCAACTCTTATAATCATAGCCCAATATAATAATTATGAGAATAATAATTTTCATAATTATTATTTTTGGACCGTCTTGTAGTCAAGTGTGTAAAACCGAGCTTCTACGTCCTTTCTCCTCTTCTTTATTAAATTAACATTAATCCTGAAAAATATATAAAACAAATCAAATTAAATGAAATAATATATATAATATACTAAAAATAATTATAAAAACAATGCATGAAATTTGACTTAACACGGGGTTGAATAGAATTTCTACGGCTCGAAGCCTGAACAAGTTGAAAGTAATTTTCCCCATTCAATACGTTTATGGATGGTTAAGGACTTACTTCCAAACTCACTTTGATCATCCCCATCATCGGCATGGCCATCCTAAGATGGTGAAGTTCTCTGGTGAAAAGATGAATCGAACTCCTGACGTACAAGAAGCTCAAGAGCTATTGAAATGCAATGATCCGTCTGTCATGTATTCTAATGCTCTTATGAAGGATACATCGGTCACCTTGATTGACGCCCATAATTTATCTCAAGCTGGAGCGCATACTTGATTTGCCTTCGCTTCGGGTTTTTGACCTTGCGACAAGGAAGAACAATTATGATTGAACCATACTTCCCTTGCAAGTTTGGGCGACAATTTGGCTTCTATTAAAATGTACTAAGTGAGCCATGAATGAATGACCGAGAGGGCACCTTACAAGATGTAGCTCGTTATTGGTTCAACCTTATAGAACACATAACAAGGTCCAGCGTGACAATTCCTGCTCCTCCTGATAAGAAGTATACACTAGTCACTATTGCATATGCCAATTGGTGGCGATCTTCGCGGGGCGATCTTTTCTCTTAGGGGCCTCAATTTCCTAGAGGCGAGGCTGTGCAACCACGAAGAGCTTCTAAAGCGAGAGTTGTTGATGATGCATCCGTCTTAGTCGTCACTTCCGGTAAAGCGAGTGCACATAAGTCAATCATACAGCCGCATAACGAACACGCCTTATCCCCCGCTGAGCTTAGAAAAGAGGGAGGCGATAGTTCCTCATTGGGAGTAGACACATCTCCTCAGAAAAGTAGGAGCTATTCGCCTGGGAAATAGAAGATTGAAACTTTGAGAGGTTTGGGTGTTAGGTCTTCTATTAGTGGAGTGAAAAATTTGTCAGGCTCGAAGAGCAGACCAGGCGTTGCAACCAAGCTGCTTAACTCCAAGAACAAGTCTAACAGTGTGATGAGCTCACTGAAATCAGAGAACAAAGCAAAGGGAGAGGTGCATCTTGTTATCCTGCCCCCTATTCGTTTCCCCTCTTTGTTTTTTTGACTTAATCCTCCTTTTAATGTAGGGATATACTGTCGAAATTGGAGACACACTTAAGGCCACATTTGGTGACAAAGACAGTGAAGCCACCTTGACTGTGTCGCATGCCAAGTCAACTGAGGATGATTCTATTAACATAATGTTGTTACCAATGAAACAAGCAAACCGCTGTCAATCACCTACTGCTTCTGTTGCAACCTACTTTCCTAGGAGAATTGCTTCTGGCGTGTTTAACGATCTGGCCTTGAGTGTCAAGCAACGCTTTCAGCAACAATTGAAAAAGTTCATCCCAAAGAAAGAAGGCGACCTTGCAAACATTCGCCAAGAAGCTGAGCAGATGTATGAAACCCTATCATCCTTCTAGGCAGATTATTTGGGGCTAAAAAATAGTGTCGAGGCATATTTGAACGAAGTCGGGCAATACCTAAAGTTGAAAGCCTAATTAGAAGATCGGACTCCTACTGAAGATGTGCTAAACAAGTAAGCAGCCTTAATAGACAAACTTGGGGAGGCACAAGCTTCAGTGGAAAAGGCTGGTGCACAGTTTGATAAAACAACTACTGCTATCGCCCAAGTTCATAAGCGAAGGAAGCTACTTGAAGCAGATCTTGAGCGAGCAAAGGCGAATGAGCTGGAATTGCAAGACAAATTTGTAGAGACTGAAGCTTCATTAAAGAAAGCCAAAGACAGTGTATTCTTCTTGAAAAAAAGGTTGCTGATTTAGATGTTGCGCCCTAAGTTACTGCAGAAGAAACGGCTCAAGTTGAAGCAGCAAAGCAACGGGTCCAAGAGCTTTTAGGTGCACTGGCTGCTTAGATCATACCCAATTGTTTTGTTTTAGATTTTTTTTTTAACTTTGGAATTTGTTGTTCCTTTTTGGACTTAGTATGGTTTAATTGGAATTGGTTTTGATATATTGCAATAAGATGAGTATTTCAATTCAAGTTTACGCAACAATATTTAGATATAGCCAACGAACGAAACCAACACAATTTATTCACTTTTTTTTTAACGGTTGTACTTAGCAAATATGTCCAAGTTGCTTACGTGCCTAAAAGGAATGTAATATCCTAAAGGATCAAGCTATACGTAGTTCAAAAACATAACATTTTTTATTTGTTTTGTTTTGCCGTTCACAGTTTAGACTCTTGCGGGCCAGGAGTATTACAAATGAATTTAACTTGAAAGAACGAGCAATTTAGGCTCTAACTTAGGAGCTTTACAACACTCTATTTCAAGGATAATAGCGCATCAAGAACTTGTCGTTGATGGTTCATACGCGCACTCCATCAGCACCAACTATCTTGTAGGTTCCATTTGTGTAAATTTCTCTGACCACATATGGACCATCCCACTTGGAGGTGAGTTTGCTTCCAGATTTGTGGGAGACAATAATCGGTCTTCTTACCGCCAACACCTGGTCTCCGACTTGGAAAGAATGCGGTCGAACCTTTTTGTTGAATGCTCTTGATAGACGGGCTTGGTAGCATTCTAGCTTTTGTTGTGCCTGAAGTCTTCTCTCATCAAGGGCCTCCAGTTCAGCTAAGCGAAGCCTGTGATTTTCGTCTTCCGTCAAACCTTCTTGTATGGCGATGCGAAGTGATGGGATTTGAAGCTCCAACGGTAAAACGACTTCAACTCCATACACAAAAGCGAATGAGGTCGACTGTGTTGGCGTCTTGTACGTTGTTCGATATGCCCAAAGAGCTTCCCATAGTCTTTCATGTCAATCTCGTTTAGACTTTGCGACAACCTTTTTGAGTAAGTTGCAAAGTGTTTTGTTAAAGGCTTCTGCCAGACTATTCGCAAGGGCGTTGTACATGGAAGACTTATGTTGAGCAAACTTAAACTTCTCGCATAGGCTAGTCATCAGGCTGTTAAAGAAGGGCTTTCCATTATCGGTGATAATGTACGTCGACACACCATACCGATAGATAATGTGTGTCTTTATGAAGTCAACCACATTTTCTTTTTTGACCTCTCTTAGTGGAATTGCTTCTACCCATTTAGAGAGGTAGTCAGTGGCAGCTAGGAAGTAGGAGTGACCAGCAGACGATTTAGGCGTGATTGGTCCAACGACATCGAGCCCCCATGCCTCAAATGGCCAAGATGCAACTGTTGGGTGGAGAGGTTCGGGAGGTTGATGTATGAAGTTAGCATGGAACTGGCAAGCATCACACCTTTTGGCATAATTTATGCAATCTTGCACCATAGTGGGTCAGTAGTAGCCCATCCTTTTAATGCGATCATGTAGCCTAAGCCCTAATTGGTGTGCTCCGCACACACCTGAATGAGCTTCCGTCATTGTTTGCTTTGCTTCTTCAGCGTCCAAGCATCGTAACCACAGACCAAGAAAGGAACGTCGATAGAGCGTCCCATTGTAGTAAAGGAAGCTTGCAGCCCTCCGCTGTATTTCTGTCTTATGCTTTGGGTCAGTAGGGAGTTTTCCATGCTCTAAGTACTCAATTATTGGTCGATGCCAGTCTTCTGCATCTGTTTCAAGAGTGTAGATCATGTTGACGTCTTCCTCTAAGTCTTCATCATTCGGCGGAACAACCCATCGATTATACACTAAAATAGTCATTTCCCCTTCTACCCCTAGTGCCAAAGTGGCTGCGAGGCTTACTAGTGCGTCAACCATCTTGTTGGCACTCCTTAGCACATGTTCTAACTTGACCATGTCCAACTTATTTAGCAGGTGTAATGCTTGCCTGTGATACGGGACAAGGTCCTCTTTCTTAACCTCGTATTCGTTAAGTAGTTGATTGATGACCAACTACGAGTCACCATATATGTTGAGATCGGTGACCCCCATTTCAATAGTCATTTCAGGGCCTAAGTTAAGCGCTTGGTATTCCGCCACATTGTTAGAGCATAACTGAGTGAGCCCAAATGAATACGAAAGAATGTGCTTTTCCGGGGAAACGAAGACTACTCCTGCACCAGCGCCATCACGCCTGGTTGCACCATCGAAATACATTTCCCAAGGAGGGAGGATATCCATGTAAAACACGCCTTCTCCTGGCAAGTCATCATTTAGCTCTCAATCATCAGGAATGGGATGATCTGCTAAGAAATCTGCTAACGCTTGTCCTTTAACCGCTGTTTGGGGTACATAGACGAGATCGTACTGTTTTAAGATGACCGCCCATTTTGCCAGTTGCCCATTTAAGATTGGCCTAGACAAGATGTACTTGATGAGATCAGCTTTGGAGATGACTTTGCACTGTATAGGTCTGCATGTAATGCTTGAGTTTCTGGATGGCAAAGATTAGCGACATGCACATCTTTTCAATAGGGGAATACTTTAGTTCAGCGTCGACCAACGTGCCACTTAAGTAGTACAGGGCGACTTATTTCCCTTCCTCGTCTTCTTGTACAAACACAGTGCCCCTAAGGATTTTTCCTATGTTGCAATGTACAGTCGAAGAGCCTTGCCAAGGATGGGCGCCCCCAACACAGGAGGATGGGTCAAGTACTCCTTTATTTTCTCGAATGTCGTACGACACGATTCATCCCACTCAAACGGTGTGCCCTTTTTCATAAGGTGGCTGAAGGGATGATAGCGTCCTGCAAGATTTGATCTCAATCCCTCTATGATGAACGATAAAATCCAAGAACTTTCCAGATGTGACACCAAGTGCGCACTTGAGTGGATTCATCTTCAATTGACATCTTCGTAATTGTTCGAAGATCAAATGAAGATCTTGTATGTGGTCCTCCCGCTTTTTGAACTTCACCATCAAATCATTGATATAACACTCGACTTTGTTAAGGAGCATATCGTAAAAAATTATTTGCATTGCCCTTTGGTACGTTACTCCTGCATTCTTAAGTCCGAAGGGCATCACCTTATAGCAAAAAATGCCTTTAGGTGTGCGGAAAGCTGTGGCCTCTGGATCTTCTGGCGCCATCAGAATCTGATTGTATCCTGCGGTACAATCCATGAATAACAATGCTTCATGCCCTGTGGTTGAGTCGATAATAAGCTATGTGACAGGCAACGGGAAATCGTCTTGTGGACAAGCGTCGTTAAGATCCTAGAAGTCCACACAAATACAAAGTTGCCCATTTTTCTTCCTGACACGCACGATGTTTGCAATCCATGTTGGGTACTTGACCTCGCGAATGAATCCTGCCTCTATGAGTTTGTTGACCTTCTTTTCAGTTTTCGGTACCAACTCTGGGCGAAAACGTCGCTGAGGCTGCTTCTTAGGTGAAATACCCCCTTTTGATAGATAGACGGTGGACTGCGACCTTTGGATCCAACCCGGGCATTTCTTTATAGCTCCAGGCAAATACGTCATTGTACTCTGCTAGGAGTTCCAAGTATTGCTTTTCCTTTTCGAGTGTGAGTAATGAGCTTATGTAGATAGGACGAGGCTCTTCATTGGTTCTAAGATTCAACTCTTTCAAATCATCAACTGTAACCTACCCCCCATCTTCGAAAGTCTTAGGAGTTTCTGCCAACTCTATCTCTGAGTCTGAGTTATCACATTCGTGGATTGTGATATGATTAGAAGAAACAACTTCTTCTTCCTCTGGTTCCTTGTTAGAGTCAGAGTTTGTTTGTTGACCTGTGAATATCACAGTACGCCTCTTTACCCTTAATGAACCATCCGTTTTAACATCCAAACTAGAGAAGCGTTTCATGCGAGAAGGGATAGAGCTTTGAACTTCATTTATCACTCCCAAGTGGTTAAATGCAGAACTTTTCTCGTGCTGAAGTTGTGAGTTCGAGGATTTTTCGCCAGCTCCTATTCTGGCAAAAACTGAAGGCTTTGGCTGGGGATGATCTTTGATTCTGTTAAAAACAGAGCTTCTGTGATCTTTCCCTTTCCCTATACGGACAAATACTGACGGACGTTTTTTAGAAGTTGATGATTGTAGCCTATCAAATACAGAGGGCTTTGGGTTGGGTGAAGCATTTTCATCTTCACTCACATTTACTTCTTCAGCTGAGATGTGTTGAATCGCCAACTTCTTGTCCTTTCGTCGACTAGAGATTCTAACTGGCAACGGTGGCGTGAAACCCAGTCCAACTTTAGAGACGCCTACTGAACCTCCCTGCTCTTGAATCTTTCTTTGAGTTTCGGTAAGGCCATGAGGCTTGGCTTCGCCTACCTTTCCTAAGGCAGTTGGATTTTGAAAGTCATAACCAGCCCTCTCCATAAACTTGTATGCATTATGATCAAATCCCTCCCTGGTCCGTACACTTGGCAAGCCATCACCTTCTTTAGAAGAAATGACAAACCCGAAAATAGGGGGCCTACCGTAACGCTCCCAACCCTAAAGCTAGGAGTGTTACCATTTTCTTTAAATCCTAGGACAAAACGGACAGAGTTTTTCCTAAAAATTGACCATTTTCCCAGGCTTAAAGTCTTACAATTAATTCCCTGCACGGAAAATAACAGTAAAAGCTAACTCAATGGCCACCCGTCGGAATTCACAGCTCTACGGGCTACCCACCCGGAGCACCACAATCAATGCAGTTCAGTGTTTAAACAAATGAACAATGAAGGGTACATCCTTGGCAACTTAGATGGTGGCTCATACGGCCATACAGAACGACTCTAAATGATATGCAAACCAAGCACACAAGAACTTAATTTACAATCATTACATTATAAAACACTTTACATCTCACATACAAGCACATCACTTTACTTCTAGGGTAGCAATGACTTTCTTTCGGCGTACTTCAGAAACCTAGAGGGCAACAATGACAGATGGAATGAGCGATAATCATACAGTGGATAACCTCATCCCCTAAAACAATATTTTCAATACAATAATAACTTACGACTGTCGTTCATAATTTCTCCCCTTTTGAAAGGCTCACCTATCGTACAGTATGTTTCCCCCTCACAATGCGAGAGAAATTAACATTTGCACCAACAACTTAAACTTAAGAATAGCTATACTCGACGAACTTTCCATAAGTCACTTATATGAATTCATAAACTTAATAAAACAATGGGGTTGAACCTAGGAACACTCTCGCTGAAATCTCTGTTACAACAGGCTCCTCCTTTGCTAAAACCTTTTTCGTGATGCTCAATACATTAGCGAAACTGGTTTTAGTTCATATAATGTAAATCGTACATACTCGTTAAGATGCTGTCAGGTAGTAAGCTATATGAATTTAGCAATGCCTCTAAAACAACCATCATGTTCAATGCGATACAATCCTTAATATACCACACAGTAGCTGGTCATATGCAAGAATAGATTTCTGTGAGAAAACATAGAACGATAACTATAAAATGAGGCATATAACTACGTCATGTGATGAGTAGACTATTTACTAATAATTTAGCAAAATGGCCTTTGAATTTCACATGCTTGCTTATTAAAAGTATAACGTTTCGTAAACCATCATAGGAACTGTGAGTCTCCTTTGACCACGTTTCTCTATCCGTCTGCATGGCTTTATAACGCATGACTCTACTGCGTATTAACAGAGCTATGAAACATGTAACTTCAACTTATGCATACTGACAAAATTATAAAACATTGAACTTTGAATCCTCTCCTTACTGGCAGAGAAATGAAATACTGAGTTTTGTATTCTCTGCCTACTGGCAGAGAAATGAAATATTGAACTTTGAATTCCCTGCCTACCGGCAGATAAATGAAATATTGAACTTTGAATTCCCTGCCTTCTATCAGAGAAATGAAATACTGTGTTTTGTATTTTCTGCCTACTGGCAGAGAAATGAAATACTGAGCTTTGAATCCTCTGCCTACTGGTAGAAAAATGAAATATTGAACTTTGAATTCCCTGTCTACTGGCAGAGAAATGAAATACTGGGCTTTGAATTCCCTGCCAAATAATGAGCTTTGAAACATATAAGTTGAAGTTACATGTAAACTTCTAGGGAGGTACTGAGTTGGTTAAGCTAAAAATACAAATAACCTTCAAAGATCTCTTATCCCTCGACCTATTTACTGGTCACCTGACTCATTCGGTTGATCAATCCAATAGTTTAAGGTTATTTCGTTACCAATGACTTATCGATGGAAACAAGCGACCGATAAAACAATTAAGAACACTTAGCAATCATGTAAATAAGCATTTATGAACCTTGACTATAATCAATAAACTATATACAATTGACAAAATAAAACATTAGGAACGCTTAGCAATCATGTAAATAAGCATTTATGAACCTTGACTATAATTAATAAACTATCTACAATTGACAAACTTCATATAATCAACATACGATATAAATATACTCAATATACTTCATATAATCCATGGATTACCAATAAATTGATAAACGTCATAGAATATAATCGATGAACTATATAGTCGATTTTTCATAAAATCGATGAACTATGTAATCGATAAACTATATAATCGATACACTGCATACAATCGATAAACATATGAAGGCAATAGACTTAATATAATCAATAACTATGTACAAGAATTTCATAAAATCGATAAACATTATACAAACAATAAACATCGTATACTCGATAAACTTTATATAATCGATAAACATGCATAATCAATGAGCGTTATATAATCAATAAACTTTATAGAAACAATAAGCATGTATAATCGATGAACATTATATATTCGATGAACTTGATCGATAACGTATATATATATAATCGTTAAACGTTATAAAGTCGAAGCCCTCAGATAATCAATAAATTTCTTAGCATTGATCATTTATCCATGTATATATATATATATATATATATATATATATATATATATATATATATTCGATAAACTATGTATAAATTTCATATGATCGATAACTGTATATAATCGATAAACTATATAGAATCGATAAACTACATCTAAATCAATAAACTTTAGATAATCAATAAACCACATATAAATCGATAAACTTTATATAGTCAATAAACTATCTATAATCGATAAACGACATATAATCGTTAAACTTGATATAATATAATCGATAAACTATGTATAAGTAACAAACTTCATATAATTGACGATAAACCATATATAATCAATAAACGTCATATAATCAAGAGATTACCTACAAATTGATAAATGTTATATAATCAAATAAACCTCATATAATTGATAAATTTCATATAATCAATAACTATATATATACTCGAATAAATTTCATATAATCGATAAACTATATCTGTAATCGATATGCTTTGGCTCAGTACGATCAATATATATGTATATATATATATATATATATATATATATATATATATATATATATACATATATATATACTAGGCATCGATCAGTTTACGATACGGTTCCTCAAATCACTAATAATCAGTTCCAATTCGACCTGAACAAACTATAATCAATAAACTTTCATCGAATTAACAATAAATAGGAGGAAGAGGAAATCCACCCAATCCACACTTAGTTTTCTCATTATTTTCATTGACAATTGATTAGGATGTGCTTGAACGTCCTTAATTCAACACAGCTACATTGAAATTCATATCCACCCTACCAACCTTTGTTCACTATGCTCCTCTCAATCCCACAACTACAAAGTTCCATTTAAACATCCAAAATAATCCAAGAAACTTATCAATAGATATGTATCCAAGCCAAATGCATTATTTACTACCAACGATTTAAGCATAAGCACCGATAACTGAATCAAGAGGGAATTAGGGTTTACCTCTTCATCCCTTCCATAACTGAATCTCCTCTGTACACACACACGCGCGATCAAGAGAAGGGAAGAGAGAGAGGGGGTGGCGTCGGCGACTGCCCGGGCAGCCAAACGGCGACCGACGATCGACAAATGGTCGAAATCGTGGTCGGTAGCAGCGAAGGCAGAGGAGAGAAGGGGCGAGGGTTGCGCAGTGTCGGGAAGGGGGGTTTTCCTCCCGTGTGTTTGGTCCCCTTTTTCCCTTTTATTTTTTTATTTGTTTTTTTGAAACTAATGAACACTTATGAGCTCGCTAATCCCGGACCTCCATTGGTAACCCATACTAATCATTAGTCGGGTTGCTCGCCCTTTAATTAAATTAAGGCTCGATTCAATAAACTGCATGATTATTCTCAAAATTGGACATTCTGATCGTATTTGGGAATCCGCTCAATGTGGTACCCAATAATAGCCTTAATAATAATAAAACTAATGATAATGATAATAAGAATATTCCTTTCAATAAATTCAGCATTTACACAGGCACATCGATATTATTTCAATTTATAACGATGTAAAATAACGAAATCGGCTTACGAAGGGAATAAAAATCCCGGGTGTTACACCTACTCACCTTAGCCTGCCACATTTTTAGCGTTGGAACTGTTGAGCTTCCTTTTAAGGTGATTACGCTAGCTCCATAATCCTTTTTAGTAGCTTTGGTCTCAATGCTTCTGCTTGTACACTCGCTAAAAGGTGATTTGCCCTCCTTACGGCGAGACCTAGGTATGTTCCTTAAGACTGGTGGCATTGATCCTGTTGATGCAACAACTTGTTTAGCAACTTGCTCAACATAAAAAGTGGTGCTACCTTGCTTGCTTGCTTCTTTCTTGAGCTGCTGCTTAGGAGCACCATCTTTTGTTGCTCGAGGGGTCTTCTTTGCGACCCCTTTGCCTGTGGAAGAAATGGTTGACGACATGGTCTCTTTAGGTGCAACACCTTATTCAAAGAACCTTGCGTCTGCAAAATGAGACTCACCGTTAGTGAATGGCTTGACATCCCTGTTTATTTTCTTCTCTCCATCACGGTAGTACTTAAGGCATTGGTGTAAAGTGGAAGCCACTATCCCATGCTCTTGAAGTCATGGTCGCCCAAGTAATAACCTGTATGAAGTCTTAGCATCGATTACATGGAAGATGGAGAACGTCGTCAAATCCCCCATTATCAGTTTAACACGAATCATGCCGATTGCACGTTGGCCTTCAAGGTTAAAGCCTTGAATCATAGTTCGGCTCTTAGACAGTTCTTCCACTGTGATACCTAAGTCGTTCATTATAGATTTGGGCATGATGCTGACGGTTGACCCTCCATCCACGAGAATACGTCTGAATTTCTATTCCTTAATGTAACCAGTCACAAACAAAGGACGATTATGGGGCTTGGATCTCAACAACAAATCATCGTTAATGAAAGTGACTGTGGTGTTGCAATAGGCACACTGAACAGGGTCTTCTGTTGATGCTCCCGCATCCTTGATTTTATTAGCATAAAGTTATGGATGTTGTAAGGCAGTAACGACATGCTAGCACATCTTATCAGGCAGACAAAAGATTTGCTCCCAGCCCATGCGAGCTGGCAAAGCCTCCAAGACAGTTAAGGTCTTATCAGCTACTCTAGGAGACTCCTCTTGTCCGTCACTTTCTTTGTCTTCCTCTTCTTCAAGATCAGAACATGAAGTCATGTTGACTGTAACTTTCTCAAAGAAGCCTGTTGGGAAAAACTCTTCGAGTGTGACAGGGACAAGCGGCTTCTGCTCAAGGAGGTTAATAGGCAAAATCTCGTGCCTTTTGACGTTTTTGGACTTCTTCTTTCCTTTTGAATGACAAGGGCTCTTCTTTCTTCCCTGTCTCTTCCTGTGGTAGAGAGGCGGTGATTGCACTTGGCTTTGCTTCCTTCGCCTCCTGCGAGTGACAAGAGTCTATCCCTCTTCATCAACATCAGCTTTATTAGAGACATCCATAAAAGGATCAGTCCTGTCAAGGGTCCTTTGGATTCAATTGGAACCACCGTAGGCTCCAAACTTTCAAATTGAATTGTAATTAATTTCTCTCCAATGGAGAAAATCAATTCAGTGTTTACTCTACCACCAGGTTGAGTATGCTTTGGCTTCCAGGACGATGAGGAGCACTCCAGCTGAGTGGAGATATGATTTGTCTCAACAGTGTCGTCCAAATTCAGTATTATCTTCCCATCCCTGACAAGTTGCATAATACGATCCTTGAGCGTAATGCATTTCTCGAGAGGGTGACTAACCACCCTATGATACCGACAACATTTTGGGTTGGTAACCCTTCCAGCTTCTTCGGGCCGTTTTGGTTCTGAAAGTTCAATAACCCCATTTTCAAGGAGATCATCAAGCTTTCCTGACAGGTCTGAGTCAGGGAATAGGTATTTCTTCTCATGCAGTTCCTTCAATGTAGGATGTTTCCTTCCAGTATCCTTGGTGAATCCACCCTTCTTGTTTTCATACTTGGGCTTTCCAGATATTCGAACCGCCTCCCCAGTCGAAACAGCCATGGATTCTTTGTTTGAGGACTTTGTGGACTTGGGGTTTTTCTTGAATTCGCCCTTGTCCTTTCTAGCGTCAGATGAGGAAGAAGACTTATTACGGCGACTTGCGATCGTTATCTCCATATCATGAGCTTTCGTTGCCAATTCTTGAAAGGTCCTTGGCTTATTCATATGCAAGACATATAGTAAATCCCACTCCATACCCTGAGCACACATTTCAATGGCTGAAGCTTCTAATAGACGGTCCTTGCACTCGAGACTTAAGGACCTCCAGAGATTAATGTAATCAAGAACCGGCTCGTCCTTCCATTGTCTGGTGTTTGTTAGCTCTGTCATGCTAACAACACGTTGAGTGCTGTAGAACCGATTCAGGAACTCCTGCTCCATTTGTTCCCAGCTGTTAATGGACTCTGGCCAATGAAGTGGGCAATATGCTGTTTGGGGTTGCCCTTGCTATCGAACTGGTTGAACTTGGGAGGCTGATAGCTATGTGGCATGCAAAAAACATCAATCCTCTTCGTATAAGGCTTTGTATACAGGTGGGTCTTGTGAGATCCTCCTCCCAACTGAGCCTTGACCGCATTTGCTATTAAGCTTTGAATCTGCTCAACAGACATCAAGCCTAAAGAGCGGCCATTTCTTGTCTTACGCTCGTCATCAGATTCTTCGCTATGGCTGGACTCGTTATCGGAGTCTTCGGCGCCTAAACCTTTGTTGGAAGCTTCAAACGACTTCTTTTCCAACTTCTTCATCAGCTCAGCAATCTGATTGTTCTGGTGTTTGATTTGGGCGTCCTTTCCTGCACTCTCTTTGGAGAGCCTATCCAAGGTAGCCTTCATGCTCGCTAGTTGTTCTTCGAAGTTAGTAGCCCCTATCATCATAACTGGCATGACGACAGTGTCAGATGATTCAACTTCATTATGCGAGGAAAGTGATCCCTTTGAAGATGCCAAAGAGGAATCACTGCTTGAATAACCATCATCTTCAAAATTGAAGGGTTGGAAAGCAGGGTTGGTATGGGTTTGGAGTTCATCCATCCCATGTGGAATTGTTTGTGGCATGATGAAGCCAACAACAGATTCAGAACATTTGAAGCGACTTGATTGACTCCTTTAGATACGTTGGAGCCTAGGTTTTGGATCGTATTTGACTGTGATGGTGCAGCCACAATTGCGTGCTCCCCAGTGATAGGAGTAGCAGGTTTTGTCATGCTTCTGGTCATGACACCAATAGATGCAACACTAGCAGTTGTTGATTCTTGAGATGCAGATCGGACAACTTTCCTTGAAGATTGAGTGATAGCATTCTTAGGGACCATGTTATCTTCGAGGGAGTGCAGAGTTTGTATATTGTAGAAAGAGATGAGAGGTAGAGTGGTCCCACCGAGCGTGCCAAAAATTTGTAAATCACAAATTTCGAGTCTAAAATAAATAAAGACAAGAAATTCAGAAACAAATTTAGTCTAGTATTGATATAGTGTGTAGGTACAATCTCTGAACTTAATACAATAAGATGATCATCTGATTCGATCTCCTAATGATTTGAGTATTCTGTGGGTTTGATGCTTGATCTTAGTTGATGCAAATCAGCTGAAGAACTCTGGAGACTGTTTTTGATTTTGATCTGCAGGTGACTGATTGTAGTTTCTGAAACTCTGCAAGTTTTGATCCTTCTCGCTTGGTAGTTGGATGCTCCTTGTCGTCTAAGCTCTGAATTCTGCGAATGCTCCCTCCCAAATGAAGGGGTAAACACCCTATGTATAGGCTCTGCCAGTTCGGGTTAGAGTCAGGTTTTGGGCCTAAACCCAATAATTATTTTCTTATTTTTAAATAAAGAAAAATAAGTACTAATTTCTGCATCATTGACGCAATGTGGCAGCTTTTAATTGGCTAAACTTAATTTTGATCAGGCGGGTCCACCAAACTTAACGCGACACATGACAATCTGTAATTGATTGATTTTTTACACATGGCATCATCCAATTTGACGTATAATTTTTGCCCTCTACAGTATGTGAACTGCAAATGATAATGTTCAATGCACTACAATGAAATGCTCGGATGTCTTAACTTTTAAAATACTAAATATTGTAGAAAAGAATGCTCAAGTCTATAAAATGGAATGCTTGCCTTTGGAATCCACATAACGAATGCTTAACTTCACAAAATTGAATGCTTAACTCTACACAAAAAAAGAATATTCAACAACTCAAAGTCTCCCACTACAAGAACTAAAACATAAGTACAAATAAAAAATTATTCACTAAAGAACCAGAAATGCTCAAGTGAGTAAAACAAAATGTTCAAATTGATGCAATGGATTGATCAAATATATAAAATAAATTGCTCAACCCTATAAATTGGAGAAACAAGCAACAAATAAATAAAGTTAGTAAGTTGTAGATTCAAGCTCGTAACCTCTATAACAAATTGCAATAACAAACACATCACCACTAGGTGGATAGCCAATCTACATTTGTGTGTATTTTGGCACAAAAATAAAAGAAAGTGCCATTTGTACAACCCCCACCCCCCCAAGGTGGCTTAGGACGAGTTGCCTGAGATGGCCCAACTAGAACTTATCCAAGGTCCAAACATGAAAAAAGCTACTTCCCAAGGATGGCCCAGGAACACAAGCTGCAAAAATATCAGGCAGAAGAAGGGCCAGAGTGCCAAATCAACCCATGGTGAGCTTGGTATCTGACCACCTTTTGCCACAAACAGTGAAAATAAACGTCTATGAGGATACCAGCATCAAGCAAAGTCGTGTCCACTCGCTCTCTCTTTTTCCCCAAACACCTTCCAGTCCAAGGTAAGTCCAAATTCCCAATCCCTAATTTCGGTTCATCTGGTTTTCTCCCCCCTTTTTTTTTCACTCGTACCGGAAGATCTCACCTTTTCATCTGATTTAGGTCTTTGTTTATGTTCAATTTCGAGATTTCTGTGAAAACTTATATTGGGTTTTTGGGGGTGCAGTGCCTAGAGTTTTTGATTGCATTCTGGGAACAAATTTTTCTGTTGATCAATATGGAAGATGGAGAGTGAAATAATTCGTGGGTCGTGTTGTAATTGATGTTTGGCTGCTGTCACCTTATTTTTGTTGCGATGCTTAGTTTAGCCAGTGTGGTTGAAAGTAAATCCAAGAATAAGCATGATTTGAAGTTTGGGTTGTAGACTTGTAGTAGCTAATATTTATGGGTTCGGCCGTAATGTGGAAAATGTTAGTCTTGACTTGGTTTTTCCTTTTCTGCTAAAGATTAAATTGGGGCTGAGTGAATAGCAAATTGATTATCCGAGAAAAAAATCTTTGAAATGCGGTTGAGGGGAGCTCATGACAGATGAAATGCGTTTAAGATTGTTGTTAGCTATAGCTCGAGCTCCATTTTTCTTCAATCTACTTGTGGTGGATTGTTAATGATTAACAAGGTTTAAATTCTGGGTCAAATATTTGTCATCTGCATGAGTTTGCCTGTTTAAAACGGTATTGTTTTGAGCTTGTGCTATTTGTAGCTATAATTGGAATTGATGCTTTAGGGGCTGAGAAATTTATGATATGTGCGTAGCTTCAAAGCTGTTACGCTCTTTCTATGTCGTATTTGTTAAGGTGAGGCTTTCATTGTTTTGGGCATGTTTAGAAAAGGAATCTGGATGCCATAGGGAATGTCTGCGAGGAACAATGTAAGGTATTCTAGCAGAAGCAGGGCTAGTTCTAAGAAGAGTTTTCTCAGGGGGTGATCAGTCTTACGGGCTCACTTCTCATGAGGACATGACTGAGGATGACGAACATGGATAGGACTGTTACATATTAGAAATCATGTAGTTGATCGAAGTAGGGGCTTGTGTTCTAGACTACTTTTGTGTAGATGTCCTCTTTTTACTGCATACTAAATGCATTATGTTATATTTCTCTATCCTTTCCGCTTGGGTAATGTAGTTATCCACATGAGCGCGCACATTGGTGCGTGAAATGCACTCAGTGTTGGTATTATTAGCCACGTGTAGTGAGTTAATTCTAACCAGGTCTGTTTATGTCTTTAAGCTTGGTTTTCCTTGTTGTCTTTCCATCTGTTTATTGGTACTTGTTACTAATAATTCTTCATAACCTCCCTACATCCCTCCTCCACTGCGGTTTTCTATATAAAGTTCCTATTTGAAAGTGATTATGTATTGATGCCTGTTTCATTGACTTGGAATAATGGAAGAGGATTGTGTCTTCTACCGTTTAGTGGCCAACATTAGCTATTGATTTTATTATTAGTAATCATGTTGACTCTGCATTGATCTGCATAATGAGGATTTTCTTTGCCTAACATCAGTATTAAAGCTTTGAAATTGCCTGATTCCCTGGTGGGTGGATTGGATCTGACCTTTTCCACTTTGACTTGTTTTTCAGGTTGCGTAATTTCTCTGGTCAAGAATTCACTGGAGAAAGAACGCAACTTTGGCTGCGAACATTCTGATTATTACAAGTTATTCAGGTACACTGAGTTGCTTAGGGGCATAGGAGTTAACAGCTGACTTAACTGTGGGGAGCAAGTTGTATGCATAGTTCATTATGGAATCTCTATGGAAGCTTATGTATTTGTTAGAGCCTGCTCCCGTTACTCTCATTGTGACGGCAGTTGCTGTGACTTTTGGATCTGCGTTTCGTGCTCTGAACTATGGAAAAGAGATGGAACGTAATCGAGATCTTTCTGACGCATCAATTACCTTGGATAGGTCTCAAGCGCTGATGATCCCAGTAATGAGCTCGTTGAGTTTGATCTTGATGTTCTACTTGTTTTCTTCTGTGTCACAACTCCTTACTGCTTTCACAGCAGTTGCCTCTGCCTCCTCCCTTTTCTTCTGTCTATCACCTTACGTCAATCAAATGAAATCACAACTGGGCTTAGCTGACCCATTTGTTTCACGGTGCTGTTCAAAATCATTTACCCGGATCCAGGGGCTTCTCTTGGTCGCATGCTTTACTGTAGTGGCTGCTTGGCTTATATCTGGACACTGGATACTGAATAACCTGTTGGGGATCTCCATTTGCATTGCATTTGTAAGCCATGTACGGCTTCCAAATATAAAAGTCTGTGCAATGCTTCTCGTATGCTTGTTTTTGTACGACATTTTTTGGGTTTTCTACTCAGAGAGATTCTTTGGGGCCAACGTAATGGTTTCAGTGGCTACCCAGCAGGCCTCAAATCCTGTTCATACAGTGGCTAATAGTTTGAGCCTTCCTGGCTTGCAATTGATTACAAAGAAATTGGAGCTTCCTGTGAAGATTGTCTTCCCTAGGAATTTGCTTGGCGGAGTCATCCCTGGAGGAACTGCTGTGGACTTCATGATGCTTGGTCTGGGAGATATGGTATGATGTTTGGCAGTTTGAATAACTATACTGGCTGATGTTCTTCAGCCAGATTGACCTTAGTTTATGGCAGTTGGTGAGATGTTTTCATGCTTGTAAGTTATGATTGCAAAATTTGACTTTTTTGTGTATCGGGATGCTGTTGCTATGTTTTCATATCTAAATAGTAGCAATCATGAGTCGCTAGAATATCATTGGCAAAGTCATGGTTTTAGAGTGCTGGTACAAGCTTACAGTGACTGACTTAGCTAATGCTTCATGTCGGGCATCTTCATTTTTCTTTTATTCTGTTGATGTTCATATTTTATAGTATCTTTTTCCGTAGATGTAATTCTTGACATACATAGTTGTGTGTGGCCATGCCTTTCAGGCTATCCCTGCCATGCTTCTAGCCTTGGTTCTCTGCTTCGACCACAGAAAGAGCCGGGAAACAGTCAGCCCCTTTGATTTTGCTTCTTCCAGAGGCCACAAGTATATATGGTATGCCATTTCTGGGTATGCTATTGGGCTTATAGTTGCTTTAGCTGCTGGGATTTTGACACACTCGCCACAGCCAGCCCTTCTGTACTTGGTAAGTCATTCGTAGTGTTTTTCCCTATCTTTGCCCCGGGAATGATTACGGTGGCATCTTTAATGGGTGCAAAGTTTCTTGTTGTGTGCTTGATGTCTCCACCGATTCATAGGTTGTAGATGTGCATAAAAACCTACACTGGAAGTGATCACGTCATTTCCTGTCATAAAATGGAAGAATCTTTTGACTGGGAACACAGATCCCTACTCCAGGGAAAAAGAAGGAAAAAAAAAGCAGTTTAGATGCCTCATAGCCATCAATATTTTGGCTGCTGTGATTCACAAATTTAGGGGGTGCTTGTGCTGGAACCTCATTGTCTAGTGGCAACTGTGTAAAAAAAGAAATGGAAGACTCTTGGGTCATGTTACCTTGTGTAACTTAGAATTGGCCTTTAATAGTTGAACCCGTGCTACTTATAGTCAGCAAAGAGTATCCATGATAGATCTATATTTCGAATTTCCAACTCATTTTATGAAACTTCGCATATTTATGGCTGAAATGTCAAGTGTCCATCATATGTCTTGTCACTCTTGTGTCAGCCGTCGAACACACACCTTGGTAGGATTTGGAGTCCAAGTAAGCAGGTTGACACAGCTCTGTTAATGTAGGGATCTGAAAGACTATCCACTCGTCACATTGACAATTGTGTACCTCCTTTTTAATTATTTAAGCAGTAATCTCTCAAACTCCAAGAAGTTAGATGGCCATCGAAGTGACTGAAGGCCAAGGGAGTATACCCGAATCTTGTCTTATTTCTAAATGTAAATGTAGAACTATCGCTGTCTTTTTGAATGTGTGCTGCTTTGTGGACGCAGGTGCCTTCAACACTGGGTCCGATTATCGTAATCTCTTGGATGAGAAGGGAGTTCACAGAGCTTTGGGAAGGTCCGATGCTAAACATAAACGACAAGACTCATTCGATCGAAGTATGAGTACTTGGACTAGCATATATCACCCTCTGACTGAGCGCTTGAAAAATGTAAATTTATGAGAATGGTGGGGGTTTGTGGTTCTGTATAATTACTTTCTTGGATCACCGCTTGTAGTTGGCGTGGACAAAAGGATGATCGGATAATATCCATTTCGCATCAATTGTATCTCCACCTTACATAAGCTGAAAGATTCATGCCTGTGTTCCCGTATATGATGCCAAGTCGAGGAATTTGGTATCATTGACAAACGAGGCCAACTTTGTACTGTGGAAGTCATCAAATGATAGATCCTAAAGTAGTGAAATAATATTATGAAGATGGATTGCATGCAGGCGCTGGGGCTCCGACCTTAAACGTGGCTGTAATGCATTTTGATATGATATGATGCCCCAAAGTTGAAATGGTGGTCATTTGACCATATATATGGTCATGATTTATAGCCTTGCAGAAATGCTCTATAATAAGTTAGGAAGTTAACACATTTCTGTACAACCTATTTCAAGGGACTCGATGTCTTAAAATTAAGTATCTACTTTTCTTGTTAATTATCTAAGGTCATGTTTGAAACTGTTGTTATTCATGGGCTTTTAAGATGGTCTATGAAAAATTGTGGAAAAGTAACCATAAAATCATGATGTTTATAAAAACATCAGAAATACATGGCCAAATGTAGAAATAGTTAAGTCTTAATGATTTGAGATCACTTGGTCTACCTATAGTTTAAAATTTGCAAAAGTAATTTGTGACTTTTGAATGTATTTCTTAAAACATGTCAAATAGATATATTCAAAATCATTTTGGAAAAATATTTGTTTACAAACGTAAACAAGTTCAAAATTTATTTTGCTTTTAGTGCACAAAAAGATAAAAAATAAGTATCAATTAAGTTTGAATAAATTTTTAATACTAACCTTTAATTATTCTATAACTCGCTAATTGATTTATATCTAATTTTTATTTTTTAATAGAGAGTCTACTGAAAATTTTAAAAATTATATAATAGTCTACGATCTATTAATCGTGAATTCATAATTGTCATACATTATGATTTCTTTTGTTTTTTAAAGATCTATCCCCTATTTTTATGATTGCCCTGCCAAAAAAAAAAAGCAAAAAAAAAACTGATTTCTATCTTCCAAACTAGCCCTGCAAACTTCAATGGCTAGTAGGGCGGTTTTGGGGTTCCGGTGTTCGCAACGACTAAAACCCTCTGAAAATCTGCAAACCCCAGAGCAAAGTTCCCTCCACCTGGGTTGTTCTTGCTCTTCTTCTTTCACGAATCACGACCGGTAGAGAGAGAGAGATATGGGAACATCAGTGCAGGTAACTCCACTGTGTGGAGTGTACAGCGAGAACCCACTCTCCTACCTTGTCTCCATTGACGGCTTCAACTTCCTCGTCGATTGCGGTTGGAATGACCATTTTGACCCCTCCCTTCTCGAGCCCCTTTCCAGGTCTGTATCACCCTCTTCTAACCATTTCCATGGTACCAAAAATGTGCAGTTTATATTGATGGGTCTTCAATGGCGGTTTGGTGGAGCAACAAATCAAGTCCGAGTGAAATTTCACCCTGCCCTTTAATTTAAGAAAATATTTTTCGTTTAATGTATTTGTACTTCTTGCATTATATATTCTGCCTATGAGCTTTGTGTTAACTTTGGGTCAAATTAGCGAATTTCTTACAAGTCATAAGGGCTCTAAGTTTACAAGGTGTTACCATATTTGGGTTTGCAGCAGCAGTGAAAATGATGTGAAATTGATATGATTTTGTGGCAAATTACTTGAACCCCATCAAAATTTATGTTGGGTTGGGGGAAATAGGAGGGGTTCAGCCCCGATTTCAGCCCCCCCCCCCCCCCCAAATGCATAGGTGTCAATGAGAAATTGTGTTTTGAATTGTGTTGCTTCATATTGGTTACATACTACTGCTGGGATATACATCTCAACTATCTTTTGTTTTGGCAGGGTTGCTTCTACTATAGATGCTGTTCTTCTATCGTATCCTGACACAATGCACCTTGGTGCTTTGCCATATGCAATGAAGCAATTTGGATTGTCTGCACCAGTATATGCGACAGAGCCCGTCTATAGATTAGGACTGCTGACTATGTATGATCACTATCTCTCACGCAAGGTGAAATTCTTATTGATGTTCTCTATCTAATATATTTGGGAATGCCTTGTGAGGCTGTGTCACGGGTTAACAATTCACTCAAATCAAGTCCGTGTGGCGCTAGCAAACTCACTCGGAACCCTTCCTTAGTTTGCTAGTAAGCGTTGATGGTTATTTAACTTAGACTTTGTGGAAAAGTAAGTAAGCACACTTCACACACAAGGAGAACTTACAGAAAGAGTTTGGGAGAAGATATGTATTGTACTTGGAAATGCTTTGAATGACTTGATGTACAAATGAGCTCCTTTGGAGGTTTATATATACATCTACCTTCTCAATGGACGGTGGAGGTCTATTTGGTCATACGACTATCATTATACATCTAGAATATTCTATACAAATATCTAGAATTCTACATAAGTATGAAATAGTGTAGAATATTTTAGAATAATCTAGTACAACCTAGAAGGTCGTAGAATACTCCACTATGTCCTAGATCCTCTTGAAGGTTCTAGAACAGTCTAAAAGACTCTTGAATGTTCCAGTCTTTCAGAAGGTTCTAGAACACTTTAGAATGTTCTAGCGTATTCAAAAAGGTTCCCGAGTATTCTCTATAGCATTTTGAAGGATTGTGAAACATTTTAGAATTCTCTAGTAATGCGATCCGTGACATTCTCCCTCACTTAATCGGGCAATGTCCTTGTTGCTTTTGGGTCTTCGTATACTTGCTTCTTGAGTCGCCTCATCCCCAGGAGATATCTCTTCCACTTAGTTAGGTTGATGTGTTACATTTAACTCCTCAAAACATCAATTCTTCGTGCACTTGCGTCCTATCTTCGTTCTAGCCTATTTCCTTCTTTATGCCAACTTTCTAAGCAATATCGGAGGCATGACACCCTCAGGCCTCTTATCCCTCTTGAGGGCGGATAAGTGACCTACCTCCTTAGTCTCAATGAATCGAAGGATAGTAGGACCCTTTCCTTCCTAGTTTCCTGTCCCATGGGTATTGCGTGAGCTTGCCCCATTGTCGGTGATGAACAGGATGTGAGCATGGGGAACTATGACGGCTTTCGCCTTATCGAGGAAGTCCATTTCCAGATAGAATTTTCGATTATTAAGAGGAGTGACGGTTATGTCAAACTTACTTTTCCATAGTCCAACTTGGTTTTTCGTGCCACGAGTAACTCCATGGATTGGAAGATTCTTCGCAGTAACTACCTTTACATAGCCCTTCTCTCTTTTGTAAGGTATGCTAATCTCATCGGCGATTTCTTTCGCCATTCACACGGTGTCCGCTCCTGTGTCCACCACGGTCTAAAGTTTCTTACCTCCAACTTCGGTCTCTACGTACATGTAGTTACGAGCTTGCTCCCCCACCTTGGATTGGATGACACATAGGAGCGATAGTGAGGCAATATTTGTTCGCTTTTCATTCCTCTCCTCTTCCTAGACAAGAGCAGCATGCTTGCCCCGTTTTAGGTACTAGAAGACTCAGTGAGGTCCGTTGCATGAGAAGCATGAGTACTTTCTCGAAGCCTTATCCTTTTTTCCCCGGCCTTTGTCCCTGAATGTGAAAGGCTTGTCGCGCTTAGGAGCTTTGTCTCGGTCTCTATCACTGTCATTATCATCATGTGTCTTCTTGTCTCATAAACTCAAGGACTCCCTTTTGAACTTGATGAGTGACTTGGTAGCGGCCATAGCGAATGAGAGATCTTGCATCCCATGCCTCTTGAACTTCATCTTGGGCCATCCCTAAAGGCCGTCAGGGAAATAGAAGAGTGCATTGTGCTCTCCCATGCTTGGAATATCTAAGAGTAACTCTTGGAACTCTTGACATACTCCCGTATGTGACTATCCTTGTGCTAAAGCCATCGAAGCTTGACCTTAGTCTTGTATTCAGCATTCTCCGGATACAACTGCTTCTTAAGTTCTCTCTTGAACTTGTCCCATGTGTTGATGGGATTCATTCCTCTAACTCCTAATGTCGTCACACCTGTGATGCCGCCAAACAAGAGTTATATCCTTAAGGGAGAAAGAGACATTGGTTACCTTTTTGACGTCATCCTCGATTCCCATTACCTTGAAATAAGAGTCTTCAAAGGAAGTTGTTGATCTCCATTGTACTTCTAGCCCCGTGGAAAGTAGAGGCCTTGGTGCATTCCCCCTTGGAGCAGCGGATACTTGGATGACTTCACCATTGGCCATCCAAGCCATGCACAGCTTGATCCGAGCCTCCAAAGCCTTGACTTTGGCCTTGCAATCAGCCTTGGAAGCTTGGACCTCGGCCACCATGGAGCTCATAGCCACTTGCATCTCGCCACGAAGCTCATCCATGTCCCCCATGGACTTGAGTTTCTTGCTGCGTTTGTTCATGCCCTCGACCCTACTCGTTAGGGCGGACATGGAATTGGTGAATTCCGTAAGTCTATCCTTCACAATGACCATTACGTCTTTGGTCTTGGTCTTGTCCATACCCTTCTTGTCCATGCCTTTCTTGCCCCTTGTTGAGGGTTGACATTGGTCACACTTGAAGTCATGATCTCCCAAACAAGAGGGTTCTGATACTAACTGTCACAGGTTGATACTTCATTCAAACTCAAGCTTGTGTGGCCCTAGCAAACTCACTCGGAACCCTTTCTTAGTTTGATAGTAAGCCTTGATGGTTACTTAACTTAGACTTTGTGGAAATCTTAGTAAGCCCACTTCACACACAAAGAGAACTTAGAGAAAAAGTTTGGGAGAATAATTTGTATTGCATTTGGAAATGCTTTGAATGACTTGATGTACAAATAATCCCTATTGGGGGTTTATATACACATCTATCTTCTCAATGGATGGTGGAGATCTATTTGATCCTACCACTATTAGTACACATCTAGAATATTCTATATAAATATCTAAGATTCTGTGCAAGTGTGGAATAGTGTGGAACATTCTAGCATGATCAAGTACAACCTAGAAGGTCATAGAATACTCCACTAGGTTCTAGACCCTCTTGAAGGTTCTAGAATAGTCTAGAAGACTCTAGAATGTCCCGGAAGGTTCTAGAACACTTTAGAACATTTTAGCGTATTCCAGAAGGTACCAGAGCATTCTGGAGGATCCTGGAACTTTCTAGAATTCTCCATACACATGATCCATGACACTTGGTGTTTGGGGTACCATTATTAAGCCAAAATTTTATTGTACTGATACAGGAGCCTTAATTTTTTTTTTTTCCACTCTTCAATAGGTGCAATCCGTCATGTTTGGCATTCATAGTAATTTGCTTATGTGATACCATGACCCTTGACACGATCATTACTATTAGCTGTCTATTTTATACTGAACCAAGCAAAGCTTTCAACCACGATACAGATAACCTAGCTATTGTAAAATGGATGGTAAGTGAAAAGATTGAGACATGCCTTTGCATAGAGCTCTAAGAACACCATTGTGTTTTTTGCATTCATATGTTAAAAAATTAGTGTATGATATGGGAAGTAAAACATTGAGTCATGCTCTGTGTGTATCTTAGCTACAGCTAGTGGTTTATTGTTCTCTCTTTAATTATTGTGTTTCTATCTGCAGCAAGTGTCTGAATTCGATTTGTTTACGCTTGATGACATTGACGCCGCTTTTCAAAACGTGACTAGACTTACTTACTCCCAGAATTATCACCTGTCAGGTATGTCTCATTTATTGCATATTAGGATTCAACTGTGTAGGGAAGGTAATTTTTAAGGGTGAATTAGAACATTGCCTTACAAGATTTCTGATGTGGGATCACACGCAGTGGTTCTTATAGGCCCCTTTTGCGAGAGTACAGAAGTTGTAAATATTTGGTGTTGTGACTGGATTTTCAAGATTTTCTTCTTTCAAGTGAAATGATTGGCTCCCTTTTTGTGCCCCCCTCGGTCCAATCTTTCTAAGCCTTTGTCTCATCATAGGCTCCAAAGGTCTACTTTACCTGCTTGCCTGCTAGAACCGGAGTGGACTGCTACTGTTGACTGCTTTGAGCTATCAAGTAATATAGGTCTTTAGCATGTAATGATACATAGAAATGGTTTGCGACATAGTTGAATGCTACTTCTTAAGTTGATTTTCTGACCAATCAATCCACACTAGACAAGGGTGAAGGAATAGTCATTGCTCCACATGTGGCTGGGCATCTATTGGGAGGTACAGTGTGGAAGATAACAAAGGATGGGGAGGATGTCATCTATGCAGTGGACTTTAACCATCGTAAGGAAAGGTTTGTTGTCTAGTTTCATCTAAATCTTCAGTCACGCTTGCTTATGGAAGTTGATTTGGTGAAGGATGTTGACTTATGGTTGGTTGATTAGGCATTTAAATGGGACTGTTCTTGAATCCTTCGTCCGCCCTGCTGTGCTAATAACGGATGCTTACAATTCTTTGAATAATCAGCCTTCAAGACGCCAAAGGGATCACGAATTCTTAGGTATCTCTCTGTAGATATTTTTTTTCCTGCAGCTATTAAAAAGTTCTTAATTCCTATCTAGTTGCAGACTTGAAGTGCACCTCTTTATGAAGGGTGCATAACTTTTATCATAATTGTATTCCTGGAATACTCAACAACACAAACATGAGTGTTCTACTCATGAATATTTCTTAATCATCAATGGGCAGCAAACATGTAATACAACAAAACCGGTTGAGGGGGAAAGGGTTTGCTATCAATTTGGTATGTCATCTGTTAGTTTCAGCCTCCTCCAGTATGGTGAATGCTGCTGGTCTTTCTTGATTATTGTGGATATTTCATGGCCGTCTATCGTGAATTTAAGGACAGTTTTAGATGCTAAGAATGCTAAGATGTCTTACAATTGAAATAATCTCTTACTTTTTTCCTTTCTCTACTTCCTAGATGCCATAATGAAAACTCTTAGAGCTGATGGGAAGGTATTACTTCCAGTCGATACAGCAGGACGGGTACTGGAACTTATTTTAATCCTAGAACAGGTTTGTCTGTTTGGTCTAACTCTCCCTTTCTGGTTGTGATATCTGTGGTTATCCAGTCATTGGCTGATGGTATGATCTTTTCTGAAATGCAGCACTGGGCTCAACATCACTTAACTTATCCAATCTTCTTTCTCACTTATGTTTCCTCGAGTACAATTGAATTTGTAAAGAGTTTCCTTGAGTGGATGAACGATTCTATAGCAAAGTCATTTGAACACACACGTGATAATGCATTTCTTCTGAAGTGAGTGTTGTGTTTTACCATCTATTTCATGCTGCTCTAGGTCTTATTCTTTCTTGGCTTCTATCAGTACTACTCATTTATAATTTCAAGTCATTTGGCATATTCAGTGATTGTTATCGATGTTAAAAGGAATCGTTTATATATTGAGATAATCACTTACTAGGCGTTTCTACAAAAACTTGAAGGCATGTCTCGCTTTTGATTAACAAGAGTGAACTGGAAAAGGTTCCAGAGGGCCCAAAGGTTAGTTTAATGCTAAAAGTTGATTTATAGCACATGTCTCCCTTTTCATTTTCCCTCTCAATTGTACATGCTAAATTTTATCTTTTGCGTAGATTGTATTAGCATCCATGGCCAGCCTAGAAGCAGGGTTTTCTCATGATATATTTGCTGAATGGGCAACTGATCCTAAGAATCTTGTCCTCTTTACAGAAAGAGGCCAGGTAATATTACTCGTCTGTCTTGTACACCTGTTTAAAATATTTCTTGTGGATATAGAGTCAAAATCTGCTTAACTTGGCCCACAGTGATTGTAGAGGGACTATACTTGAAAATCCCCTTGGTTTCCAAGTTCCACTTCATAGTTTGTATCCCACCATCTATGTGCCTTGAATTTGGAGATGATAAATCTGTTTGAATTTATTTATGAATGCCTGATTATATTCTATTAATGAGCAGTATGCTTTTATTAATGCGAAACTGCAATTAATATGGGTTGTGTGTGTTGTATTTTTTGGGGGTGATTTTATAGTCAGATTTTTATAATCCATCATTGAAGATTTGTTATCTATTCATTGTAGTTCGGCACAATAGCTCGCATGCTTCAGGCCGATCCACCTCCAAAAGCTGTGAAAATTACTCTGTCTCAAAGGGTACCTTTGGTGGGGGAGGAATTAGCAGCATACGAAGAAGAGCAAAAGCGGAAAAAGGAAGAAACTTTAAAAGCAAGTCTTGTTAAAGAAGAAGAGGTGAACACAGGATCGGATCCCAATTTGAGTGATCCAATGGTGATCGATTCTCGTGAGACCCATACTTTATCAGATGGTATGCTCATCATTTTTTAAGTTTCAACATGATGGAATTTAAGTGTATCTTCAAATAGTGGATATGCCCATCATTGAAAAGTCTTGGTAATACCCTTCTTGTAGAAGTATGAATGGAACTGATCTAATGTCTCGTGGGACTTAGATGCAAATGTGTTGATGTAATATTGGTAATTTATTAAAGTCAGGACAGGTGGACCTGTTAAATTCACCGGTTTGGCTTCTACTGCATCCATGTCTGTGGGGTTGGAGGTAGGCATCGTGAGATGATGGGACTATGCAATTTAGTTGCAGTCTTTAGTCAGACACATTCAGACACATTTTCGTACCCCATCTCTCCTTTTCGTTAAATATTGGTTCTAATGATGTCTGGCAATTGTAGTGTTATTCTCGCATTGAAAGATTTGACAGGGTATTTGTCTTTACATTCCAAGCACGTTGCATATATGCAGCTTAGTTTAAAAAAACCCGATTGAGGCACGCCTCAGCGTGAGGCTACCGGGTCAGCGCCTCGAAGGGGATGAGGTGCGCCTCAAAGATGCGAGACTATATTTCCCCCCTTTTCTTCTTTTTCTTAGCCTTGCCTTTACCTTTTTTCTTCTTTTCCTTCCTTGTGAGCTAAAAGGTGAGCTAAACTTGTACCGTAAGTACATGCATTGGGGAACTACAATGATAAGATAACATATCTTAAGGTTATTTGCTATGTTAGTAGTCATATTGATGTCTAATCACATTTTTAATGCATTTATGTAACTTGTTTTTGCAAAATATGCTTTGTGAAATATGAAATACTTTTAAAAACTTTTGCATAGAAGTGCGCCTCGCGTCTATGATGCATGCACCTTTGCCTCACGCCTTGCGCCTCATGCCTTGGGACCCTATGCGCCTCGCGCTTTTTAAAACTAAGATATGCAGCTGTCCTTCCCCTCTCTTGAAAGAGGATACAATTTCCCGTTGATTGAAGTTCATTTTATGAGTGTTCGTTTCATTTTCCCCTCAGTTCCCTACCTTTTGGATCTCAACAAAAATTTGACCTGACTAAACAGCTGTGTGCTCTGCATCTCTTTGTGTTGGCACTTCTCAGCAGGCGCCGCTGCTAGTGGTGGATATAAGGACATTCTGATTGACGGTTTTGTCCCACCTTCAACTAGTGTGGCCCCAATGTTTCCCATTTTTGAAAACTCTGCTGCGTGGGATGATTTTGGTGAAGTCATCAACCCTGATGACTATATGATCAAGGAAGAAAATATGGAGCAAGCATCCATGCAGGTAGAGTTTCATCATTAAGTATTGCCAACCTTTTTCATGTAATGCATTAGTATTGATATCTTGATTCCATGTTCTAACTTCGTTCTTCAGGGGTTTTGTGGCTGTACACCTATTAAATGTCTTGAATATTCATCTAAGTTGCCTTTCATTTGCTTAAATCTTGGGATCTTCGGTGGAAACTCTAATCCTAGTCTCTTAATTCTTCAAACAATTGTGTACCTTTCTCTAAACAAATCTTTATTTTCTGGTTGGTATTCCTGGAACATTTTTGCTGGTTGGGGATGTGCACATCTTGTCCTACTTAGATCCACTTTTTAGTAGGAACCATATTGTGTTTGTTGTATTTATGAGCAAAATGTTTAGCTGCTTGCTATGGGATGAGTACCTTGTTGTCAAAGAAGCTTTTTATCTAGTAGTCAGTAACTTTCCTGGTCACCCTATCAGTGTATGTCTTCTGGCCTTCTGAGTGTCATGATTTGCACAAGCTTCTAGCTTATTACATTTTGTTTCAATAAATGCCTCTTTCCAAATAAAATATAAGCTTAGCTTATTTCATTGAAATGCAAAAGACAGGTATCCATAATTTTCTACTGGAACATACGATTACTCTCCATGACATTTGGCACAAGCATTTAACATCAAACCTTATTGCCTATATGCAGTGCCAATTGTTGAACAAGATGTTCTTCGGGGGGGGGGGGGGGGGTTGGGGTACCTCTGAATGTAGTCCACTGTCCATGATGTTAGAACATCGGTGGGTTGCACCCTATAAAATGAATCAATGCTCCTATTCTCTTCTATGATTATGCTGAGGGATAGGAAATGGTGCAATTATTGGTTTGAGCAATCAGAATCAGTTCAACACCATTATGGTGTTATCGGTGATTATATCTGTCTTTTCCCATAGGTCTTCTAGATTTTAATGCAGGAATTAAAGTTTCCTTAGAAAGAAGGCCTCAGTTAAACTTGACCAATTAATCTCATCCATGTTCAAGTGCCAAAACCTTGCTTATTAGGTAAATTTTTCTAGTGGCAATAAATGTTTACTGATTCTTTTTCAGGAAACAGATTCCAGTTTAAGTTCTTCCCATCAACCTTAGCTTTTCGTAGTTTATATGATTTTGACCTAAAATAAGAAGGAGAAATACTGCCTAATAGTATATTGGTCTCTTGTTTATTTATTATGTCTATAGTCAGTCATCAATTTTTCCATTCCTTTGTGGATGTCTATTGTCAAAAGGACAATGAATGCTTAAATCGTTAAACCCTATGTAGCACTATTTGCTAATTTTGTCTTGCATGTCACACTTTTCTATTTCTCCTTAATGATTTGGCCTCTTTCATCATGTTTATTTTTTTCTGTTTGTTTGCTAATTCTCACCTCTTTAACTTAGATTAGTGATAAGTATGTCTGTTTGCTAATGTTGTATTCAGGGTCCTGGAGATCTCAATGGGAAACTTGAAGAGGGCTCCGCCAGTCTAATGCTTGATACTACGCCTTCCAAAGTTGTATCCACTGAATTGACTGTAAGTAATGTGTCTTTTCTACTGTTCTATTTTTAGTTTCTTGATCAAACCATGTCTGAGGTGAAATTTAGTCGCATCGCATGTTCTGCATTCATCCTATAACCTATTACTTGATGTTTTCCTTTTGTGTGAGTTCACAAGTTAATATGCTTTCTGATAATAAGTTGTACATTATCCCATTATTTTACCGAAGACATTGCAACTTTCGACTGCTTATAAATGTATCCCCTGTCCTTTCCTTCGTGGCATTACATATGGAATTTTACGTGGTACATAATGAGTTATCCTGGACCTCACTTTTATTATTCTCAATTTTCAGGTCCAAGTGAAATGTTCACTGGTCTACATGGATTTTGAGGGCAGGTCTGATGGGCGCTCCATTAAGTCAATTCTTGCTCATGTGGCTCCTCTAAAGCTTGTAAGATGGATGATTTCCGTTTATTGGTTCTGCTCTGATGCTTCTATGGGAGGGATGACTTGTGCCTTTCTTTCAACGTTGTTGCCTATTTCTTCCATCAGCTACCTTCAGTTCAGAAATCTTAACTGTTGTTCACATGATCCTTCAGGTTTTGGTACACGGGTCGGCAGAGGCAACTGAGCACTTAAAGCAACATTGTTTGAAGCATGTTTGTCCACATGTGTATGCCCCTCAAATAGGAGAGACAATTGATGTCACCTCCGACTTGTGTGCTTACAAGGTAACCAAGGGAGGACTTCAACGTCATTGTCTAGAAGGGATTTCTGATGGTAGATTTAATTTTTTTCTGGTTCTACCCCTCTCATAGGTACAACTTTCAGAGAAGTTGATGAGCAATGTTCTTTTCAAAAAGGTATGCAACCATTGAAGTCCTAACTTTGTGGCCTGTCAGGTCTCCTTGGTTCTTTGTTTATGAGTGAATATGAAAGGAGTTGTGTCATGGGTATCTGGTAAAAAAATGTATCTATATGTTCTTGTCGTTGTTGCATTATGTCTAATCATGGATTGCTTTTCCTTGGATCTTTAAAAATCCAAACGCCTAAGGTTTAATGGTGCTTATAATTGGAGTTTTCAGCTGTTAAGCTCTTCTATGCTTGACTATTCTGGAATAAAAATATGCCGGTATACAGATGATGCCATAATTCAGGAAAATGAGGTTGAGTAGGCTATCTATGCTTTCTGAGAGGACTTCTTTCCTTTTCATTTACTCGGCAGCCAAACTTCCTGGTCTCGTATATAAGTACTATGGATAGACTCTCAGTTTGTTCTATTCTAATATCAAAGTGCACTGTGTGGTTAATTCTCTCACAACAGCTTGGAGACTATGAAATTGCTTGGGTTGATGCTGAAGTTGGGAAAACTGAAAGCGGCATGCTCTCCTTGCTGCCTTTCTCAGCTTCAGCCCCACCTCACAAATCGGTGCTTGTTGGTGACATTAAAATGTCAGATTTCAAGCAGTTTCTAGCTAATAAAGGCATCCAGGTATGTCTGTATAATTCTTTCAGACTCTGAATTTCTTTCTTTTGGACCTGACAATTTTGAGATGGACTAGTGAAAAATACTTTTGTTTGCAGGCAGAATTTTCTGGTGGAGCCTTGCGATGTGGAGAGTTTGTCACTTTGCGGAAGGTTGGAGATCCTAGCCAAAAGGTTAGATGTTCTCTCCCAATTCATTAGATATTGCTAAAACAAAACCTTCGATGATAACTGAGCCATGTAAGCTGAAAGCTAATCACCAAAGCGATGACTGGTGGTATTTGTAAAACAAGGTAGAGGTGCAAGGTGAGCAGTGGATTTATAATGCCAAGAGGAGGTTAACCCCTTTACCTCCCTGAACGTTCCTCCTCAAGGTGTCCCTGTGAGAATAGGGTTATTGGATTGGCCATCTTCAACACCCCCCCCCCCGGGCAAAAAAAGGGTGAGCTGTAACTATAACTCAGATATGCTTCGCCAGCTGGGTTCAGGCATGGGCAGTAGATACCCCTGGTTCTCCTCACCGAATGAACCCATGCATATTGGGCCCTTAGATGGGTCCTGTTAATCCAGTCTTCGGAATAAGAGAGAGTTGTGGTTGTCAACTAGAACAATTGATAAGGTTTTTAGGAGTTGTCAACAAGAACTCGGGCTCAAATCCCAATGTAGTGGTTTTTACGCCTTTCTATGCTCCAAATAAAAAAAAAAAAAAGAGAGTAAGCTGAAACCTTTGGTTTTAATGTCTTTGTAGGGTGGAGGAGCTGGAAGCCAGCAAATTGTGATTGAAGGACCTTTGTCGGAGGAATACTACAAGATTAGGGATTATCTCTATTCCCAATTCTATCTGCTTTAATCCTTGCCCCCATTTACTTACAATGTTCAAACCATTCAAGCAGAACCCGTTGTGAAACGTTTGAGTTCTCTGGCTTCCGGCGGTCTGATAATATTTTGGTTTCCTTCGTGGTGTTGACTAGATTCCATTGTCACATATCTGATTGCAATATACTTTTGTGAATCAATGCCAGCCACTCTAGTATGAGGAATAGCAGGTACCCTAGGCAGTGATGAATCAAATGTTGTTGAATTTGCAAATCAATCAACTGTTTGGTTATCTTCGTTTCTGGATGACGTTTTAGGTCCTACATTTTATAGAACACAGTTTTGATAATCATTCGCTCTTTTTGTGGTGAATTTGGTCATTTTTTTTTTTATTGTCTGTCAACGCTATGATGTGTCTTCCCCACCCCCAAAAAAAACCCCAAAAAGAAAAAGTCCTGGTCCCCAGATGATAATCTTGGTTATGCCCAGGCCATATAAGGCTGAAAATCAGTCATAAAACATTCTGTACAGAAACTGTCAGGCAAAGGGGTGTCCACCTTCCAAGTCACAATCTTATTCTTTGGCATTTTCATGAATCTGTCAGCATATTGGTAGTTCAATCTGTTTTTCTTTGGATGGAAAGGGAGATGATGTGCTTTGTCCTGTATCTGATATTTGGAATAAACAGCTAGTTCATACTCAATTAGTGCTTTTTAACCAATGTCGTCAACCTCTTTCTTTCATAGTAATTATAATTTAACAATCACCACAAAATTATCTATACTTACTAAAATTTATTTCCTAGTTTTTATAAATTATTTGCTGCCCATCCAATTTTCCGGTAGTCATCTTTTGTTCACGTACTATCTATTTGGTTTCATTCAATTTGTTATAAGAACTATATAGTTATTTTCTAATGGATTATTTCATTATTGCCTTTCGCCATACTCACTCTTGAGATGGAGATCTTCAAGGGATTTTGTTTTTTCTGTTGACTTGTTGACCTAAGTGGCTTCACATCCCTTATTGTGTGCCATTTTCGGTGGCAATGGGGGAGAGGTTGCAAGGAATGGAATCCCTTATCTTGGGCCCCTTGTTGGCCACAGTTAAGAAAGACAGATTTATTTTCTTATAAATAGCTTTTGCTGGAATCGGCATCTTTGTGGGTAGAGATAGTTGTAGGGTAAGACTGCTTACATATGGATCTCCTCAGACTCCGCAAAAGTAGAATATATAATGGGCGTTGTGTGTGGAGGACTAGATTTTAGCCACCTCTTGGAGAAGTAGCAAATTGGCTTTATATTTCCTCATAGAATACTTCTAAAGTGCCTTTCCATATTTCATATACCTAATCCCACTAAATATATTTTGATGGTGGTTGTATGACTATATGGTTTTTATAAATTAGTAGTTTGAGCAATTTGGGTTAAGTATTTGGTTTGGGGATTTCTCTTGCTGCCATAGAAGGAATCTGACAGGTTATCGTATTTTGAGAGATGATTCAACAACACCTCCCAGTATGGGTCCTGCTTTCACGGGGTCTAGGAAGATCCAGCTGTAGGCAACCTTACCTCTACCGGTATTCCTACCTATAGAGAGGTTGATTCCAAGAGATCCACGAAAAAGGTTTTGTGTAAAAGTTTTATAGGGAAAGCATTTGCGAAGCATTTAAAGAGGAAAATCAATGCCAAAGAAGCTGAAGCTGAAAGAAAGCTGAAAGAACATACTTCAACAATCCACGTAAAGCAGCTGCCGTCACTTCCAGGAAAAAGCACAACCTGCATACGAGCACGACAGACCCCTACCAGCACTAAACCACTACAGCTACTGACAACTACAGAGTCGCTTCTCCGCCATCTAGGATTCTAATCTTATTCCGTCACAGTCTCCTATCCTGAGCCAGGTCCTCCGTCAAACCCACTACTTTCAAGTCCTCTCTAATCACCCCGTCCAAACTCTTCTTCGGTTTACCCCTTCCTCTCTTACCACTGGGGAGGTCGATCAACTCACGCCTCCTTACTGGGGCGGCCATACTTCTCCTTTTAATGTGGCCGAACCATCGGAGTTTTGATTCCTTCATCTTCTCTTCTATGAGGGCCACTTTAACTAAGCCTCTAATTACATCATTCTTAACTCTGTCTGTTCTCGTAAAACCACACATCCACCTGACCATCCTCATTTCCGCTACCATCAACCTCTGAACCTACGTCTTTTTTAGAGGCCAACACTCCAATCCATATAGGACAGCCGGTCGAACTACTATCCGATAGACTTTGCCTTTCAATCCTAAGGGCGCTCTCTTGTCACACAGCACCCCTGAGGCAGACTTCCATTTTTGTCAGCCCACTCTTATGCGCTGGTTAATATCCTCGTTAATGTCCCCATTTTGCTGGATGATCGAGCCAAGGTACTTAAACTTATCTACCTTAGGTATTTGTCTCCCATCCAAGGTGACTCATCCCCCCTCTTCTATCCTTCCACTGAAACAACAATGTAGGTATTCCGTTTTCGATCTACTTAATCTAAAACCTCTAGCTTCCAGCGTAAGCTGCCAACTCTCCAACTTGTCATTCACCTCCTGCCTAGTCTCATCGATAAGAGCAATGTCATCTGCAAAAAGCATACACCATGGGACCTCATCCTGAATCCCTCTAGTAAGTTCATCTAAAACTAAGGTGAAAAGGAACAGACTTAGGGTTGAGCCCTGATGGAGACCCATACTAACAGCGAAGTCATTTGAGACCCCTCCCGGCGTCCTAACACTCGACCGCCCTCCCTCGTACATATCCTTAATCACACGAATATATATGGGCGGCACCCCTTTCTTTTCCAAACAGCTTCATAACACTTCCCGCGGGACTCTATCATATGTTTTTTCTAGGTCAATGAACACCATATAGAAATCCACCTTTCTATCCCTGTATAAACCCATGAGCCTTCTGAGAAGGTAAATCGCCTCTGTGGTCAACCTGTCAGGCATAAAACCAAATTGATTCTCTGAAATTGCAACATCTCTTCACAGCCTTCTCTCAATCACCATCTCCCATAGCTTCATAGTGTGGTTGAGCAACTTGATACCCCTAAAATTACTGCAGTTTTAAATATCCTCTTTGGGGATGACTATACTAGCCCTCCATTCTTTGAGCATCTTAGCGGTTCTAAAAATGACATTGAAAAGCTCCGATAGCCACTCTAAACCTGCTTCCCCCAAACACTTCCAAACTTCTACCGGAATCTGATCCGGACCCTCTGCCCTCCCATTCGCCATCTTCTTCAAGACCTCCTTAATTTCATCCTTTATTATATGGTCATACACTAGTGGATCAATATGCCTATCACTGCTTTCTTCGCCCCTACTATAGGCTTCTCCTATCCCCTCCCCATTAAGGAGTTTAGCAAAGAACCTTTGTCATCTCTCTTTGATTTCAGTATCCTCATACAACACCTTACCATCTTCGTCCTTGATGCACCTCACCACACCTAAATCCCTAGTCTTCCTTTCCCTAGCCCTTGCCAATTTAAAAACTTCTTTCTCCCCCTCCTTGGTCCTTAATCTATGATACAGTGTATCAAAAGTCAGGCTCTTTGCTACCGCCACAGCTTTCTTGGCTACCTTCTTAGCCGCCTTATATCTAATACTCTTAGCATCCCTTTCTTCATCAAAACCACTATTCATGACATCCGCGTAAGCTTCTTTTTTCTCCTTGACTTTCTCCTTTACCTCCTCGTTCTACCACCAGGCACCCTCCATCTTGTTGCCACCTCTCCTGGAAAAACCTAGGATTTCCTTAGTCGACCTTCGAATACAATCTGCCATAGCCTCCCACATTGAATCTGCATCTTCAGCCCTCCTCCACGCTCCTTCCTTAGTAATTCTCTCTACTATTAACCCCGCGTTCTCCTTCGTGAGGGTCCACCACTTAACTCTGGGGTCTCCTACTCTCCTCTTTATCCTCTTAGAACACTTGAACTCTACATCTAGAACTAGCATTTTGAGAGATGATTGCAGTTGAATAAGTTTTATTGGTACAATGGTGGCATTTCCTCTCTTAGTAAAGTGCCTAGCGCACTTCAATTCGACTGTCAGGCTACCTTTAAACTCTACTCTTGTTTATTTACAATTTTGTTGTATTTGTATTTTAGAAGTATTACTCATTATATACATGCAATTTAATGAAATTTGATCTATGCATGTTGTGTATCTTGCCCTCCGATGCATTATTATGTTATGATTTTCATGAATAAGATAGACTCATGAGATATTATCATGTATTTGCCGTTTTATTAATTACTTTCTAACACATAAAATTAGAAACAAGAAAAAACTTCATTTTACCACCAACACGAAACGTTAACCCAAAACAGGAATTTACTTCAAGTTAGCTTATTAAGTTTTTGCAATTTGCTTTTCTCGTCTCATGATCATCATTTTAGAATAGAGAAAGTAATAGGATTTATTTTTCTTTTAACATCCACATGACTCACAAAGCACAATACAGTACAATTATTATACTACGAATAATGGGAAATCAAACCTAAGATTTAGTCTTCACAAAACCTCGACCTTAAGCGCTTAACCACTAAATTAAAACCTTATTGGCTAATAAGATTTTTTTTGTTCATTTGACTAATAATTACGGGCCCTTGGATTAAATTGAATGGTTTGTATTTTTTCAGCAAATTAATGAACTTGTGAACTTTTTCCTCTTCCCTAGTTGCCCACGCGCCTCAAATTCTTTTCGTTGCCCTCCCATCTTTCATCGCATAATGATCAATCACAAATTCACAATTGAGGCCCCTCTGATTATGTGAGAACTTAGAATTGACAAGATGTAAGGCTCTTCTTTCTTTTTTTTTAATTTATTAATCATTAATCTATGGTAGCCATGCGTCAACACTTCCATTGAAAAGCAAAGCATAGGTTTGCTTCGATTTTGTTGAAAGCAATTTGTACACTTCTTTAACCCTTTTTCTAATGATCTACTTTATGGTTTATAATATTTAAAATAGACTGCAGTAACAATATACAAAACATTATAGTATTATTTAGTTTCTTTAGCTTGAAAAATTTGATTGATTCTATTGTAATCGTTATTTCGTATATTTTTAGTGTGCATAATCCGTTTTTATATTCTAATACTATTTCAATTCTATTTAATTTTTAGTGATGGAGAATTTTGACCATGATGACCCCAAGTATAATACGCCATCAAAGATCGATTCCACTTCAGATGAATTTTATCCAACTTGCGAAGAAGAAATAAGGCCCAGACCAGGTATGCCATTTGATTCATTGGAAGAGGGAATAGAATTTTACAAATCCGATGTACATCATGTTGGTTTTAGTATCCAACTTTCTTCAGAAACTAAAAAAGATGTTAAATTGGAAACATGTGGTCTGTTCAAAAGAAGGTTGGCGCAAGTCAAAAGATTTGAATTCAATTGAATTATAATTGCCGTTGACTGATGTTGATCTTAGTAAAGGGAAAGAAAAGATGGGTGAAAGCAAGCCCAAGACGAAGAGAAGAGGAAGCCTTCCTAGAGAAGATTGCAAGGCAGCTATTGTTTTTAAGAGATCTGAACAAGGAAAGTATGTGGTTGATACATGTTTGAGGGCCACACTCATCCTTTTGCCACTCCTTCAAAGAAACCAATGTTAAGATAAGCAAGAAAAGTAAATCCAATACTGAAAAGCATGCTACGTGCATATCACCAATCTAATATTGGGATAGCTAAAGCATTCCATGTAATGAAAGAGCAAGTTGGAGGGCTAGACAATGTGGGGTGAATGAGGAGAGATTTGCAAAACCACCACCGAGATATGAAAGCCTTGATAACTTATTCTGATGCATACATGCTAATTGATAATTTTAGGAGAATGAAGCAAAAGAACCCTTCTTTTTACTTTGCCTATGTATTAGATGAAGAAAATAGGCTAAAGCATGCGTTCTGGACTGATGGTGTCGGTAGAAAAACTATGCATTATTTGGTGATGCTTCCTCATTTGACACCATATTCAAGACCAATAAATACTCATTAATATTTTCTCCCTTCACGGGGCCTAAATCAGCATTGGCAATGTGTAACTTTTGCGGCGTCGTTCTTGGCCAATGAGCAAGTTGAAAGTTTCATGTGGTTATTTGAGAAATTTTTAGAAGCTATGGGAGGTTATAAACCTATATGTATTATCATGGGTCAAGATCTTGCAACGAAGATTGCTATAGAGAGAGTTTTTGACACTTCCATTCATAGATACTACACATGGCATATAATGAGGAAAGTGTTTGAAAAGGTGGGAGGTTCCTTCAATCGCGACCCCCAATTTCATGACAGATTAAAATCATGTGCTTGGTGCTCTGAGGCACCTGAGGAATTTAAATCAGCCTGGTTTTCTATTATTACTAATTATAGGTTAGAGAAACATGATTGGTTGTCTCTTATGTATGGCATGAGGGATTTATGGATCCCATGTTATGTTAGAGACATATTCTTGGCAGGTTTACTGAGGACAACCTCAATATTAAAGAGTGAAAATTCTATGTTTAACCACTTCAACAATAAACATCTTAGTTAATTTGGTTGAATTTTGGATGAGATTTGAAAATGCAATTGAAGCACAAAGAGACAATAAAATAGAACTTGATGATACCACTACATCTTCATTTCCCCAATTAAAGACTGAGAAGCATCTAGAAAAGTATGGGAGTAGAATTTATACTTATCGAAACTTTTATATTTTTCAAGATGAGTGGTGGTGTGCTTGTATGGAATGTGGAGTTGCTAACATAGAGGAAGACAATGTGACATGTGACAAGGACATATATATAACTTAATGCATTTGGCTGAAAGAGATGACCAAGACCTTCAATTTCTCATAGAAGAATGCAAAGAGTATGGAGAAAAAATTGATGAAAGCGGGAAAAATTCACCCACTAAAGTACAAGAACTCGAGTCTTATATTGACTGTATTTTTCCGGATGAAGTTTACATACATCCACCAAAACCTTCAAGTACTAAGGCTAGTGGCAAACGTATCAAAGGAGCTAAAGAAGTGGCTGTGGAGCAACAACAGAAGAAGCCTAGATTTTGCAAAGCATGCGGAAAATACAAATACCATGATAGTCGAAATTGCCCGGGAAAAGATTCACCATAAGCTCTAGTAAGATGTAATTTCAACCTAATTTATGATCTTGTGTGGCCTTATTTTTATTTCAATTAGCGTAGTTTTCGTCTTCACTGTTTTCATGACCAAAGTCTTTCAATATGATTTAAGCTAATTTAATCTTCTTTTGGGGGTTAGTGTCACATGAGTTGGAACATCAGGTTTAAGGAACTATAGGCATTAATCAATATCATATTCGTTTTGAAGAAGATGCAACTGGAGCATCATAATTGTAGTTGGACTCAACTTCTTCTTTATTCAAGTTGTTCTCCTTTTCATTTGAGTTCTGTTGATGCTACAAAAATACTTGGCTTTTTATTGGACGTTAGTATCATTTTATTTTTTCAGACAAATTTAATATGAATGACCTATATTACTCTCAAACTTTGGTCCTTGTTATATGTGTATAATGATACCATGTTTATTACGATTTTAGCTTTTTTACTATAATAATTGTACTTTTGAAAAAAAGAATGTGGTAGTTTTTTTGTTTTAATAGCTGCACTTTTTGTTGATACATTTAAATAAGAACAATTAACGTTGCATTTGAACGGTTAAAATCTCCAAGGAATGGAATATGTCTAAAAATTATATAATAGTAATGTAATCAAACCAATTTTTCTAAATTTAACACTTGTGGAAACTCGATAGCAAACATTATACCGCCATTAGATTGAAACTGGTGATTGGTAGGCTTTTTTATCATTTGATTGTTATAATAATCACACTTCTACGCAGAGAAATAATAAGAATGAAATAATAGAATTAAACAATAATAAGAAGAAGAATGCTAAATTTATTCGTTGCTAACATTAGAAAGATAAAATCTGTTGACTTTTACCTTATATCTACCATTTTTGTCAATAATACAATAACAAAAAGAATGGAGGAGGAAAATTAAAAAATAATAATAGAAGAATGCTAGATCTCATCAGCATCAATAGAGGATAGTGAATACATGAAGACGAGACAAAAGAAAGGGAATAGCCAGTCATCACATGAAAAGTTACTGCATCACAAAAACAACAGGATGGGAAAGTGGGGAAAAGAGCTCAGGCGCGTGCGTGAAACGTTTTCCCCATGTCATTAATGTGCAGGCACAACATGAACCGTAAGATTTAATCCAAGGGCCCGTAATTGCTGCTCTCACCTCCCACCATATCCTCCTCCTCTCACCTGAAATATATATATATATATATATATATATATATATATATATATATACACACACACACACACACAAATACTGTTTGTTGGGTGATCTCTCGTTACTTTGAGACTTTTCCATCCCGGTTGAGATGGCGGACAAACAGTACGAAGATGGATTGCATGCAGGCGCTGGGGCTCAGACCTTAACCATGGCTCTAATGCATTTTGGTACGATGCCCAAAGTTTGCAATGGTGGTCATTTGACCATATGTATGGTCATGATTTACAGCCATACAAGAATGTTCTATAATATCTCATGAAGTTATCACAATTTTGCACTATATGTTTTAAGGGCCTTAATGTCTTAAAATAAAGCGTATTGATCACATTTTTTTTCAAAAAGGGTTTTAGGGTTTGAGAAGATGAAGATGAAGCGTATTAATCGCATTGACCATATAAATATCTAGTGCTTTTTTGGGGGGGGGGGGATATCTAGGGTTATGTTTGCAAGTTGCAACTATTCTTGCTCATGAGCTTTTAAGATGGTCTCAACAAAAATTGTCAAATAGTAACCATAAAATCATAATGTTTGCAGATACATTAGATCCCCAAATGTAGACGTAGTTGATTTTAATGATTTGGGATCAGTTGGTCTATAGTTAAAACTTAAAAGTTGCAATTGGAATTTGTAACTTCTGAACATACTCGTCAAAATATATCAAACTAAATGATATATTTAAAACAATTTTTTGAAAAATATTTTTACGAACATAAAAGCTTTCAGATTTTGTTTTTCTTTTAGTGCATAACAAGGTATATAAATAGAACATGAATCAAGTTTGAATAAGATATTTAAGATCAACATTCAACTATTTTAACACTTCTGCTATTCTATATATACATATATACTAAAACAAAACATTCCAAGCTTAATATTTGACGCATGGTAAGCTCTCACAGTTTCGACATTTCAGGGTCTGTTCTTTTCGTGAGTAAATTGGGGTGGGTTAAAAGGGTGAAGTGGGTTGAGATTGGTTGAGGTGGGTTGAAGTTGGTATTTTTTTTTGAGGTGTGTTGAAGTTGGTTGAAGTGGGTTGAAGAAGGTATATTTTTTTGTGGTGAGTTGAAGTAGGTTAAAATAATGAGAATGTAATTATGAAGGGGTGGGTCGAAGTTGGTTGAAGTGGGTTGAGGTAGGTTGAAATAGGTCGAAGTGGGTTGAGGTTGGTATTTTTTTTTTTAGGTGGGTTGAAGTTAGTTGAAGTGGGTTGAAGTTCGTAAATTCAAAAAGACCTACCAAAAAAACACGGCCTGATTCCTACCTAAGCTAAATCTAAGCCTATTGAAAAATAATAAAAGATTTCTGATTTTCATTATTCTTTTTTTTTGCCCTTCCAAATATTTTAAAACAATATTCATATAACAAGATTCTCTAAATCCAACACTATTGTTGTCACCTTTCCATTTTTTAAAAGAAAATATAATAAAATATTGTTATAAAATATTCATCCATTTCTCTTTCCAATTTTTTTTAAAAATGTACATAATTAAGTATTATAAAAATTAAGAGAAAACGGAATATTGGATAACTTCATTGCTGAAGAACATCCGAGAAAAGATTAAAATTTGTGGAATCAGTGTCAGCTCAAGAAGATGAAATTCAACCAAGATCAGACGAGTCTCATGACTATTATCAAGGTATAGTTGCAAAGTTGTAATCTTTGCTTGGTTCCTCCAATTTGAATTGCAAGGGGAATGCTGACATAATTGCGCTTCCCTCAATCTCGTGATGTATAGTTTTTCACATTCAAATTGAATGGTGGGTTGATTTAAGGTTTAAAACTAAGTTTGTTTAATGAATTTTAGGATTGAGAATTATTTATACTTGCTTAATCTTTTAATTGTCATAGTACATTTCTCTCGTGTTTTTTTATACTTGTTATTTTTACGCTTTTATAGCTTCTTAAGTTATCAACCATCCAAAAAAGCTTAGAATAGTCAAATTATGCTTTTGATTTCTTCTTATATGCCTCTCTTCCTATCGGCATATGTTATTCTCACAAATTTTTTAAAATAATTAACAGTTTTTCTTTTTTTTAAAAAAAAAATTCAAGTGTAATGCCCACATTGATGTCATTCAAAAAATAGAAAAATGAACATGATAATATTCAATTAAAGACTCGTGATAATCACTAGTGCTAACAAAAAGTTGTCTGACCCGCGTATCCGAATTTGTCCGATCCCGAAAAAACCGAGTACGGTCATAAATTTTTCGTCAGATTTTAAATCCGGATACAATATTTTTCATATATCTATTGTCTAAAACCGATTTTGACCCGAATTTAGCCTTGTCCGAATTATCCGACCCAGAAAAAATCAGGTATTGGACATCAATTTCTTATCCGAATTTTGATATTATCCGATTTGTCCGACCCGAATTCGACACGAACCTGAATTTTTGCTAGCGCTAATAATTACTAAGACTAAAAATTCACAAGATTCCCCACCCAAAAAATGACAATATTCAATCAAAAACTCGTGATGATTACTATGAGTAAAAATTCACGAGATTCCCCATGCACCGCACAAATATAAAAATACTTTTTTTTCTTAAGTCATGAGTATTAAAAAACTAGTTGATACAAATCCGATTGTCTTTTTTTTTTCCAGAAAATCCATCCAAAATTTTACTAATCCTTATATAATAAATGTAAAGATGTATAAGAGGTTGTGATATCTCTAAATTCCAATCTTGAGAATCTATGCACTCCTACCCAAAAACTTAAAAAATAAATCCTTCTTTTTTTCGAATTCAAAATATTAGCAGTTACAAGTAAATAATTATTTCTAAAACTTAACTCATATGCTTCATAGTAACCTCCAACAATGACACGTCTCTCTCTCTCTCTCTCACACACACACACACACGCACACACGCACACACACGCACATTCCGTCATTTCGGCTATGCAAAACTGCTCATGCCTTCCACGTTGTTATGAGCCTGCAGTAGGGTTCAGCTTTAAACCATTTTCTTTTCACTCTAGTTGTGGATGAACTTACAAGAGAGATTCAAGATGAGTTACCTTAATGTATGTTATTCGCAAATGACATTGTTCTTATTGATGTGACCAAATAGGAAGTTAATGACAAGTTGAAGCGATGAAGACATACACTGGAGTCGAAGGGTTTTAGAATAAACAGATCGAAGACTGAATACCTACATTGTTGTTTCAGTGGGAGGGAAGATGCCGGGGGGGGGGGGGAGTCACCATTGATGGGATGATAATACCAAAGGTCGAGAAGTTTAAATATTTAGGCTCCATCATCCAACAACAAGGGGATGTTGACGAAGAAATTAACCAGCACATAAAAGTGGGTTGACAAAAATGGAAGTGAGATTCAAGTGTGTTGTGTGATAAGAAGATGCCGGTGGGACTAAAAGGCAAAGTTTATCGTATAGTAGTTAGACTTGTTCTGTTGTATGAGTCGGAGTGTTGGCCTATAAAAAAGATGCATGTTCAAAGGTTGATGGTAGCAGCGATGAGGATGATTAGATGAATGTGTGGTTATACGAGATTGAATAGAATTAGGAATGAAGTAATCAAACACTTAGTTAAAGTGGCTCCTATCGAAGATAAGATAAGAGAATCAAGACTCAGATGGTTGGGCCATGTGAACAGAAGAAGTGTAGATGCCTTAGTGAAGAGACGTGAGAGGATTAACCTTTCCGAAGGCAAAAGAGGTAGGGGACGACCAAATAAGAGTTTGGACGAAGTGATTAAGAGGACCTAAAAGTTGTAGAGCTGACGGAGGACACGGTTCAGGATAGGAGACAACGGAGGGATAAGATTAAGGTATGAGATTTTAGAGAGTTGGCCTTGTAGCTGTTATTTAGTGTGCACAGTTTGTATGCAGGTAATAGACATTTGGAAAGAGGCATTTGATGCATACCGTCATATGTTAAGGTATGGTACCTTCCTTTGTTATATTGCATTATGTTTACATAGTTTTTATCACCTGATTTATTAGTATTTATTAGTTTATTCTCCACTACCTATCCTTAGTTTTATCCTTTTTTCATAAAAGTATTTTCACAAAATGCTTCTTCTATAAAATGTTTTTCACAAATTCCTATTTTGTGGGTCTTCTGAAATCAACCTCTCTACGGCCAGAGATGTCAGTGGAGGTAAGGTTGTCTACATCTAGATCTTCTCAAATCCCGCAAAAGCGGGACCCATACTGGGATGTGTTGTTGTTGTTGTTGTATAACTGTCCATGCCTTCCAAAAGCAAAATCAATTAAATCCAGTAACATTCTTCCCACTTCAGCATTTCTACATCCTTCTTTCCTCATCTTTGGTTCCTACTCAAATCGACAAACTCCACATTCCTTATCTCAAAGAAGAAGACCCCTACATCTCCCCACAAACCGTTTGAATGCATATCAAGAACCCTAAGCTGCTGGAGGTTCCAAATTCCAGATGCGTATCCACCATAGAACTGATTATTGGACAAATTCAAGTACTCCAAGTTCCAGAGATTGTGAATTCGATCTAGGATCGAGCCAAGGAACTGATTACTAGACAGATCCAAGTGCTGGAAGCTGCTCATTGTACCCAACTGAGGGACTAATCGACCAGTGAAGTTGTTCCCTACTAAACTGAGCTTCTTAACCATCTTGAGCCCAAGTCAATCGTTGAATTTGAGCTCGCCGGTGAGATTAAGGCAATCGAGAACAATGGTGGTGAGAGTTGGAATGAACATCGCAAATAACGCTGAAGAAGGAATTAGGGCATGAATCGAGATGTGCAGTGGTGTAAATGATAGAGATGATAGAGAAATCTAGATGGAAAAAATCCTTATTAAGAGGAGATGAATGCGATGTTAAATTCGAACAAAATGGAGAGAGAAATTAGATCTCATTGGATAGGACTAGGAGATTGTTTAGTGAAGGAAAAGGGGGGAGATGTAACACCCGGGATATCATCCCCTCCGTTAAGCTTCTGTATATCATTATAAATTGACTAATGTCGAGGTAGGCTGCCTGAGTGTTGTTTTTATTATTAAAATAAATATTATTATTGAAAGAAATATTATTATTCTCATGGTTAATAGCCTTTTAGTTTTTTTTTTTACGATTAGAACGTCGAACCTTGGGAATGATTCCGCAATTTATTGAATAGAATCTTAATATAATCAAAAGGCGAATAAACCGACCGATGATTATAGTAATGGTTATGGTTTAAGATCTGAAGGTCGGGAATTGGATTTATGGTACAACGGGTTGGTGTTTTATCAATGGACAAAAAAAAAGCTGAAAAGGGCCGAAGCCCTTCTTTTTGGGGAGGAGGGTTGCTAAGAGGGGAAGGGGGGGCCCTCAGCCCCTCGACCCCCACACACATACTCACGCCGGGAGAGAGAGAGGGAGGGGAGGTGGGGCTGTCGGTGACCGGCCGACGCACGCCCAACCGTCCCCCACCCCGGTCGCAACCAAACCCGAGCCACAGAGAGAGAGGAAGACCGCGAGAGAGGGAGAAAGAGATTGAGAGGGGGAGGTCACCGGCGGTGTTTCGGCAACTCCTCCACGGCACACCGGCGGGGGCAGTTCAGCAGGGGCAAGTGACTAGTGGATGGGAAGCAAGGGGTGAATCGAGCCCACACCGAGCCAACCCAAATCGAAATCTAAAACGGGTCCTTCAGCCTGGATTCGAGGTGGGTTTCCTCATCCTCCTATTTATGGTTAAATTGTTAATTTCGATAAAGTTCAATGGTTATTGATTATAGTTCGTTCAGGTTGAATTTGAATCAATTATCAGTAATAGGAGGGAATTGTAGCGTAAATTGAACGATACTATATATATATATATATATATCGTAATGAACTAAAGTTTATTGTTTATATATATATATATATATATATATATATATATATATAGTTTATTGATTATATGTCATTTGGCAATTATATGGAATTCATTGAATATGTCAAGTTTATCGATTATATACAGTTATCGATCATATGAAATTTATACATAAGTTTATCGAATATATACATGGATAAATTATCGATGCTAAGAGCTTTATTGATTATATGAGGGCTTCGGTTTATAAAGTTCATTGAATATATAATGTTCATCGCCGGTTTATAACGTTATCATTGAATATATAACGTTCATCGATTATACATGCTCACTGTTTCTATAAAGTGTATTGATTATATAATGCTTATTGATTATGCATATCTATCAATTATGTATATATATATATATATATATATATATATATATATATATATATACACTATATATATACTTACTTACTTAAAGTCTATTGATTATATAATGCTCATTGATTATGCATGTTTATCGATTATATATAAAGTTTATCGAGTATACGATGTTTATGGTTTGTACAATGATTATCGATTTTATAAAATTCTAGATGACACATAGTTCATGATTATATTAAGTCGATTGCCTTTATACAGCGAAGCCCACGCTATTAGGCCGATTAATGTTTATATCTCCGTTAGAGTATTCAATAAGCCGATTGTCTTTACATAAATCGCTAATGGTATATTAAGTCAATTGTAGTTCTAAATAAGCTATTGCCTTTATCAAACCTTATGTTTATCGACTTGATACAGCGTATCGATTGTTTGTCAATTGTATATTATAGTCAAGGTTCATAAATGCTTATTTACATGATTGCTAAGTGTTCCTAATTGTTTTATCGGTCGCATGTTTCCATCGACAAGTCATTGGTAATGAAATAACCTTAGACCATTGGATTGACCAACCGAGTGAGTCAGGTGAGCAGTAAATAGGTCGAGGGATCTTTAAAGGTTACTTGCAATTTTAGCCTAATCAACACAGTACCTCTCTAAAAGTCTACATGTAACTTCAACTTATATGTTTCAAAGCTCACTATTTGGCAGAGAATTCAAAGCTCAGTATTTCATTTATCTGCGATCAGGCAAAGACAAAGCTCAGTATTTCATTTCTCTGCCAGTAAGTAGGGAATTCAAAACTCAGTATTTCATTTCTCTGCTAGAAGGCAGAGACAAAGCTCAGTATTTCATTTCTCTGCCAGAAGGCAGAGACAAGGCTCAGTATTTCACTTCTCTGCCAGTAGGAAAGGAATACAAAGCTCAGTATTTCATTTCTCTGCCAGAAGGCAGAGACAAAGCTCAGTTTTTCATTTCTCTGCCAGTCGGCAGGGAATTCAAAGCTCAGTATTTCATTTCTCTGCCAGAAGGTAGAGACAAAGCTCAGTATTTTACTTCTCTGCCAGTAGGTAGAGAATGCAGAGCTCAATATTTCATTTCTCTGCTAGAAGGTAAAGACAAAGCTCAGTATTTCATTTCTCTGCCAAAGCTCAGTTTTTCACTTCTCTGCCAGTAGGCAGGGAATGCAAGGGTCAGTATTTCATTTCTCTGCTAGAAGGCAGAGACAAAACTCAGTATTTCATTTCTCTGCCAGTAAGGAGAGGATTCAAAGTTCCATGCTCATAATTTTGCCAGTAGGCATAAGTTGAAGTTACATGTGTCATAATTCTGTTAATATGCAGTAGAGTCAAGAGAAATATGGTCAAATGAGACTCCTAGTTCCGACGATGGCTTACAAAACGTTGTACTTTTAATAAACGAGCATGTGAGGTTCAAAGGTCATTTTGCTACATTAATAGTAAATAGTTACCAATCACATGACGCAGTTATATGCCTCATTTTATGGTTATCGTTCTATATTCTTTCACATAAATCTATTCTTGCATATGACCAGCTACTGTGTGGCATAGTAAGGATTGTATCGCATGGAAAATGATGGTTGTTTTAGTGGCATTGCTAACTTCATATAGCTTACTACCTGACGGCATCTTTAACGACATTTTAACGACTATGTACGATTTACATTATATGAACTAACACCAGCTTTGCTAATGTATTAAGCATCACGTATAAGGTTTTAGCAATAGGTGAGCCTTTCAAAAGTCGAGAAATTACGAACGACGGTCATAAGTTATTATTGAATTGAAAATATTCTTTTAGGGGAGGGGGTTATCCACTGTATGATTTTCGCTCACTCCATATGTCATTGTTGCCCTCCAGGTTCCTGAAGTAAGCCGAAATGGAGTCATTGCTACCCTAGAAGTAAAGTGATGTGCTTGTACGTGAGTTGCAAAGTGTATTATGATGTAATGATTGTAAATTAAGTTCTTGTGTGCTTGGTTTGTATATCATTTAGAGTCGCTCTGTATGACCGTATGAGCCACCATCTAAGTTGCCAGGGCTGTACCCTTCGTTGTTCATTTGTTAAAACACTAAACTGCATTGGTTGTGATGCTCCGGGTGGCTAGCCCGTTAAGCTGTGAACTCCGGCGGATGGTCGTTGAGTTAGTTTTACTGTTATTTTCAGTGCAGGGAATTAATTGCAAGGCTGTAAGCCTGGGAAAATGGTCAAGTTTTAGGGGAAACTCTGTCCGTTTTGTCCCAGGATTTAAGAACAAAATGGTAACACTCCTGGCTTTAGGGTTGGGTGCGTTACAAGAGAGAAAATTAGGGTTTTGCGAAGTTGGAAAGGAGGAAGAAGAAGAAGCAGAAGGAAAAGAGTAGAAGTAAGGCAGAGAGAGGAATGTGAAGGACAAAAATGGAGGAAAGTGAGGAGAGAGAAGGAGCGTTAAAAATGGCGGTATTTGAGGGGAGGATGGAAAGGAAATGGGTACAGGGGAAGCGAGGACATTGAGAGAAGCAAAGAAGATGGGGTTCGTTTGTTGGGGGAGAGTAAACTACAGTGTGTAAAGACTAAACACAACCCTTCTTTATACTCTCTAATCCAACTATGAGGAAAAAAAAAATATTTACAATTATTTAGATAGATAGATTTTTTATGCAAATCGATGGATGATATTTTCTATTTAATTATGTCATATCTTTATAGTTTATATCTTTACATAATAAATGTAAAGATGTACAAGGGGTTGAGAATTTTGTGTACATGCTCTCAGCTTGCTCACCCTCCTCTCTCTCTCTCTGTGTCACATCCTGTCATTTTGGCTCTGCATAACTGCCCATGCCTTCCAAAATCAAAATCAATTAAACCCAGTAACGTTGTTCCCACTCCAGCATTGCTACATCCTTCTTTCCTCCTTGGTTCCTGCTCCATGATTTTTCCTCCTCTGTTAAAGACACTATTCTTTCCCTTTAAACCAAACTCTGCTTGCACACCTCGTTCTATTTTTAATTTTCTGATTCTTTCCCCCTTTAGGGCACTAGCAGTGTAGTGGCTCGCGGGCGTGAGTGGGGCCCGCGTGTCACACGCGTGTCGAGGGGCCTGTCGCAGCCTGGGACACGGGGCAGGTACACGCGGGCCAGACGTGCTGCCCCGCGTTCTAATTTTTTTTGTCCGCTAGCAAGGCAAAACACGGTGTTTCGTCAACCCTTGCCAAATTGAGTGACGCGTTTTGGTGAAAAATTTAAAAAAAAGGGAAAAGGCTGCACAACGCGTGAGGGCTTGGGGAAGTGGGCCAAAATGGTCGTTGGACCTGTTGAAATGTCCAACGGCTATTTGGGCAAACAATTTTTTTTTTTGGTGGAATTATGCTCTATAAAATGCATCCAAAATTTGTGCAAAAAATTATCTTCCTTTCACTCTCACTCTCAAATCTGATTTTCAAATTAGTGTTGTAATTTTGAGTTTTGGGGAATTTGGAAGAAATTCAAGTTGCAAGAGGCACAAATTTGGATAAGTAATAATACTTGTTATGTAATTGGTTTTAGTTTTGTATAAATAATTTTAGTTTGATATTGTAACTAATATATTTTATTTTGTGGGATTTTGCAGATATATTTCGGAGTTTTCCATTAGGTTGAAGACTAAAGTGAAGTGAAGGCAATTGTAAGTAATTCAAAGTTTTTGTTATGGTTATGTTGAAATTGTTAAAAAAAAAATTTGAATGAGTAGAAAGTGAAATGTGAGTATATCAGGAATTTATGAAATTGGAACTTAAGATATTGGAATTTAAATGATAGTAAGTAAAATTTGTTGTTATTTGTAAAAGTTGTTACAAATATTTGTTACTTACAAATTATTAAATGCTTGATTTTGGAAATTAATTTTGTTGTTGTTTACAATATGTTATAAATTGAATGTGTGAATGTTTTATTGTTTAAAGAAACAAAAAATGATAGGGTAAGAAGTATGTAATCACTTGATGAGAAAAAATAATTTTGTTTGTTCTATTTAAAAATATGTTACAAATCAAGTGTGTGCTATTTTTGAAAAAAGAATATTTGGTTGGTAAGAAATATGTAAGAATATGTTAGAATATGAAGTAGTTCAATATGTACTTAAAGTTGGTATGCTTAGAAATTAGAATTTAAATATGTGTTGTTAGAATTTAAATGCATGATTACAAAATTTAATATTTTTTTGTTCTTCTTTAGAACATGATAGAAAATAAGTGTGTAAATAGTATTTTTTTTTTCTACAAAAAAATATTGGTAGGGTAACAATTGAAATATTTGTTACTTACAATTTATTAAATGCTTGATTGTAGAAATTAATTTTGTTGTTGTTTACAATATGTTAGAAATTGAATGTGTGAATGTTTTATTTTTTAAAGAAACAAAAAATGGTAGGGTAAGAAATATGTAATCACTTGAAATGTAAGAAATATGTGAATGTTTTACAATATGTTAGAAATATTTCAAGTGCTTGCTTACAAAAATTAATTTGGTTTGTTATCTTTGAAAATATGTTAGAAATTATGTGTGTGATTAGAAATGTGTAAAAGTAAGCATGTTTAGAATTACAATTGAAATGTTTACAAATTAGAATTTAAATATTTTATGGTGTTTTGTGAAATATGTGAGAAATTAAGTGTGTAAATGGTTTTTTTTGAATTGGTGGGTATTCACTTTAAAATGGATCCTAATCACCACAATCTTTCATGAACTTATTTACCGGGGATAATTCACAACGGTATCCCGCGAACAACATGAACATTGTCCCAAACCCTCCTAATTTGCAATACCATCCACAATACGCTCAACAATACCGACATATGCAATATCCTCAACCACCACCAAACTTTCCCCTTCAAGGCCATAATGTCCGCCTCCTTATCAGCTACTCCCACCTAATAATACGACCTCATCAACACCCCGTCCTCCATCCAACCCCACCTACAATGAGAGTGTCAGTGTGACTTCCAAGTGGACATTGGAAGAAGATCGCCGCTTGGTCACATCATGGATCAATGTCAGCACCAACCCCCTTATTGGGGCTGACCAAAAGAAAATGGGGTTCTGGACAAAGATCGCAAGTGCCTACAACCAATACACTCCCGATAGAGCTACGAAGCGAGTGCCAAAAGTTTGCAATGCCTGTTGGAACCAAGCGGCTCCACTTGTGTCCAAGTGGACCACTTGTTTGGGTCAGGCTTATCAGGCTAACCCAAGTGGGGTGAATGAGGACGATATTATGCAGAAAGCTCAAGATCTATACGTTGATATGGTGGGCAAACCATTCGACTTGATGCATTGGTGTGTGCTACTAAAGGATCAACCGAAATGGGAAGTCAACTGCGATCAATCTGCAGACGTTGCCACTAAACGCTTGAGGATCAACGAGGTGGGTGGGTACACTGAGAGTAACACATCTGGCACATCCAGCACCCTCGGCACACCAACAACTCCTGCTAGTGAAGATACACCAACAAAGGAAGTTGGTGGACTGATCCGCCCCATAGGAAGAAAATTCGCCAAAAGAAAGGCAAAAGAAAGAGCGCATGACTCAGTGTTTGACGTTGTCACCAAGGAGCTATCGACCTTGGGGACAACAAATGTCAAGAACAGCAACATGTGGGAAAGATATGTTATCGCCCAAGAGAAGAAGGCGGAGGCCGCTAAGGTGAAGGCAGAAGCAGCTAAGAGAACTGCAATTAATATTAGTTGGTGTATGCTATATTTTTTTGGGATTTTAAATTAGATTTTTATAATGCGCCATTTAAGATTTGGTATGTAGTCGATGTAGTTTGGCACACTAGCTTAGATGCTTCAGGCAGATCCACCTCCAAAAGCTGTGAAAATTACTGTGTCTCAAATGGTACCTCGGCAGGGGAGGAATTAGCAGAGCATACGAAGAAGAGCAGAAGCGGGAAGAAACTTTGAAAGAAAGTCTCGTTAAAGAAGAAGTGAAGATAGGATCAGATCCCAATTTGGGTGATCCAATGGTGATTGATTCTCGTGAGACCCATACTTCATCAGATGGTATGCTCACTTCCTAAGTTTCAACATGAGGGAATTTAAGTGTATCTTCAAATACCGGATATGCCCATCATTGGAAAGTCTTGGTAATACCCTTCTTGTGGAAGCATGAGTGCAACCGATCTAATGTCTCGTGGAACTAAGATGGAAATGTGTGGGTGTAACATTGGTAATTTATTAAAGTCAAAACAGGTATACCTGTTAAATGCACTAGTTTTGGCATCTACTGCATCGATGTCTGTTTTTTTTTTTGTGGGGGGGGGGGGGGTTATAGGTGGGCAGATGATGGAACTTTGCAATAGTCTTGAGTCAGACACGTGCATTTTGTTAATGAGCTGCTCTGTATTCTCATATCCTATATTATTCCCATCGCTCGTTTTCGTTAAATATTGGTTTTAATTTTTTTTTTTTAAGAAAGGTAAGCATACACTCTAGTTAGCCCTTCTCTCAAGGGGTCTCCCTAGATTATCCTCATAGAGGACACGAGAAAGGTCCATATGCGGAACCACGTTCCACACCATTGTGGAAAGAATTGATACACCATATTTTGCTAGCCAGTCGGCTGAACCATTATCTTGCCTAGAAATATGAGTGATAATAATTTTGTTACAATGCTGGATAAAAGTGTGAATATCCTGAATCAGAACTTGGATTTCCCATAGTACTTGGATGTGTCCCTGAACCGCTTGGATAAGGATTTTGTTGTCCTCCTCGATATGAATATTTGTGAAGCCTGCTTGTAGTGCTGCTTTGATGCCATTTCTCATCGTCGTTGCTTCTGCTACCAACACGGACGCCCCTCCTAGATAAAAAGATGCCGCTTGAATAAATCTCCCTTCCTAATTACGGATTATGAACTCTCCTCCTGCTCCTTGTAACGTTTTGGATCCATCAAAGTTGATTTTAATGGATCCTCCTTGAGGCCACCTGACTGGTTTGGAAATGGTGTATGGAGTGGGTTTGTGAGTTTGAGTCTAATACGCCATTCGGCGTTAGCTTTTTTGGCTCTTATTAAAGTGCTTTCTGGAATTGGTGTTTCACTCCGAAACACCATGTTATTTCTTGTTTTCCATATGCTCCAAATGAGCGAAACTTCTCTATCTATTCGAGTTGTCGGGGTCATAGTCCTAGCACTTGACAATCTTTGTAGAATGGTATTCTGTGTACTAGCGACAAAACTATGGTCAATCCAGTTATGGGAGACTGCTAGTCTCCAACACTCATGTGAAAATTGACACTGAAAAAAGAGATGATCTACATCTTCCCTCTCAGAATGGCAAAAAGGACATTGAGGGTCAAGATTCATGCCTCGTTTACACAAGGTGTCCTTGGTAGGAAGCGATGCATGACAAAGTTGCCATAAAAAGATTTTTAATTTTGGCATTACGTCAAGTTTCCAAATCCAACTATATTCCCATTTTGTTGGGTTATCAGGGTAAATACCATGAGCGGTCCAAGTCGCTGATTTCGTTGAGAATTCCCAATTACCCGATAAAATCCAACATACTGAGTCCGAAATTGGATGATATGGGATAGGGACTGCGAGAATGAGCTGAAGACAAGCTTGGTCTAATATTGGCTGAAGTGTGTCAATATTCCATTCTTTATTGTCTTTGATGAAGTCCGATACCTTAAGAGAGGTGTTAATAAGAGAGTGATCTGTGATATTGAGTAACTTGGCTAAACTATCATTAGCACACCAGTTATCGAGTCAGAAATTGATACTTAGTCCATTCCCAACTTTCCAGCGAACTCCTTTCCGGAATTGCTGTCGATTTTTGAGAATACATTTCCATGCCCATGAATCCGTTTTCCTTGGTTCAGTAGAGAAGAAGTTCTCATCAATAGAATACTTCCCTCGCATTTGTTCTACCCAGAGACTTTCCCCATGAAACAATTTTCATGTTAATTTACTAATACATGCACTATTAACTGCTTCTATTTTCCTGAGTCCAAGCCCTCCCGCCTGCTTTGGTCGACAGACCTTGTCCCACGATACCATAGGCAGGCCTTTACTGTCAATGTTTTTTTTTTCAAAAAAAATCTCTGCTAATCTTATCAATTAAACAATTAGTTTCTTTGGGCAGTTGGAAACACTGCATCGTGTGGGCTGACATTGATTCAATATTGGCTTGGATTAGCGCTACTCGTCCTGCTTTGGAAACATAATTTGTTTTCCAATTCTGAAGTTTTGCAGCTGTTTTATTTATTAGTTCGGAAAATGTTTCTGTTTTTGGTCGACCTTGGAATACTGGGCAACCAAGGTAATTACCAAGATGCTCTTGGTGGGTGATATTAAAAATCGATGAGACGGATTTTTTATCATGTGTCGTGGCATTCTTAGAGAAAGTTAATGACGACTTATGCAAGTTAATGAGTTGTCCTGAACGGTGACAGAATATATTCAGGATCGAGTTAAGTTGTTGACACGATTCAAGATTAGTTCTACAAAATAGAAGACTGTCATCAGCAAAAAGTAAACATGGAATCTTGGAGGCTCTCGGAGAGAGCTTAACTCCAATTCCACATTTCTTGTTGCCCATTACCTTTCGGAGAGCCCTTGTTAAAACCTCCATACAAATAATAAATAAATACGAGGACAAGGGGTCTCCTTGCCTAATGCCTCGTGAAGGTGAAAAGAACCCGCATACTTCATCATTGACGATAACGGAGTAAGAAACGGATGATATACAAGCTTTTATTAAGTCGATCCATTTGGGGTGAAAGCCAAATAAATGAAGTGTTCTAAATAAAAAATCCCATTCAACTCTATCATATGCCTTTTCCATATCGAGTTTGAGTGCTACCCAGACCTTTTTCCCTTTCATTTTATTAAATTTGTGCATGATTTCATGCGTGAGTAATATATTATCATGGATGGAACGTTTCGGTACGAGTGCACTTTGGACAGGGTCAACGATTTTTTCAAGAATCGGGTGCATACGATTAGCCATAATTTTGGAAATAATCTTGTAAATAGTGTTGCAAAGGCTAATTGGTCGAAAATGGCTAGTCGTTGTTGGATTACTCACTTTTGGGATCAAGGCTATTAGCGTATGATTAATTTGCCTGAAGAGTTTTCCTTCCTCAAAAAAGGATCTTACCACAGTGCAGACATCTTTGTTAACAACATGCCAGTAGTCTTGAAAGAAAGCTGCACCAAAGCCATCAGGCCCTGAAGCTTTGAATTTATCCATTTGGAATACAACTTCTTTGATTTCGGAATCTTGGATGGACCGCAGTAGTGTGTCATTATCCGCTGTGGACACTAAATTCAACATTTCCATATCAATATTGGCTGAACTTACTTAAGCTGTTTTAAATCTAGCGGTAAAATCATTAATGAACATTTGTTCAATTTGGACAGGCTCCTCAACCCACACTCCTGAGGTGTCTTTTAATTTCACACTTCTACTTCTTGTTTTTCTTGTTTTCATTGTCTGATAGAAAAAACGAGAATTTCTATCCCCGTTGACAAGCCATTCTTTTCTTGCCATTTTCCCCCAATATTTTTGGTTGAAAAGATGCATCTTTTCTCTTTGTTTAATTAGTCTGTAGTTCCAATTGTTCAACCTAGCACTATTCGGACATTGAATTAGTTTTTCCTCAACATGGAGGAGCTTATCTGCATTTCTTTCTAATTTGTTCTTAAAGTTTCCAAAAGTAGCCTTGCTCCAGGACTTGAGGTCTAGTTTGACATTCTTTAATCGTTGTGATAATCTATACATTGGAGTTCCTGGAACTCCCATTCTCCAATTCTTCTTGACTAAAATATGCACATCTTGATACTGAGCCCAAGAATGTTGGTACCTAAAATTAGTACATCTCCGAGGCTGGTGTGCTGGAGCAGTATTTAAAAAAACAAAGGCATGATCAGAGCACGTGAATGGGCCATTAGTAACTAAGTAATCTGGAAATAATTGCGCACAATCTTCCCGAAATATTACTCTATTCAATTTTTCATAAATAGATTGTCCTTTTAAGAATTTTTTCCAAGTGAAAATTCTTCCTTGAACATCCACATCAATACTTCTAGTACTTGTCAAAAAATCATTAAATCGATGTGTTTTCTGAACCGCTAGAGGGGTTCCACGTAATTTTTCTGATGGGTGAAGCATTTCATTAAAGTCACCCATTATACACCATGGTAAGTTGACGGACTCATTAAACTGTTTGAGGTGCTGCCAAAAAACGTCTTTGTCACGCTCCTGGGCGGGGGCATAAACCCTCGTTAATAGACAGAGCTTGTTATTAACACTATCCTTTATGAGGCAGTGAACAGCTCGACTTTCTTTTGCGAGGATTGACACCTCAACATTAATTGGGTTCCACAGGCACCAAATCCCACCGCAATGATTATCTGTGGGAATCATGTCATAGTGAGAGAACACTAAGTTTCTTATTATCACACCCACATGTTGGTCATTAACCATAGTTTCAAGAAGAATAAGAATATCTGGCTTAATAGTGCGATTAATAAATCCTATTTCAAGTCGTAATTGAGATTTTTTGGCTCCTTGGACATTCCAGCAAACTATCTTCATACCGCTAAATAAAAATTGACGCTTTTTTGTTTCTAATATTGGCCTATTGATCCAAATGATCGATTAAATGGTAACTGCTCTTTGCACACCAAAACGACTAGCTTCAGTTGTCTTGATGCCAGTCTGGGACCATCACAAAAACACCTTATGCTGTTGTAAACAGTTTCAATGATAATATTCTGGGACCATAATTGGTCATTTTGAAGCCTTAAAAGGCTGGGCCGTGGGAAACTTATACAAGGCGTTTCCACATTCCCCCATGATAGATAATTAAAAAATTCAAGCAAAAAACCATGAGAGATACAACTAAGAAAGCTAGAAGACACTATAGCCTTCATATAAAGACAGAGTCTTGTACATAAAAGACTATGCGAAATGAGCATACTGTCCTTTTGCCAAGTACGACAGCACATTAAACCTTGGAGCAATGACTAGAACACTTAAAACAAAATGAATGGCGGACCCCTGGTTTCCAAACAAAGACAAAGTACGCTGCTTGTGTGAGCTTCGGATAAGCTATTAAAATTGCTAAACTATAACGACGGGTCTCAAAAATTGCATACAAAGACAAAGTGCGCTGCTCAGGGCCACCATGGCACGCTTTCAGCTTTGCCGTTAATCCTTCTGCATTAGTCATCCACCTAATCAGTAACCCAGAATTAAGTAGGAACAAAAAGGCACACAAAAAAAACCAATAGTCATTGAACATAGATTGCTATGGGGAGAGCCGATGGTTACACAGTCCAAACTGGCCATCACAGGCCCATATGCGCATGAACAAAGGAATGCTCAAATACTGAAAAAGAGTCTCAGGTAACAGTGCCTCACAACTGATATCATCCTTGACTGAAATTATGCACATGCCAAAGCCACTACTCTCAAGCCACCCATGGATGCACATCCTGGCAGCATTGAGAGGCACCAAAGGCAGTAGAACATCGGCCCAGAACCCCTGCGTAAGAACAAGGCCAAAAAAAAGGACATAAGGCAGCCAAAATAAACCTAGGATTCTTCGTTGCTGCCTCCTCCCTGAAAGGGGTTGGCAAGCAACCCAAGCATGGCCACATGCAAAAGACCATTTCCAAACCCAATTGTAGTCAAGTAATTTCATTACAACCAAGCAAGCGAAAATAGAAGTGAAAGTACAGAATCGGGAAAGGACCCAACACAACCAACTGTTAGTAAAATAAGAGGAACAATGGCTGGTATACGAACAGAATGATCTGAGTCGTGGATGAGCCACTGCCTTGAAAGCAATTACGGCACGACTACGGTGCAAATCGATTCAGCCGGTTGCTCCCCAAGGTTAACTCAGCACACTCTTGTATGCGTGCACTTCGCGGGCAAGAGTTTGGAGTATGCAGCACACGAAGAACCCAGAATGTAGAGAAGAAGAGGAAGAGAGGAGAGAAATGTGAGAGCTGTGTCTCTAAGCCCTACTGATGAGTCCTCTATTTATAGGGGAAAAAAGGACTGTTACTCAACCATTAAAATGGCTTGAGTTGAGGCAGAAGATCTGGTCATGAAGAGCCAGAATAATGCAGAGAATCTGGCAGCATTGAAGGAGAGGAGGAAAATCAGGAAGTCTGTAACGGTTGAGAGTGAATCATGGAGGATTTAGCGCAGTCAGTTACGAAAAGTTTTAAGCAGATTCCTCCCAAAAAGATAGATTAGGCCCACAACCCACAACCCGCGCCGCGCCCAGCCCGGATAGGACGGGCAGGCGGCGGCGGCGGCGCGCGCGTGTGTTGGCCTCATATGCCCTCAACCCCATAAAGCCTAGTCTTAAGTTATTCAACATGGGCAAGGAGAATGAGATATATGAACCCCTCAACTTACCCCCCAAAAGTTCCATGTGGGACAAGTGTAAAGAAGAGAGGGGGGAAAGAGAAATTTATCTTGTTGCCATTATTCTAACAGTCCCCCACTAATGGCATACAAGGCAAGCTGATTTAAGAAAGGCATTCTGGGCAAAAGCGGGTCAGATACTTAAGCGTCAATATCTTTCGATTTGAATTGACACATTAGTGGTGTGAGGCAACAGCCAATAGTCTGACTAGTGAACTAAGTCTTGAACTAGAAAGACTTTGATTGAGACCCTCACAACACATATCAACCCTTAAAATACTGCATACTCCGCGATAGACACACTGGTGTTTTATGGCCATCCGCACACCTTGGGTCTCATAAGTGCTCTAGAGAGACAGCCTAGATCTCTCATAGAAGGCGGCCAAACCTTCACACTTACGTAGGTAATCCCATCAAGTCTACCTCAACGTAGACCACCATAATTATGGCTATGGGTTTATTAAGAGCATAATATAGCTCAACCTTGCAGTCATCAATCGGTGAATTCATCAAGTGCTTCTCACTAGCACCCCCACAATGGGTATGAATCCATTAAGAGCGTAAGCTCATCCTCTAAGCACTACCACACGCCATAGGGATAGGAATGTAGTGCACCTTGAAGATTAGTATGGTTTCGTTTGACCACTAGTGGGTATCCACCATACCCCTTCAAGTGATAGGCTTAAGTCCCATCCCCCTCGACGTTTCCAGCACCACTCGCCTTGTCAACCCTTTAGTAATAGGATCCGCTAGATTTTTCTCGGATCTCACATATTGTAGGGATATGACACCATGTTTCAGCAATTGTTTTACCGCACTGTGTCTAATACGGATGTGTCTCCTCTTTCCATTATAGACACTGTTGTGCGCCACTCCTATTGCTGCCTGCGAGTCACAATGTAGGGAAATAGATGTTTCCTGTTTTCCCCAGACTGGCACGTCTGCTAATAGACCTTTAAGCCATTCTGCTTCCTGACCTGCCAACTCAAGAGCAATGAATTCAGATTCCATGGTGGAGCGGGCTATACACGTCTGTTTGGCAGACTTCCACGAAATAGCCCCTCCACCTAGAGTAAATACATAACCGCTAGTAGAACTAACTTCATCGTTATCAGAAACCCAGTTTGCATCACAATATCCTTCCAATACAGCAGGAAATTTGTTAAAGTGCAAACACCAATCAATAGTACCTCTAAGATACTTAAGCAAACGAAGAAGTGTATCCCAGTGTTCTTGACTAGGGTTATGTGTATAGCGACTTAACCTACTGACGGCATAGGCAATGTCAGGACGAGTAAAGTTCATGAGAAACATTACACTCCCTATGATTTTGGCATACTCAGTTTGAGACACACTAGGTCCTTTGTTCTTTTTCAGATGTATGCTAGGATCATAAGGAGTCCTCACGGGTGTTACATCAAAACAGTCAAATTTCTTTAACACCTTTTCAATGTAATGTGACTGACATAGTGAAAAGCCAGTGTTGGTTTTTCGAATCTTAACTCCTAAGATCACATCTGCTTCTCCCATGTCTTTCATTTCAAAAAGAGAAGACAGTAGCTTCTTAGTCTCCTTAACAACATGCAGATTCGTGCCAAAAATTAGCATATCGTCAACATAGAGACATATAAGTACACATTCTGATCCAATCAATTTTGAGTATACACATGAATCAGACAAATTCACAACAAAGCCATTTTGCACTAAAGAACTATCAAACTTTTCATACCATTGTTTGGGAGCTTGCTTTAGACCATAAAGAGACTTTTTCAGTCTACACACTTTGTCCTCCTGACCAGGTACCTCACAACCCTCAGGTTGGGTCATGTAAATTTCTTCCTCTAAGTCACTGTTAAGAAATGCTGTTTTGACATCCATTTGATGTACAACAAGATCAAAAATTGCAGCTAAGGCAATTAGAGATCTAATGGTGGCTATCTTGGTCACAGGTGAGTAGGTGTCAAAATAGTCTATGCCCTTTCTCTGGTCAAAGCCCCTAATAACCAATCTCGCCTTATATTTGTCAATTGACCCATCAGACCTCAACTTCTTTTTGAAGATCCACTTACTGCTAATAGGTCTACAACCCTTAGGTAGGTCAGTCAATTCCCATGTCTTGTTTGACTCGAGAGAATCTATTTCACTTTTAATAGCTTCTCTCCAGAAGGCAGCATCTATGGACTTTACAGCCTCTTGATAGGTTTTGGGATCTTCCTCAATCAGGAAAATGGACACCAATTCTTCAGTTATGGAATCTATGTCCAAGTTATCAAAGGTTTCTACTAGGAATGCAGTGACAAAGTCGGGTCCAAAGTTTGTTTCAGTTCTGAGTCTTTTGCTCCTTCTAGATTCAGTCATTACGACTCTAGCATCAAAGTTAGAAGTAGGCATGTTCACATTTTCAGGCATAACATCAGGTGCCACATTAGGCGCTCTCTTTTTCAAAGGAAAAACATGCTCAAAAAATTCTGCATCTCTATATTCAGAAATAGAATGGTCACTCAATGATAGGAATCTATAAGCAGCACTGTTTTGAGCATAGCCAATAAAAGCAGCATCAAAGGTCTTAGGGCCTATGTTGGTACGTTTATGACTAGGTAAGGCAACCTTCGCCAGACACCCCCACACTTTCAAATAATTCAGATTAGGAGCATACCCTTTCCACAGTTCATATGGGGTCTGATCTAGCTTTTTGTGAGGAACTCTATTGAGGATAAAGCAAGCAGTTAGTACAGCTTCTCCCCACATATTGTCAGGCAATCCAGAGCTAATAAGCATAGCATTCATCATTTCTTTAAGGGTACGAATTTTCCGTTCAGCTATACCATTTTGTTGAGGGGTATAAGGGGCACTAGTCTCATGTATAATGCCATTTTTCTCACAAAAATTAGCTAGGGAGTTGGTATCATATTCCCCACCTCTGTCAGACCTAAATCTCTTTATTTTCCGGTCTAATTGATTTTCCACTTCAGCCTTGTATTTCAGAAACATTCCCTCAGCCTCATCTTTAGACTTGAGGAGGTAAACTTTGGTATATCTAGAGTAGTCATCTACAAAGGTAATATACCATTTCTTTCCTCCCTTACTGACTGTGTTCTTAAAGTCTGCTAAGTCTGAATACACAAGTTCAAGCAACTCAGTCCTTTTAGTTGTTATGGACTTGAATGGTTTTTTGGCAAATTTTGCTTCAACACAAATGTCACATCTTTGACATTTTTCTGTGGTGATGTCAGGAATTAACCTCAAGTTCTTTAGCTTATTTATCGAAGCATAGTTAACATGACCAAGTCTACCATGCCACAGATCCACAGACTCAGCTATATAGGCAGAAGAAGAAGCATTTCCATTAGCAGCATCAATTGCAACATTCAGAACAAAGAGCCCCCCACTACGGTATCCCTTCCCAACAAAAACCCCATTGTGAAGAATAACAATTTTCCCAGCTTTCTGGTTCACCTAAAAACCAACAACATCAAGAAGACTACTAGAAACTAAGTTTCTACGAAGGGAAGGTACATACAGCACATTGTTCAAGCATAGAGATTTTCCAGAAGTAAATTTAAGGAGTACTTTCCCTTTACCCATGACTCCAGCAGTGGCAGCATTGCCCATGTAGACATGTTCGCCATCAGGAGTATCTTCGAAGTCGTGCATCAGATCCTTGTTGGCGCAGAAATGTCTTGTTGCTCCAGTATCCAGAATCCACTCCGTGAAATTTGACACCAGGTTGACCTCCAGTGTTACTGCACAGAAGATCTCCGTGTCTTCGGTTAGATTTGCTTGTGCAGCAATCTGTCCAGTAGGCTTCTAGTTTGTATGACTGGATCCTCCTTTGCGAAAGTTGCACTGATATGCCTTGTGGCCTGGTTTGCCACAAACATAACAAACAACCTTCTGCTTCTGGATCTTGCTGTTTGTTCTTTTCAACTGACTTTAGGGTTTTGATTGCTTCGGATCCCTCTTATTTTTCCCTTTGAACCTGTCTCTGTTTAAAGGCATAGAAGATTCAACAAGATTAGCTTTAGATGAATTCAGGGACAAGGAAGACATCTTATCTTTTAACCGATTCGCCTCTTCAGTCCTCATGTGGCTGATCAGTTCTTGTAGTGTTAGGTCCTTCTTTTTGTGCTTCAGGTGATTTCTGTAGTCGCTCCAAGAAGGGGGAAATTTCTCGATCAATACATTTGCCTGTAAGATGTTGCACATCTTCATGTCTTCGTTCAGCACCTCAGCACACAGGTTCTCGTACGCATGAACTTGTTCCATAATTGGTTTGTCATCTGTGATTTGGAACTGCAGCCATTTGCCAACGATGTATTTCCTTTTTCCAGCATCGTCTGAACCATACTTCGCCTCCAGTTTGGTCCATATGATCTTTGCAGATTTGGAGTTGACAAATAAATCAAATAGAGGGTTCGACATGTTGTTCAGCAAATAGCTTCGAGCCAGTTTGTTTTCCTTTTCCAGCTTCTTTTTAGCAGTCTCATCTAATGGGATGACAGGCGTCTTTAGGGCAGTCGAAGTGGAGATCTCAGTATCAGCAAACTGAGATGTGTTATCTTCGTCAAGATGTTCTGAGAATAGAACATAATCAATCTCGAGTTGTTCAAAGCATAAGAGTAATTTCTGGGACCAACGTTTGTAGTTAGTTCCATCGAGGGGCTCGATTTTGTAGAGGTCAGGGAGATTTTTGGGAAATGATGCAGCCATTGTACTAATTGCTTTCAACTTGTTAGTAAAATAAGAGGAACAATGGCTGATATACGAACAAAATGATCTGAGTCGTGGATGAACCACTGCCTTGAAAGCAATTACGGCACGACTACGGTGCAAATTGATTCAGCCGGTTGCTCCCCAAGGTTAACTCAGCACACTCTTGTACGCGTGCACTTCGCGGGCAAGAGTTTGGAGTATGCAGCACACGAAGAACCCAGAATGTAGAGAAGAAGAGGAAGAGAAGAGAGAAATGTGAGAGCTGTGTCTCTAAGCCCTGCTGATGAGTCCTCTATTTATAGGGGAAAAAAGGACTGTTACTCAACCATTAAAATGGCTTGAGTTGAGGCAGAAGATTTGGTCATGAAGAGCCAGAATAATGCAGAGAATCTGGCAGCATTGAAGGAGAGGAGGAAAATCAGGAAGTCTGTAACGGTTGAGAGTGAATCATGGAGGATTTAGCGCAGTCAGTTACGAAAAGTTTTAAGCAGATTCCTCCCAAAAAGATAGATTAGGCCCACAACCCACAACCCACAACCCGCGTCGCGCCCAGCTCGGACAGGACGGGCGGGCGGCGGCGGCGGCGCGCGCGTGTGTTGGCCTCATATGCCCTCAACCCCATAAAGCCTAGTCTCAAGTTATTCAACATGGGCAAGGAGAATGAGATATATGAACCCCTCAACTTACCCCCCAAAAGTTCCATGTGGGACAAGTGTAAAGGAAAGAGGGGGGAAAGAGAAATTTATCTTGTTGCCATTATTCTAACACCAACAACACAACAATCCTAGCGAAGATCGATAAAGACCTATCAACAAATGGAGCAAATATGTTCTAACAGCGGCCTGGGTAATAATGCAAATAATCATATTGCTGCAGTTAAAGGGCAGAAATGGCCTGTAACAGGGCATAGACAGACATAAAGCCATACCATAGAAGACAGGCGACGCAGATCCTAACTTCATTGGGCACCACTGACCAAATACAAACAAGGACGGGAAGAGGGATGAGTGGGATACGTAGCCAAACCAAGCCCACCCCAAGCAACAACATAGCATACCAACCCACGAGCAATAGGACAAAATCATCCAGTAATGCAGATAAACAAGCAACACCACCAGGGCACAAAAACATACAATCGTCCAATTAATCATAAAGAAAGTCATAAGGATGGGAATGGGGCTGTGAAATGCCAAAAGTAGACTGGAATCCATACCTTAGAGTATAGTTCGAATCAGGATTCGAAGTAACACCAAGACACTTACCTTATGCAAACGCCAAAAGAGAGGGGAAGAGAGAGCAGATCTTACCATCTGCAGGCAGGGAAACCGTAGACACGAACAAAACACAATCAAGGAAATCAGGCAGACCATAATCAGCATCGACACTCACTGGAAGCGCTATAACTCGCAATCTGGAGAAGCGCCATAGAGCTAGTTTCATGGTGGGGCTGTGGTCGCTGGTCGCGTGGGATGTGGACGACAAACAATCAAGCGATGACGGGGGGAAGGGCTGGGGGAACAGGGAATGCCAGGGAAGAAGAATAGGGGTCAGGGGGCCGTTTCATGGCAAAGTGAGGGATAGGGTTACGGGGGGGATGCGAGACTATCTCTCTCTTGCTATTCTCTCTCTAGAGTTGTGTCCGACAATTGTGGTGCTATTCTCGCATCTAAAGATTTGACTATGGATCTTTACATCCCAAGCACATTGCATATTTGCAGTTGTCCTTCCCTTCTCTTGACAAAGGATACGGTTTTCCTTTGATGGAGGTTCATTTTATCAATGTTCAATTCATTTTTCGCTTCAAATTGATATGGCTTTTTTTTGGGTGCAAGAATAAAATCTAACCCAATTAAAATATAATCTTCAACAAATTAGAAGGCGATTAAAAACGAACTCAATTGAAATTCATGGCTATGTAACCCGTTTTGAATTTGTCCAAAATTCTATGACTTATGTGGGTGTGTAATATGTCAAACTCATACCACATATAAGTTGATCCAATCGAAATACAAGTTGACTTGAAGGTAACCTGATTCGATTCCTATCTGAGTCAAAATTGACCCGAATTCATAAACAAAACCTGTCTGAAACAACTTTGATCCGAGATGCATCCAAATTGACCCAAACAAGCTTGACCCAATCCAAACTTCACTCGAACCGTACTCGAATCCAAATCAAATTTGATCAACCCGAATGTAACCCGAGCCAAACTTAACTCGAATTGGACCTGAAATCAAATTGAAATTTATCAGCCCAAACATAGCTAGAATTGAACTCAACTCGACCTGAAGCCAAACCAAATGGCCCGTTTGTCAGGTTTAATTGGGAGTGTGGTTAGACGACAAATCCCTCATTGAACATAATTTTTTTTTTTTGATTTTTCTAATTGGTTCAAATCTGAACGAGTCGATTTGAGGCAACCTATATGCACTAATATGCCTAGAATGGTATCTGTTGACGAAAATAACATGCTAATTTCTGCTATTTCTCTTCAAGAAATTAAAGATGTAGTTTTTCAAATGGACTCATGTAAAGCACCAAGGCCTGATGACTTTGGAACTTGTTTTTTTTTTTCAGAAACATTGGCTTGTTATTGAGAACGATATTACGAAGTGTATTTTGAATTTTTTCCAAGAAGGAAAACTGCTAAAAGAAGTTAATCATACTCTTATCGCGCTGATTCTAAAAATAGACAATCATATTCTGACGGGTCAATTCAGGCCCATTAGCCTTTGCAATACTTTTTATAATACTTTATATAAAATCATTTCTAAGATCCTTGTGAGTATTATGAGACCCATTTTAAAGCGTATTATTAGTCTTGTTCAAAGTGTTTTTGTATTGAAAAGAGCGATCCATGATAATGTACTTGTGACATATGAGATTATGAACAAATTTAATGACATGGAGGTAAGCAAACTTATTTAGCTCTGAAATTGGATATGCAAAAAGCTTATGTTACGCTTGAATGAGATTTTATTTTCTCTGGCCTAAAAGACTTGGAATTTCATGACACATGGATTAGTTGAATATGTGAATGTATCACAATTGTGTCATATTCAGATATTCTATTATTATTAACGATGAGATATGCGGTTTTATTAAACCCTCAAGGGGTATTCGGCAAGGTGATATGCTTTTCTCGTATTTGTTTATTTTGTGCATAGATGTCCTTGCTTAGAGGTTACACCTTGCGGCATCTGAAAGTAAATTAGGAATTGGGATTAAAATATGTCATAGAGCGGAGGATATCCCTTGTCTCCTTTTTCTTGATGATAGTTTACTTTTCTGTAAATTTAATCTAGAAACCTGTCGCAAGCTTCATTCTCTACTCTCTCAGTTTTGCAGTCAATCGGGACAACTTATTAATTTCCAGAAATTAGTATTGTCTTTTCTAAAATGCTACTCCAACGGCCAAATCATTTGCAGCAGCCATGTTCAATATACCTAATTGAGAATCTTTGGGTAAGTACCATCGTTGCCCCATTTTTCAAGGGAAGACTTCACCTACTTTGTTTTCAGATCTAGTTTGTAACGCAAATAGTAAGTTGCATAATTGGAAAGCCGGTTCCATCTCTAAAGCAAGTTGAGTGGTTTTAATTTAGTCTAATCTTGAGTCTCTTCCTAGTCACACAAGGCAATGTTTTAAATTGTCTAAATCTACGTCCAATAATATTTGATAGAATTAATCGAGATTTCTTTTGGAAAACATCGAACACAGAGAAAGGTCTCCATCTTGGGATAAAGTCTATCACAAAAAAAAGGCCCATGGACCTGAACTTCACAAAACTGAGGCCGTCAATAAGGCATTCTTGTGTAAGCTTTCTTGAAAATACGTTATTGAGCCAAATAATTTTTTGGTTAAAGTTATGCGACCCAAATATCTGCTGACTTCGGACTTCTTTACTTGTACTTATAAATTTAATGATTCTTGGGTTTGGAAGTGCTTACTTTAAAATCGGAACATTTTCATAAAGGAAATTGTTGGAAAGTTGGGAATGGGCATTCTATTAGGTTCTGGTATGATAATTGGAGTGGGCAGGAGAACATTTCTCAAGATGCTTCATCTGGAAGAGCATGATGTTTCAAACAATGTTGTAGTAAGTGATTTCATTAATCCCATAAGGAATGGAATTTTCCTTTGCTTAATTCTTTTCTCCCAAATGATATCTGCACTTTAATTGAGAGTATTTCTATTCCCTCTCATGATATTGAAGACTCCTTTTATTGGGGTTTGTCAGGAAGTGGTTCTTTTACCACTAAATCTGCAACATGAAAAGCTCATAATATTCCCTTAGATATTCAAAATCCTTGGGAATTTGCTTGGATTTGGAAATTTGATATCATGCTGAAGCTAAAATTTTTCTTTAGCGGATTTGTCACAATGCTTTAGCTACTTGTGCTAACTTGGTTGCGAGGGGATTGAATTTGGACCCAATTTGCCCTCTCTGTCATTTTGAATTAGAATCTACAAACCATCTATTTACCAAATGTTTCATAACTAAGGGTACTTAGGACTGGGCGTATCAACATAAGTGGGTTGTCTTGAATGTTTCTCAACTTGGAATTTTATCTATCTGTGATCTTTTAAATTTTGCTAGAACCCAAACATACCCTAACCAGGTTGACCGCATTATGTCTTTTCTGTGGAGTATCTTGAAGAGTCATAATGTTGTGGTGTTCAACAATAAGATTTATAATTCTATAAGAGCAATTACTCGAGCCTAAAAAAATTGGTTTGAATGGAGGTCTAGGAAAAGATTCGATTTTGATGCATCATCTTCATTTCACCATCATTCTTATCCGAGTCCCAAGCCCTCATCCTTCGTCAGTTGGGGCCAAACCACCAGGAGGGTTCATAAAAAACAACTTTAATGGATCCAAATCTTCTTCTTCAGCAGCATGGTGTTCCGTCATCAGAGGTTGGGACGGAAGATTCCTTCAAGTTGGGACTACTAATCTTGAAACAGTCTCAGTATTAGTAGCAGAAGCAACATTAATGCGTAATAGTGTATGTGGAGTAGTTCAATAAGGATATCGTTCACTTGTTCTTGAGGGCGATAATTAGGTGTTTATCAAAGCCTTAAGGGGAGGAATCCAGATTCTCTAGGAGATTCAAACTCTAGTTGAAGACACAAAACTCTACCACAACTCTTGCATCCAAGAATTCGTCCATCATATTTTAAGAGAAGGAAATCGAGCAGTAGATTGGTTGGCCAAATTTGGCATGTCTATTTCTTCTTCTATTTTGTGGTCCTCTATTGTTATTGTCAACTTTTGGTTTTGGTAAAAAATGTTATCGAATTAACTTTGTACCTAAGTGTGTCACTACACTATTATTATTGTCAATTTTGCCACTGTGTGACTCGTTTTAACCTGCTGCAGTAAGTTTTTATTTATTTTCCCTTTAAAATTTAAATGTCTTCAAACTGAAATTAATCTTCAACGTTCTTTCCCTCATCTTCCCTGTTAATGGACACAGGGGTAGAAAGTAAAAAACCATGACATCCCTAGCTTCCTATAGCTAAGCCCAGTTGATGGATATTTCACCATGTTTAGTTCTCAGCAGAAGCGAATAGAAGGAGCAAACAAGAACATCACAAAAACAAGGGAAGGGAATTGAACCAAGTCAAGAATTAGACAAGTAAAGGGAAGTCAAAGGCTACCATGCCTTTTCAAGGATCAACCCAGGTTCTGTGAGCTCCATCAATGGAAGGGGTGAAACAATAAGAAAAACCCAACTTCAAAATCAAATGAACATAATAATCCTACCATCGGAAATTCGATCCCAAAAAAAGGGAAAATAAATTGAAAGAAAAAATGGCAATCAAGCACAGGACAAGAACAAGGGAAGAGGGATTTAGAAAGCCGGCCAAATTAAAACTACAACCAAGCTTCAAAGCTCACCAAAAATGGTGGAGTCACAATTGTAATACTTCTAGTTCCAGCGAAAAAGGGGGGAAACAACAAAATTGAGCCAACCATGAACGAGTTCAAACTTAGAAATCACAAATTCGATTCAAAGCTAGTGAATTCAGCCCAGAAACTCGAAGGATTCAAATGAAATTACATGAAATTCTAAAACTCAAAATTAGATCTAAAACTTGAAGATGAAACAGGGGGCATGGACGGTGAAGCTAAACCCTAAATTAACCCTAAAAATTATCTAAAACTGAAATTAAATCTTCCCTAAAACCCTTGCCTAACCTTCAATCGCTAGTTCCCTTACTTTGTACCCACCCAAAGATCGGTTTCCCCTCTCAATCCAGTCGTTAATTTTGAGCTGAGTTCGATGGTGAAGATGGCCCTCGTGGTAGGAGGGATTCGAAGATGTGTAGTGCACAGATGATGGTTGAGATGATGATCCCAGATGATGGCCAGAATGGTGGGTGATGCTGATGATGGTGTTGCTCTAGTGAGCTGGGTCAAAGAAGCTAGAGGAAATAGTGCAGGTTTCTACTCTGATCTAAAGTGAAAGAGGAGAGAGAAAGAAGAAGGGGGAGAAGAAAGTTCGTTCATACCAAAGGGGAATGCTTACCTGGTGATGATCAACAAGGTTTGTCGACAGTCCTCTTAATCTTCGGTTGCAATCACCACTTTCTTTGCTTCAGGCTGATGCTTTTGTGGATTTCTAGGATTTTCTTCAAAGGGCAAGTTCAGAGGGACGGGGAGGAAGATGAACTGAGAGCCATGATAGATATCGGGGTTTAGGAGTAGTTAATGATTTTTGTTCATTTTTCGTTTATTTTTCAAGACCCACAAACAAAACCCTTTCACTTCCAACGGCAAAACACTCCCGTACCTGTTACAACCAGTCATAGTGGTAAAATTGACAATAATAATAGAGTTTAGTGACACACTTAGGTACAAAGTTAATTCGATGTCATTTTTGACCAAAACCAAAAGTTTAATGGCAATTTTGGCTAAGCACTCCCAAGAATTCGTCCATCATATTTTCAGAGAAGGAAATCGAGTAGCAGATTGGTTAGACAAATTTGGCATGTTTATTTCTTCTTCTGTTTTGTGGTCCTCTATTCCTTGTACCTCATTTCTTTCAATCTTCATTGAGGATAATATAGGTAGAATCCTTGAAAGAATGACTCCCTAACCATTGTAATACTTCCCATTTCAAGGGGGGAGGGGGTTGAAAGTTTGACCTCATGCCCCCCTTCAAATCCCTCACTACTCTCTTGGTCTATCTCTCCTCCTCTCTGATACTGATCTAGAAGATAGTAATGGAAGAAAGAGAGAGAAAGAAGAAGAGAGAGAGAGAGAAAACATGTTCACTCAATTCGCATGCCTTTCCATTCATTCCCAATGATCCTTATATAAGCAATCGCGCGGGAAAGTTTGTTCAAACAACCTTGCTAACAACTTTAACAGAATCTGAGCTGGCAAACTACAATTTATTAGCAAAAATCATGCGTACAGCACGTGATCGAAGAAGTCTGTATCACTCTCCTCCAGGAAATGTCGAACAACTTTCATTCCTTTCCCAAGTCTCTCACCGGCGCCGCTGCACCGATGGTGAATCCGTGCGGCATGCCTGAATTCGTGGGTGAATAGATCTGCAAAGGGGAAAATTAAGGTTTCAAAAAAAGATCTCCTAATCCCCCATAACATGCTTGCAACGTATTGTCTAATTTGTTTTTGAGGTACTCAACCTTCTTTCGACACTTTAAATTTCTCTCTCTTGTTTATTTTCAGATTTGAGATATTCTGGCTTGAAGTTTTCTTTTTTTTTGTGATTTGCTTAGAGTTTTGAGATCTTGCTGTTGTTTTCTTACTTTGTGGATTTGTGACTATGATGTATGAGTAGGTACTAAAAATTTGTTCGTGCCATATCAAAATTAAATTAAATTAGTTAAATGGGCCAACTTTTTTAATTAATTTAATCAGACCCAAAAGACTCACAAATCAGGCCCAAAACAGACTCACATGTCAAGCCCAAAATGAAGTCCAAATGACTACCGAGTCCGGGTTCAATTAAAATTCGAGTCAAAGCCCAAATCGAGGCTCAAGACGGCTGCCAAGTCAAATCACGACCTAAAGCCCGAACGATGTTCAAGTGATGGTGCGGTCAAAGTCAAAGTTAAAGTCAAAGTCAAAGGTCAAAGTCAACATCGACTCACAAGTCAAGTATCAAAAAAACGACTCACAAGTCAACGTTCGGTTAAAGCTCGAGGCGACTTCCAAGTCAATGCTTTGTTCAGGCCCGGGAGACTCCCAAGTCAAAGTCAAAGTCGAAGTCAAACAAATGAAAGTCAAAATAGTCTAGGGTAAAGCCTAATTGAAAGACCTAAAACCCAAGTCAAGGTCTGTCTTGACTTTCAAGGGGGAGACTTTCCTATAAATAGGTCCCTACCCCTCTTTATTCAAGGTTGAAAAATTCATCCTTGATAGAGAAATAATCAGAAGATTTTGTATCCATAGAGGTTGTACCCATTCAAATCAATTGAATCTATAAAAATTCAATTTTTGTAATTTGTTATTACAGTATGAAAATTATCTGGGGTGCTGAAGAAGGGTTGCCAGAAAAACATCCATGGTCGACTTTGCTCAGTCTGAAGCATTCGCAAGCACCGAATCTTAATTGCTGGTCTTGTTGGTCCCAATCATATGTAGACCCGGTAAACCTGATTCGAGACCTGAAACCTGACTGAACCCTACATCTGAAATGGGCTCACCCGAAAGTAGACCCGAAACACGAATTTTCTAGAACCGAACCATACCCGACCTGAAATTTCTGACAAAGTTGCTTATTTTTAATTCACAAGTTTATTAGACAAACAATCAGTTGACCCAAAGTAGACTGGAAACCGAACTTCACCCGACCCAAATTGAACCGACCCGAAATGTTGCTTGACCTGAAACATGACCCGACCCAAACTTAATCCGAGTTGTACCTTAACCGAAGGACACGTTTGCTAGGTCTATTCATACGATTGTAAAGCTCATTACTGCTAGTTTGATAGATTTGGTTTTTTGTCAAATGAACTGATTAAATTTATTTAGTAGAGTTTGCCTGTTGTGTGATTGTCTTGTTAGTTGATTAGTTGAAGAGGCTCATTGTTTGACCACATTATATTTGATCAATCATTTATAGCCATTGAATGGAAATTAACTTTGGCACATTAACTGGTAATTTGCACTGTTTTATTTGGTGTGATGTCCTAAGGAAAGTGTCTTTCATTTTCAATGGTGTGAACCACTTATAAAATAGATTCCGAACCTCTTGGGAGTTTGTCGGCTACTATTGTGCTAGTCTGTTAGTGCATTGATGCTATGGCGCGGAAGGTATAGGTTTGACTCCTACATGGCCTTTAGTCCACCATTTGTATAGGCTCAGTACTTGTAAATCTCAACGGCCATAGCATCTCTAACACTGGAAACTACATCCAAGGTATCGAGTTGCGAAATTCTTGCTTATACATGACAGAGTCTCACAAAAAGCATTATAAATTTTAGATCAGTAGCTGTAAACCAAATTATAAGCTATGAGCTTGTATCTTGTAAATCGAAATTACAAGCTTCAGCTTAGTATGTCTGACGTAGACCTAATCAAATTGAGGGTAGGGGCGGGTTGAGGACAGGGGCATGAGGGCCGTCAAGTAGGATTTTCTTTCCTAACCCTACCAAATCCTCATACAGGTTGACATATCCTTGACCCTGACCTTGCAGTACTCTTGGGTCATACCTGAACCTCAAATCTTCGCTATGTAAAAAATGAGATTTTTCACTAAGGTTTATTTTTATTATAAAGTGTAGCTCTAAACATCCTACTAAACAAAAGGCCAAGCGACAATATAATATTCCAATGATATGTATTGCAACTACGAACATTTTGATACTTAATTTTGTGATTAAAGCGATTAGTTCACTAAAACGCGTTCTTTAAACATCTAAAAGAGAGCGTTAGAAGGCTAAGAGCAAGTAAAATTTGAAGAGGTGAATGAGAGGAGGGAGACTAAGAGGAGGCGAGAAAGTAGAAATAAAAAAAGCTTTGAACAAATAAAACCCGAAGTACTTTGTTTTGATTTTAAATTTTAATTTTCTTTAAAAGTGAGGGTTGGCGGCTTGATAAAAGGGTCAAAACTGCTATTCGAGCCCGACTTTCATTATGGTTAGGTACTCTCAATTTCAGGGTTGGGGCGGGTCAGAAACAAAAGCAGCCGACCGCCCGACCTTGACACTCATTTTTTAGGGGCTGGGTGGGTTGGCCCCGACTTGTTGATTAGGTCTAGTCTGACTCTGACTCTAAAGAACAATAGCTCAAATGCAAATAAATCCCTTCCAAGGTCTGGTTTTCGTTTTATCAATTTAAATTTGAAGGATTCTTCTATATTATCTAATCCCTTGATTCAGTGTTGCTTTGGCATGATTCCTATTTGTTGCAATTTAATTAAAAGATTTGTTTCCATGGATCATTAGCATTGTTTCCATAGCTTGAATTAAAAGAGCCTCTCTACTACAATGATACGTTATGAATTGCGTAGCTTAGCACTTGGTACTAATATCAATATGATAGTCAAGGCAGTAAGAAAAAACCAGATAACTGAAGACACAAGAAGCTTAGTTCTTGAGTCAAGCGAATTTTATTTTCAGAAGAAGAGTAATATCTATAGAGCTATGATTGAAACTAAAATAAGCGTGATGTCGACCACTTGCACAGTACAGATACTATGTTTTAAGTCACATGGCCAAATATGTGAGATACTGATATATTCACTGATAGCCAACGTGGGATTCGAACCCACATCTTCATATATTATCACATGTTGCTCGACCTTTGAGCTAATCGTCTATTAGCTATTACAACATGAGATTGAATATATATTTGAAAGCCTCTGTCAAAGCCTCTACAAATGGCCAAATCACGGCATGATTATTGAACAGATTTGTCCCAAAGAAACGTACCTTTGTACTTATCACAGTGACCATAGCCAACTTAATCCACCTTCAGCACACACATTACAGACCAATAAAAGGATTCTCAGCCCCTCACACTTAGCGTACATGTCAACAAGGGCAGATCCCAAATGACATTACATGGTCAAACCCTTATTTAGTGTCTGGCACGAAAACTTAGCACTCATGTCAACATAGAACTGAATCATGAAATACTAAGGTCATATTTTTCATGGCAGCCCAAATGGTAACCAAAAAGAAAAAGGAACAGAATCTGAATTCATAATGATTTAAGGGATCCATCTACATTAAAGCCCTAGATTTGAATTTTAGGGGAAGAACTCACTTCCAAACTGGCGAGATTTCAAGGAATAACCAAAAGCACCAAAAATTGAGCTGATGCATTTCTAGCATGATTTTGCTGTTGACAACACCAAGGAGGAGGCCAGTTTGTAGTGGCATATCCAATGCCGCCAGGTCCATGGAGATACTAAGAAATTAGAGACTGAGTTGGGAAGTTGATTTCCGTGCCAAAAAGTACTAGTGGTTGCCAAAAACCAGCGACTATTTGCATATATGGGTGGTTGCAGTGGCCGAGCCAGAATTCAAACCAAGGGGGCGAGATTAATAATACACAAATTAGAATTGGGGTAATTTGTATTTATCGTAAACAATCACAAATTTGCCTAAAGTCAATGAATTTAACACAAATAAACAAACAACAATCAACAAATTAACCCAATTCTAATTTCTAAATTCTCAATCAAGAAAGACAAAACCTAATTTTTTAATTGATGAATAAATATCTAAATTAACTACTTATTCAACGCAAAATTCAATAAAAATTAGTAAACTAAACATAAACAAGGAAGCAATTACAAACAAAATTAGTCTAATTTTAAATCTTCAATCAAGAAGACAATTAAATTAGAATCCTCATTTTTCAATTCATGAATCATGAGCAATTCACTAAACTAATCAATTATTTAACATAAATCTAACTAAAAGCAGTAAAATAAACATAATTATTTATAAAATAACAAAATTAAAAACAAAAATTGAGTATTTTTGAGAATTACCTCAAATCGAGATTTGGAATTTAGGAGGAGAACTGAGGAGGAGTGGAGTAGAGGCAGCTGCCAGCCGGCAGAATGGCGGACAGCGGCCAGGGACAGAAGCCAGAGAGTGAGAGAGAGTAAGTGGGCAGGGCACTAGGGCAGGTAGGGGCTGGTGCTGGGAACTGAAGAGACGAGCCTACGAAAAATAGTCTCGAGGGCCTGGACGAATAAATGTCCAAAAATTTAAAAAAGAACTTATAAGGGACTAAGAGTGAGAGCAGCAAGATTCGAACCCGCGACCAGGCGAAACAAGGGTTGAGGCAACAACCATCATGCCAAGCGTGACTTTGCAAAATATATTTGAACCAAATTTTATATATTTATTTTGTTTTTCACAAAAATATCCCATATTTATTTTTTTTTCCCAAAAAGCTAGGGGGTCAATTGACCCCCTTGCCCCAATGTAGCTCTGCCCTAGGGTGGTTGTCACTGCTTTCTGGTTGATTTTGGTGCGTTTGTGGCTAATTCAGGTGATCGATGAACACACATGAGAGAGAAAGAGATGGAGAGCTAGATAGAGAGAAGAGAGAGAAGAGTTCGGTTGAAATGTGCATTACTTACTTTTTGGCACGTCCAGGTATGGTGTCTAAGGACCACGAAGTTTAATAATAAATTTTTTGGTCCCTCAAAGTTTGACTCAAATGACTTTCTGAACCTTTTATTATTATCTTGGCCCGAAGTCCAACGGGGTACTTTAAGTAATTTTGTTATTTTTTGGGGGTTTTTCAATAAATATGTTTGTTCTAAATAATTTAACTTCTTATAATGACTTTACTGCTATTAATTATCATAATCTACTACTTATTTCATAAATATTATTTTTTCTGTGATTATAGGTCCATCATGCTTAGCAATAATAAAAGCTTAATTAGAGAGTTTTTACCATTACCTAAAATTAGCCGGCATTGGATCCTGGTGTTCCTATAGTTTCCAATTTATAGAGATTATTTGCCTCAACCACACCTTCCTTAGATCAGGCATAACACAAATTCATTTCGTTTTCTATATTATTAGACCATAGTTACTAATCAAGTTTTTATATTGTTAAGGATAGTGAAATTTTAATCAAGAAGTCATAATGTATAAGACATAAGGTTCGATTGAATAACGTTCTCTATTGGGAAAGTTTGTTTATTGAAAGTTTGAAAGTGGAAATATTACAATGGAAAGATTTGAAGAGAGACTTAAACAATTAAGATAGTTAGAGATGCTGGTCATAAAGAAATGGATAATCCTGATTTCTCTTTTGCTCAAGTATGCTCAAATGACTGTATCTCTACTTAGCACTCGACCTCTCTGTTTACAGAGGAGATGGAATATATAAGATACTCTAATGGCTGATATTTTCACATGGTTACAGTAGACTGTGTTATTTTATTAACTTGACATTTGATAAAATAGTACAATAATGGTGCCACAACTTCAGAGCACTTAATACTAACAAGACTAGTATCCATATTGGGATTCTTCATGCCTTCATCTCCAATAATATCATACAGTCTATCATTATTAAGATATTCATTAAAATCTTCATCAAGTTGAAGATGCTCTAGATCCCATTTTTTAAATAATTCATGAAGATATTTCTTTTCCTTTTTTGATAAAATTTTTTTAGCTTCAACATCAAAGACATAATCAAATACATCTTCTAAAGTAGCTCATTCCACCTTTATGTACTAGCTGAGATCATTACAATAAGCAAAAGTAGTATTCATAGCAATGCATTAGTTTCTTCCTTGTTCAATTAATGCTGACATTTGATAATAAATCTTGTAAAAACCTTGCTAAAGTAGGATCACTAAGTACTTCTTATCGTTCTAGAAATCATTCTTGATGTTGGTAATTGAGATCGTCTAAATCAACTAATTGAACAAGATAATGAGCTGGTTTGACCTTTTCATTTTCATATTCGATTATTGTACAATATACCTCAACATACAACTCCTGCTGTATGGAAATTTTGTTGGAATATCAGGAGATCTAAGAATCCAATGGATTCTTTTAAACGTGCACTATTGAAACTTACTTAGTCTTTAAAAAAAAATGGGTACTGTGGATCTGTTATTTCTATGAGGTCACCTACCATTCTATGTTCTCAAGCTTTCATGATGGGGTCATTTGGAAAGATTGAATTAGTTGGGAGTCTAACACTACCAACTCTAGGTCTATCAGGAAAGAAAATCATAGTACTTTATGACTCCAAAATATTATAAGAATAATTATGATAGTAGTCGATGTAAGCTGCATATCAGTTGTTGAACTATTTTTCTTAAACATGGGAACTTATTTTTTCTTAAATATCATAAGAACACCTTAGGTAATGTATTTGTGACTTTAGTGCTATTAGATAGTTCGAAGACAATAGACTAAAGCGTGATCTACTTTTTGTATAAAATTTCAAAATATCCATAAATATTGTACTAGAAGGAGAAACTCATTTTAGTAGTAATGACATTTCATTTTGGATTTCCTGCTTTTTCCGCAGGAGTTCTGCTCTGATAATCATCATTAGCGAGTTCTCGAGTTAAACTGTATGCCAAAGAATTCTACAATCACTGTATGTGTTTAATAGAGAAGGAGAACTGGTTAAGCCATAATTGCAAACACAAGGGTCGCCTTTGCGCTTCCATATTTGATAAATTCTTTTTCGCAAAATTGAGTATTCCTTTGCAATCAGTTCGAATGAAAAAAGGTTTTGGGGCTAAAATGATTAAGAATTTTTCAATTCTCCTTATGACTATAAGGATTTCTTTTTCCATCGCGGGATAGTTGCATTCTGCTTTATTAAAACTTTCACTGTAATATTTGTAGAGTTTATCTCCTTCTTTAACTTTGGGTAATGGATTCCAGTACTCATTGTTGGCATCTGTCTTAAGAATTAAATCATCTCCTTCATTAGGCAAATTAAGAACAAGAAGATTTTTGCACATCTTTGTGAAGTTCTAAACAATCTTCGAATCATTAGTGATCCATATCCAAATTACTTCTTTCTTGAGTTTTTGCCACATTAATTTTCTGAATTTGGCTGGATGTTTAATGAAGTCTGATGCATAGGTAATACATCTAAGAAACCTTTATAATTGCTTCATATCTTCAATCTTTCTAGGAAAATTTTGTATTTTTTTAAATATATTTTTGTAGAATGATTTGTCCAGCTTTAATTTCTAAACCTAAAAACTCAATTTCTTGGCCAGTATAAATGCACTTGTTCTTACCAAAAATAATACCATGATCAATGCATCTTTGGGTGACAGTGAGGACGTCATCTTTGTGTCGTTCTATGGTCTTGAAAAAGATAAGGACATCACCAATGTAAACTAAACAGTAGTGATTAAGACATTTGAAAATGTTATCCATTCTTCTTTAGAATATTTGAGGTGTATTTTTTAGACCAAATGTTATTACTATCAACTCATAATGTCCTTGAGGGGCACTAAAAGCAGTTAATGGAATGCTTTCTTCATCCAATTTTATATGCCAATATCCGCTTTCGCGATCCATTTTTGAGAACCAAGAGACTCCTTGAATTCTATTGAAAAGAACTGTTTTTTAGGAATATAAGAACTGTTGAATATTATAACCATCAAAGGTAGTATTATCGTTATGCTTTTTATAATTGATTACCATTCTAATTTTTTCACTTTTCTGTTCAGCATGATTTCTTACCATAAAAGCAAGACTAGTGTAATGACTCTTACTATTCCTGATTAACTTTTTCCCCAAAAGTTCTTTGATTTACTTGTCAAATTCTTGGATATTCTAGTGTGCATACACCATTTGTTTGACTCGAATAATGGTGGTGGGATTTAACAAAGTGATTTTCGCAAATGTCTTATTTTTATTCCAAAGTTTAAGAGGCTTATCAAAGTAGTGTTCTTTGCATAATTGCTCTTTGTTGTTCAATAATCTACTCTTTAATGGATAACTCAAGTAGTGAGATTGTTAGTGGTATCTCATGTTGTGAAGGTATTATCTTTTCATCATGCTGGCTGCATGTAAACTCAATCTTCTGATGAGTGTAAGCTTTATTTAATTTATCAATGGAAGCTGAGTGATCATTTATTGTGAATATTATTTGGTTTATTGTTTGTGTGCATAGACAATAGAACCTTTAGGATATGAATTGGTTAGTACTTTGAAAATTCTCTATATATGTTGTAGGGTATCTTTTCGTGCTTGCAGTGCATCTTTTCTTGTCTGCAGTGTTTTTTTTTTTCCTGCAGTGTACATTTTGTTTTCTATAGTATATATATTTTTTCTTTTTAAGTCTTTTGATGATTTATTTTATCTTTTGAACTAATTGTGATGCAGGAACTTGTTCAAAAGATTTTAAGATCATTGAAGAACTTTGCACGTCTGTAATTGAGGTTGTAGATTCTGTGGACCAGGCACAACAGATGTTTCCAGTAAGCACCCAAATGGACAAAGTTCAAGGTGTTTTGATGGAAATATTGAGCAATTGTTCGAAGTTGGGAACTTTGAAGGACACAGCTGGTCCATCTCAAAAACATCCCGTAGATGCCGATAGAGGTCATCATGCAACTTCCTCAAGTCAAGATGATGGCTTATTTATAAGTGATCCATCATTTTGACATGCCTGTGTAGAATTGGCAAAGACTTATGAGAGGACTGGTGGGACTGGTTGTCCAGGCAACTTCACACCACCAGGTTTGACTGGGGGTTTGATTTTGGCATTCTTAATCAATATAAACTAATGTCTTAAACATGGTGGAAATGGGGATGAAGGGGAGAATGGTACTAAATCTGGTAGTCAATTTGGAACTGACACTCTTATGGAAAGGAGTCCCTACTTGAACTAGGGGAGCCCAATTGGAGATTCCCCTAGACAATTACATGGTTTGCAAGCTGAGGGTGAGCATTATATGGAATCTACAAAACCAACCGCCGAGGAAGAAGATGTTTGCTGCTCATTAGATCTCCCTTTTCTGTAAGACACATCGATGTCTTGAGGTCTTTGACTGCTAGATAAAAGCAAGTCTGTGATTGGACCTTTCTTCCGTTGGATGAAGTTCATTATGACACGTAATATTATGAACTCGATTTTATTTTTATGATTTTAAATTTGTTTATTGTTATATGTTTTAAATTTTTGTTTTTGTTGTTAATGGTTTGTGGTTTTTCCTTCTTTTTTTTTTGGTTTTGTAGTGAGCTATTATTTGTTAATGTAAATTTCAACATCACTAGATCTATAATTAGAGCTATTGGTTGTGGAGATCAATTACATGCTAGGGTTGTTGACCTATTTGTTTACTTGTGCAATCATTCGAGAAAACTGAAGGATCCTCCGTCATCATTGTCAAGTTCTTTTTTCTTGTAAAGCGTATGCAGGTAATTATAACTTCTTCTTTTTATAATGTTTAGCTTAAATATATAAATTACGTCATCCTTTCTCTCTAAATTTTTTTTATTTTTGATGATATCAACTGAACTATTAGATGGGGGTGCTAAATTTTCTGTGCATAAGTATAAAAATTTTGGAATGTTTTGGACACCGAAGTTCAAATGACCTGCTGGCTTGATTTTTAGAACTCAAAGCTGATAAGATCGTACAACAATATTATTTCGTCTTCATGTCGATTAGTTATTGTATATGTTGAGAAGTTTTTTGCCTCTAAAGTGGGCAGCCTATATCTCTCTTTATAGACACACAAACTGTCATATGGGAGAAATAAGGCAGACAATGTTTTTTATTTTTTATGCAAATTTGTAAATATACTTATAGCTGTATTGATATGTAGATATTCTTTCCAATGTTTCACAATGGATATTACTTGGTGGTGGGCTTCAATTTCTTGGCAAAGAAGGTGGAGATTATCCACTCTGTTACTCAGAGCAATGTGGAAAATGATGTTATTCTTGTCTGTGTCATCCTCTTGGTAATCTTCTATCTTACCTTTTCCTCATTTGGTATTCTAATCTTCTAATAGTTAGATTATGATCAAACTATAAAGATTCTTGTTGGTTTAATGTGGCTAAAATTATGCTAATAAAATTAATGTAGAAAATTGTTTGCCACATTTAAAGTAACGTGCTATAAATGTATACAACTTTTTGACAGGTTTAGTGCTTTTCGAAGTATTTTCCAGAGAAAATCCCTAAGTCAGCAAGAGGTAAAGCTATTTTTGTGGAGAGTATTCCGTTGGAGCAACTAAAATTACCGTGAATGGAAGTTTCAAGAGAAGCTTATCCTAACTCAGGGTTATATACAACGCGACACTTGGATATGTACATGGGAGATGTTGAGCAATGAAATACTGGGCTTAAACGGTTCAATGTCAGTTAACTATTTTTTTTTTTTTTTTGGGCGGGGTAATAATTAGGTGAATTATATCATCAAAACTTTGACAAGTCTTTTTGTGTATCTTTTTGGCTCTCGACATGCACCCTTGTTGAGAAAGCTTAGGGCAAAATATTATTACAACATCATCACTACTCAGCAAAATATAATTGCTTCCCAAATTGTTGATAAGGTTAAAGCTTATCATAATAGCATTAGGAAATACGAGGAGACTGGTGATTTTCAGTTGCAGAAGCTAAAGGAAGGTTCTCGTATTACAAGGCAAAGTCAAAGGTTGAAAGACAAGGCCTTATGTTAATGCATTATTTTTATTAAAACAGTTGTGAATAGGTTGTACTTTTTGGTTAAAATAGTTGTTGGTAAAATAGTTGGCTCCTATTCTTAGGGATTAGCTCCAATTCCAAGTAAAAAGCTCTCGTTAAACAACCACTAGTGCAACATTTTGCTCTTATAGTTACAGTACAATGGAGTAAAGGTATATTACAAGTGAGTAAAGTTTCACTGCAAATGACAAATTGTCTATTGCAATTTGCAAATTTGTAATTCCTCAAGCAATGTACAAAAGGTTCACTTCAATCACGAAAATGTTCAATGGATAGCATAAAAGATTTATTGGAGAAAAATTAAGATATACACCACCAAGAATCAACCATCCCCACATAAGAATCAATAGTAACATCTACATCTTCAATTTTAAATTAGCAAACATTTCTAATATCCAAAAATTCAACAAGAACTTATATCATTCATGTATATTTTCAACAAAAAAAATAGCAAATTATGCTCGTTTATTGTTATCAATTGTGACTCATAATTTTACCAAATTCTTCTAGGTGGACCATATACAAAAGACACCATGTTACATGGCCCCTGCATCAACAAATGTTGTGTCATTTAATTGTAAAATTTCCCTATCTACATCTTTATATAATAAATAGTAGAATGATGTTGTCTAAAAAACTTTCCCTCATTCATTTCAATCATATGGTGCAATCTCGCCTAATTGTCACATTTTTGAATTTAAAATTTAAATTTAAATTAGAGATAATGATATATTTTTTTTCGAAAGTTGCGGGATATGAGCGGATTATCACCATGGATCTCACATAAAGGTACATCCCAACCGTTTAAAATATATGCATACTAGAAAAAAAGAAAAAAGAATTTGTTGACTAATGCCACATTTCTCCCCCTCCTCCATATACATTCATTAATTGCATTCATGAACTTCCGACATAGCCCACTTTCTGTAAAATACATAATGAGGAGAAATTGGTAACCAATGTTCTGTCACACACATTCTCTCTCTCTCCCCCCATCACATTAACTGCCCCCACTCTCAGAAAAATACTACCGTACAAACGTATGTACCTTACTAGGTACATATGCTGCGCGTGCAGTGCGCAGCTTCAGATCTATAGCAATTAAAAGCAATTTAATTTTACTTATTGATACAAAAGATTCACTGCAATTGGAGAAAGATTCCCTGCAGTTGGGAAAAGATTCACTACATTGCATAAAAAATTCATTAGATCAAAATTAAGATGTAAAACTGTAGAGTAAATGTTGGTATTACGTTGTCCATATTTCACCATTGTCATTGTCGCGCCACAATCGCAATGTGGCTTACATATGCTTATATAGCTTAATGGTGCACATATGCTTCTATAGTTGTGTTGATATGCAGATATTCTTTCCAATGTTTCAGAATGGATATTACTTTGTTGTGTGATTCAATTTCTTGGGAAAGAATGTGAAAATTGTCCATTCTGTTAGTCATAACAATGTGGACAATTGTGTTATTCTTGTTTGTGTCAGCCTCTTGGTAATTTTCTATATTGGCACAAAAGGTTCCCTGCAGTTGAGGAAAGGTTCCCTGCAGTTGGGAAAAGATTCACTGCATTGCATAAAAGATTCATTTGATCAAAATTAAGGATTTTGTTATTACAATCGTCCCTTTGGGGAATTTCGTCGAACACCTTATGTGGAACGATTTCTGAATTTAAAAATCGCTCTAGGTAGATATACTTTATATTGAATAGATGATAAATAATTGATTCGATGAAGATCTTTTGAGTGTTAGATTCTGCCAACAATGTTCGGATAATCATTCTAGAGGTTTTGTGTTTTTGTGATTTTTTTTTTTTGTAGTTTTGGTTGAATTTCACTATAGGACATAATTATTTGTTAGGTCCAATTAAACACCTTTTTATATAGGTGTGTATATTACCATGGTACATGGGTATGTACCATAGACTAACTGCTACTCTCATCCATTCTCTCTCTTCAAAGCCCCAACTTTGATGAATGGAGGCTTCTTCTTTCTCTCTTTTTGTGAGGAGAATTTGAGATGTTAGACAAATTTATTATTGGAAACCAATTGTCTTTTAAGGTAAGAGCTTGACTATAGTTTATGATTTCATACATTCAATTTTAAACTATGGTCTAATTTGTAATTTTTCTTTTGATTTTAGTGAATCGCAAGTTTATAATAACAACAATGGGTGATCTCTTACATTCTTCCCCCCTCCCAATAAACTTCGAGTTTCCTCTTTTTTAATTGGAAATATGATAATATTTCGGTTTGGTTGCAACACTCACCAATCTTGGATGTGCAGGAGGGGTTCACAGATTTTGGCGCTTGCATGTAAGGCAGTCAGCAATCAAGATAAGATGAAAAGTGACTCTTCACTTTATCCCCTTACATCTTATTTATGTGTCATTTCTTGAAATTAATTTTTTGTGATTCAATTATGATTTTTAAGATATCAAACATTTTGTTTATTCATTTGTGTGATGGCATGTTGGCACTTCATGAGCAAAGTATGACAGTCTCAAGCTATTCTTTTGTGGGGGAGGGGAAGGGGAGGGTTGGTACTTGGTAGATCTCATGATTTAAGATGGAGGATGTCTTTCACAGTAAGATGTCTCCTCTCTGTTGTGATTTTAAATTGGTAGGATGAAATGCATTAGTTAGTGCTTCTCCTATCAAGAAAATATAGTCCTATTACACTTGAGTCCAATTGGTTAAATTTTATGATTTATTTAAGTCAACAACTATGCTATTGATTATCCTACTAATCCTATGACTAAAGCTTGAAATTGCACATGTACTATAAATTTTGGATTGTCAATCAAACCAAACCATCTTTACCTCAATTTGTTTGTGCCCACATCCTAAAAGGTAGCATCTTTTAAATCTTGGAATACTATGTCGTTTGGACATTTTATTAAATTTAAATACCCCTAAACTTTAGCCTTCTTTTTTCATTCATGCTTTCCATTTAATTTACTTTTTCTTTGAAATTTCTTACTTGGTTTTTTATTTTATACTTTATGATTCTAACTTGACTTCTAATTTTGACTTTGCTGTTTATTAACTAGATGTAGGTCCATCCAGTATGCTAAGTAGAACGTTAAAACTTTTGACTTGCATATTTTTGCAGGTTTTCTTCATTAATGTATTTTTTTTCCCTGAAGAGGTTTTGATTGATAAAATCCTTTTAAAGCATTCAATCCACATTGTCAATTATATTCTCTTTGGACATCCTTTGTATGCTTTGTTCCTCAATTTCCATTCCTCGTTCTAATTGCAAAGAATCACAAACATGAGAGAGCTAGGGAGAAGGCGCAATCAAATATGTTCATGTTGCATTTTTTTAAAAAAAATTATATATCATTATCTCTAGTTTAAATTTAAATTTTAAATTCAAAAATGTGACAATTAGGCGGGATTGCACCATATGCTTGGAATGAAGAAGGGAAATTTTTTAAGACACCATCATTCTACTGTTTATTATATAAAGATTCGAAAGCAGTTATAATCTTTATCCAAAAAAATTCCAAAGAAAAATACTAATCCTTTTCCATAGCTAAAGTTTTTGCATTCTTTGTACGTTCCTCATTCCTTCTTTACCATTTTTAACTTCATTAATTTCTATTTATTTGCTTTTATTTTATTAGTGATGTTTTTGCTTTACTTCTTTGTTTTCAATAGAAAACCAAATTGAATTATCCTGTTCTTCAGCTCCATTCGTCATAGTTTTTGAATTTTTAATATATATTTGAAATCTTTGATTATGTTGGATTTGATATGAGTTGGGCTAACTTACATGAATTTAATTTGTATAACACTAATTTCAAAATGTTATTAAAATTTCATGTTCATGGCTACAACTTACGAGGAGAGCTATCACTTTGCATTATTCTTTATCCAGGAAAGGAAAACAAGAAAAGCATGATATGTTAAAATGCATTGAAAGTATTACACTCTTTAATAACGTAACAATAGTTTAATATGTTGACAATAAAATAAAAAACCCTCCTTCCCCCCCCCCCCCAAAAAGAAGAACAAGAAAGGATAGGTTAATATTTACATGATTCTTTATCCAGGAAAAGGAAACAAGATGAGCATGATATGATATATAGGGCATTGAAAATATTGTCCTCATTGAGAATAACAATTTAATACGTTGATAGTTAAAAAAAAACACTTTTGTTCCTAACAAGAGCAAGAAATGAAGACTAATTACATTATCATCTTCAATCACTGAGATTTTGAATTGAGGTCGATTGATGTTAGGTCAATTTTTGTTTAAATTGATTTTTGGATCAATTAATACTTAGTCCAATAAGTTTGCCTTACAAAATAAAGCAACTTTGGAGAAAAAATTCATGTGAATTTGAATTCATGTCCAAAACAAGTTAGCATATTTTTCATTTAAGTGTGGATTCGGGTTATTCGAATTGAGTTTTAGATTTTGTGTTTGAAGTGAATATTTGATTTCTTATTTTCTAAACGAAAAAAGGGAATATATTTAAGTTTCTTATATATCGCAATAGAAATTGTAAAGTACATTTTGTTTAATCAACTTTTTCATTCAAAAGGAAAAAATATTTTCATTCTTTATATAAATAATTCCTAACTTTTTCATCTAAAAAAAAAATTCTATCTTTTAACTAATTTTTTCACTTTCTATGTATATATGTATGTATGTATGTATGTATGTTTGTTTGTTTAT
>JACYFF010019584.1:102394985-102408434 GCA_017589665.1 Selenicereus undatus
AAACAAGAGAGAACAAGATGAACACCTTACTTTTGAATGCTTCCCATAAGCTAGTGTAAGGTACAATTAAGTTCCTAGTATGCCAATTTTGAAAGCTCAATTTTTGCACACACTTTGGAAGGTCTTCTCTCTGAAAATTTATCTCATAAAACTCTTGAAAGTTGCTGTGAAACCGATGTTGAATGAGTTGTAGAAAGCAACCTTTTATAGAGAACTCTGAAAGGTAAGACGATTTATCTTCTCATATATTTTTTTCAGATTTGGAAAACAAAATCCCTAAAGGAAATAGAGTCCTTTAGCTGCAAGTAGTGGAGTAACGAGGGTTGGAAAAAAATTTCTTAACTGCTTGAGTAAGGCGGTGGTTCTCAGCCACAAGGACTCAATCCACTAGCCCATGATTTTCTCAACAAACTTATCCACTTGCCAAAAATTAGAGATTATTTTTATTTCAAAAAGATCTTGCAAAACCCCTTAGTTAAGGATAATCGTTTGGGGTTAAAATACTCCATAGAAAATCTTGTTTGCAAGTCTCAGAGACGTTAGCCCAAAAATCAGAGAGAGAATCGTGAAAAATCAGCTTTGCAGTTTTGGCTTGAAAACACCTTGAACACCTTGTTCTCAGAACTATTCTGAGACAGTGTTCTGAAATTATTTTCAAAGAGAAAAGCCACCTCAAAGTGAATGTTAAATCAAGACTTTCTAATTGACACATTAACAAGAATCTAATAAAATAAAAACCATAACAAAACAAAGACTCTTGTTGAATCAACCAGACATCTTGTAGAAACTTAGCTTGCTGCTCCAAACACTCCTAAGAGTTGTTCTTAAGGTTGTTCTGAAGTTCTGGAAAGTCTTGCCAGCCAACTGATATTGAGTTCCTGTTCTTAAGACCTGTTCTTGAGCATTGTTAGCCACACAATTTCAAGTTATTCAACATTTGGAACCTGTTCAATCAACACACTCAAGTATATATTACATTTGTGTTTGTTATCATCAAAACCTTAAATTACATAAGGATAGGGTCAACAATTTTCCCCTTTTTGATGATGACAAACCAAATGACCATATTGACATAAAAGGCGAATGCAAGTTAGTGCCAAAACATTCAAGCCATAGAAGAGAAAAATTTTGAGAAGTCAACTTAAGCCAAGTCACACTAAATCAACCATGGTCATGCCCATCTTCCCCCTTTGGACATCATCGAAAAAGGGTGGTCAGATCAAACAGAGAGAGTCAGGGTGTTTGCAATCACCACCACTTGGGTAATGGAGGAAAACAACCAGCGATACACTCAAGTATATGGTACGGTAATGATATTGGTCATCCGAGTCATGCACAAACAAACAACAACAAGAAAGAAGCAAGGCGGATCATGAAAAGATAACCAACCAAGAGTTAGTATAAACCACAGTCAGTCAAAAGGCACAACTAGACAGTCAGAAACAGTTGTTGAAAACAAGGTCGAGAATAAGAGTAAAAACAGGGAACAGAACAAGGCTAGGAACAGGGGGCAGAAACAGGTTCAGGAGGGAGGAGAGGACAGTTGGGCCGTGAGAGCAGTGATGGCAGCTAGTAGATCCTCATGGCGCTTGACATTCAGAGCCTTCTCCACAGCAAGAGCAGCTTTAACCTCAGCGAGCTCGGTCTCCAACAAGGATTGATCCAGTAACAAGGCATCAACAGAAGGCTCACTGGAGGAAGAACCAGGAATAGGGGGAAAGGGTGTTCGAAGCCCCTGTGCCGAAGCAGTGTGTGCTCCCTTGATCAATTTAAAACCCACACCCCATTAGAGTGCTATTCCCTATTTCATCAACCATCTGCACCCCCACTTTTTTCGAAAGAGAAATCCCAAAGTGCTCAAACACAAGAGTCAGCAAGAAACCATACCCCAGATCATGTTCTCTTCAGGTGTTCGCAATCCTGGAGATATGGAGAATCATGATTGCTGGGAGATTAATTTGCTCTTCTCTATCCATAAGGTCAATAAAACATTGATCCATAGCATCCGCGAGATTGTTGCCTTGACATCTAGGGATGATATTCTTAATAATGAACCAAAAGAGCAATTGATGAAGAGAAGTCATGTCACCTTGACGGACTGGGGGGTTTTCAACCTTGTGTGCTGGCTTAGTGTTTGAGTTAATTGCAGCAGCCGAGCTGTCCCAAGCACGGTCTTGTCCCCCCGGACATACACATCGAAACCCTTAGTAGGAACACCCAAAATTTCACCTAGATCTTTGGCATTGAATTTCAGTTTCTTCCCATTAACTTCACTTGCCACCACAGCATTGGTGACATTGCAATTCGCATAAAAGTCGGCCAAATCTGGGACAGAATACCCCAGGCAGGTGTTTGCAAACAGTTCTAGCCACCCCTGGGCCCTGAGCTTATCCAGGAACACCTCCAGGCCCTGTTCCTGAAAGTATGGCACTTTCACAATTTTTCCCAACACCACACTTCTCTGAAGAAATCGGGCCAATTTTGAAGTGGTGGGTGCTGCCTTCTTTACCTTTTTGAAGTTGGGGAGAATCTTGGGTTTTTAGGGTTTTGGGTTTGAGAGGGAGAGATTGAGAGAGAGATTTTTCGGCGGCTGATGAGCGAAGTGTGCGAGCGAGGGAGCTAAAGAGTCGACTAGCTTTCACCGAAAACGAAGAGCATTAAGTCTCCCAGCCGTGCACGCTTCGGGGAAAAAAAATTTCTCAACAACTGAATTAACTACCTGATTTGTACACGTTTGACAAACAGTGGCCATACCTGTTCTTGGTGCTTGTTCCTGCGGTCAGTTGTTCGGTAACATAGGATAATAAGGGCAATATCATCAGACCTCAACGATTGTCAGCAGGTTGTAATCCACACATGTGCTAATTTTGACACAAAAGTTGACTGCATCCAATGAATCAAGATGTTTGACCTGAAAAACCTTTTAACTAGACAAGCATTGGGGGTTAATGGAGCATGCTCAAGTTGTTTTAATTAGACCCAATTCCAGTCTATTCTTCTCAAACTGTTCTCTATTCAGTGCCTTGGTAAAAATATCAGCAATTTGTTTATTAGTGGCACAATAATTCATTGAAACCAAGCCCTTTTCAACATTGTCTCTCAAAAAGTGATGACGAATGTCAATATGTTTAGTCCTTTTATGTTGACATGGGTTTTTGAAAATATTAATTGCACTTGTATTATCACAAAAAATGAGAATGCATCCCGTGTCAACACAAAAGTCTTTGAATTGTTGTCTTATCCACAGCACTTGAGCACAGCAAGAAGCAGTTGCAACATATTCAGCTTCTGCTGTGGACATGGCAACTGAGTGTTGTTTCTTGGTTGCCCAAGATACCAAACAGGGTCCAAGAAAATGAGCCATACCTGAGGTGCTTTTTCTATCAACAAAAAAGCCTACATAGTCAGCATTAGCATAACTAACAAGGTTAAAGTTGCATCTTCTAGGATACCATAAAGCCAAATCAGGTATATTTTTTAAATATCTAAAGATCCGTTTAACAGCCTTTAAATGATATTCTTTAGGCTTAGACTGAAAATGGGCATACAAACCAACACTAAAAACAATGTCAGGTCTACTAGCAGTTAGGTAAAGAAGCGACTCTATCATGCCCCTATAATATTTGTCCTCGACTGAGGGACTCCCATCATCCATTTCCAACCTGGTTGAAGGAGAAATGGGAGTATCACTGGGCTTGGCCGATTCCATTCCAAATTGCTTAAGTAATTCCTTGACATATTTTTGTTGATGTATCATGGTGCCGTTTGAAGTTTGTTTGATTTGCAAGCCTAAGAAAAACTTAAGCTCACCCATCATGCTCATTTCAAACTCACTCCTCATCATTTTTGAAAACTCTTCACATAAATCATTGTGTGTTGCACCAAATATAATGTCATCGACATATACTTGAACAATCAACAAATGTTCCCCCTTAGATTTTAGAAACAAGGTATTATCAACCTTGCCTCTTCTAAAACTAATTTTCCAATAAAAAGTTTGACAAGTATTCATACCAAGCTCTAGGAGCTTGTTTTAAACCATAAAGCGTTTTGTCAAGTTTAAAAACATGGTTAGGAAATTCTTTATTTTCAAAACCAGGGGGTTACATCACATACACTCTTCTTTAAAGTATCCGTTGAGGAATGCACTTTTGACATCCATCTGATATAACTTTATTTCCATGTGAGCTGCAAAGGCTACCAAAATGCGGATAGCCTCAATCCTTGCAACGGGTGCAAAAGTTTCCTCATAATCAATGCCCTCTTCTTGGTTGTAGCCTTGAACCACTAGTCGGGTCTTGTTCCTAGTGACTATCCCGAACTCATCAAACTTGTTCCGGAACACCCACTTGGTGTTAATGATTGATCTATCCTCTGACCGTGGTACAAGGTGCCACACCTTGTTCCTTTCAAACTGATGAATCTCCTCTTGCATTGCCATGACCCAATCTGAATCTGCAAGAGCTTCATTAACATTTTTTGGCTCAATATTAGAGAGAAAAGCATAAAAAGCACAGAAATTTTTAAGCTTGGATCTAGTTTGCACTCCTGTATTAATGTCAGACAGAATTTAATCAAGAGGGTGCGAACTTTGGTGCTTCCATGGTTGTGGAGTAGGTGGATCCACAGACACGCTTTCTACTCTTGCTGGAATACTCGGTGAAACAGGTTCAGGAACTGTTCCCGAGCCTGTTCTGGAGCCTATTCTTAAGCTTGTTCTGGAGCATGTTTCCTGGCCTGTTCGAGAAGAATTAGGCTGGTTTTGATCCAAACCAGGTTCAGCAGAGCTTCCCCCTGTCTGGTTCAGACCTTGCCCACCTTCCAAGAAAACAGCTCCAGGCCCTGATCCATCATCAGGACTCTTACCTTTCTCATGTGTTAGCAACAAATCTTTTCTAACAAGGCTCAGTTCGTAATCCTCTTCCTGTGCATCATTCTCAATTAAAGAGTTAGTTTCATCAAATAACACATGCACACTCTCCTCAACATACAAGGTTCGCTTATTGAACACTTTGTATGCCTTACTGTGTGAGGAGTAACCAAGAAATATTGCCTCATCACTTCTTGGATCAAATTTTCCTAAAGTATCATTCCCATTATTATGCACAAAACATTTACAGCCAAATACTCTCAAATGCATAATATTGGGTTTTCTTCCCTTGAGAAGTTCATAAGGCGTTTTGTTAAGAATAGGTCTAATCATGCATCTATTTATAATGTAACATGATGTGCTCAAAGCTTCTGCCCAAAAGTTTCTAGAAAGACCACTAGCAATAAGCATTGTTCTAGTCATGTCTTCTAGAGTACGGTTTTTACACTCTACCACCCCGTTCTGTTGGGGTGTTCTTGGGGCTGAAAAGTTATGATCAACACCATGCTCATTACAATAGCCAATAAAGCTCGAATTTTCAAATTCTGTACCATGATCAGAACTTAGGCAAACCAATGAGTGTCCTACTCTCTTTTCAATCTTTTTAAGAAATGCAAGAAATTTTTCAAATGTTTCATCTTTAGAAGCCAAAAACAAGGTCCAAGTGAAACAAGAGTAGTCATCCACTACAACAAGCACATATCTCTTCCCACCTCTACTTGTGATCCTCATGGGGCCACACAAATCAACATGCAATAATTCGAGAGGTCGGGTAGTGCTAACACAATTTTTAGATTTAAAAGAATTTCTGACTTGTTTGCCTTTGGCACATGCATCACATACCTTGTCATCATTGAATTTGATGGAAGATAAGCCAACCACTAAGTCTTTGGTTACAAGTTTATTCAAAAGCGAGTGGCTTGCATGACCTAGTCTTTTGTGCCAAAGCATAGCATCATTATTTAAGGCACTCAAACAAGTCAAATTATTTTGGGGAAGAGTAGAAATACACACTTTATAAACATTTTTGTGTTGCTTCCCCCTCAACACAACATCTCCTGTGTTCATATTAACAACCAAGCAACGTGTTTTAATCCATCCACAAAATAAACATTTTCAGTTGAATGGGAGAGTGACTCACCTATCTTACCTATACCGACAATTGTTCCGGATTTGCCGTTTCCAAATGCCACACTCCCTCCTTCTGAAGCTGTAATTGAGAGAAAATTGGATTTTTCACCAATCATATGCCTCGAACACCCACTATCAACATACCACAGCTGCTTGTTCCCTAGGTTGTTCCCCGAGCTGTTTGCTGGGTTGTTTGTTGGGTTGTTTTCTCTCACTTCAGCCTGCAAAACAAATCAAAGGTTAGTTTTGGAAACCCAGATCCACTTGGGTCCCATTCCTTTAGATGTATACATCTCATCTTTCCTAACCCATATTTGTCTTACATAAACTGTGTTTCTTTCAATGGCATACTTTCTCGAAGGACAAGTGTAACGGTAATGACCTGTTTTACCACAGTGATAACATACAATATTCTTAGATAATCCTACGTATTTTCTATTCACTGGGTAGGTCATCCGCTTAGGCACAAAACCTAGTCCTCTTCTGTTTCGACTGTGATGTGTGTTTAGCCATTCAAGCGCTCTTGAGGACCTGTTCCAGAGCTTGTTTGTAGCAAGGTCTGATTCCATTTGTTTTATTTTCTCAAGCAAGTTTTTGTTTTCTCCCAGCAAGGATTCGAGCTTTCCTTTTAAGTCAAGGGATTCCTTTTCCAGCTCAGTCAGATTAATGGAACAAGTCTCTTCTTTCATGAGTAGGGTCTCTTTAAGCACATTAATGTTTTCATGTAAGGCAAGTGTCTCTTTGTCAACTTCAACCTTTTCCATTTTGAGAGTTTCATTTTCAAGTTCTAGGTCTCGAACATCCCTTTTTAACTCAGCACATATATCCATTATAGTGTACACCAATTCTTCAAGGGTTGATTTATTGAGACCACATACCTTGTTCTTGAGTTGAGTTATACTGTTTGTTGATTCATCATCTGAATCAGTGTCACTTCTTGCCATGAGTGCTATATCAGCTTCCTCGGCTTCAGACCCTTCCTCATCCTCGCTTGAATCACCCCAGGCCGCTAGCATAGCTTTTGAGAATCGTTTCGCTGAGCTGCTTACACCCTGTTTCCTGCCCTGTTTTCTAGGGTGTTCAGGTTCTTGTTCTTCCTTAAGCAGTGGGCAGTTTCTCACAATATGGTCTAACTTGCCACACTTGAAGCATCCGGAGAACTGTTCCCGAGAGGTTTCTGGCCTTGACGAAGTCCTTCCGTTTGCTGTTTTCTTTAACTTTCTTGAAGAACTTCTTAAATTTTTGAGTTATCATGGCAATCTCCTCCTCATCAGAATCAGAATCATCTTCTAAGGCCTTTAGTGCAAGACCTCGATCTCTCTTTGTCTCATCTTTCTGCTAAGAATTTCTTCTAAGGTCATACGTTTGCAGATTGCCAATCAGCTCATCTAGGGTGATCTTGTTCATGTCCTTAGCTTCTTGGATGGCCATTACTTTCGCTTCCCAAGAATGAGGTAAAATTCTTAGGATCTTCCTCACCAATTCTTCGGTGGTGAAGGATTTTTCCAGGGATTTCAACTAATTCGTTATGTGAGTGAAGCGAGTGTACATGTCCATCACACTTTCACGATCACCCATCTCAAACAGCTTATATTTTCTCATAAGCAATTCAATCTGGGATTGCTTTACCAGATTGGTCCCTTCGTGAGCTACTTGTAAAGCATCCCAGATTTCCTTGGCAGACTCACATTCAGATATACGAGTATATTCATCAGGACCTAGGCCAAAATATAGAAGTTTCTTGGCCTTGGCATTCTTCTCCATCATTTTGTAATCTTCAGCATTGAATTCTTTAGGCTCCTTGAGGATTGACTTTCCATCTTCAGTAGTTTTCTTAGGGATGAGTGGTTCATCCTTGATGAGCATCCACAACTCATAGTCCTCGGCTTGGATGTAGTTTTCCATCCTGTTTTTCCACCAACTGTAATGTTGGCCATTAAAGTATGGTGGTCGAGTTATGGATTCCCCCTCAAGTATGCCATTTGGTGTACTCATGTTTAGGATCTCTCAAGATGTTAATCTTTCTAATGAGAACCTGCTCTGATACCACTTGTTAGTTTTGAGAGTACACAAACACAAGAGGGGGGCGTGAATTGTGTTGCCGAATTTTCGCAGTTTTCTGGGAACAGGCTTAGGCCCTATTTGGACAGGCTATTTGTAACACGCCCAGAAACTAAAATGCAACGAAAATAAGTAGAAGAAAAATGTGAACACGGGATTTTTACATGGAAACACCTCTAGCCCAACTAAGGCGAAAAACCACGACCTACCCATGTAGGATTTTCACACAATTTCACTATACGGGCTAAACACGTTACAAAGTAACCTTCACCGTTACAACTTGTAACACACACGTAACTGTCTTCCCCAATACTAGTTACCCCACGTCCAATAGTCCCCTTGACTTGGACACACTCAACTAACTTTTAAACAAGAGAGAACAAGATGAACACCTTACTTTTGAATGCTTCCCATTAGCTAGTGTAAGGTACAATTAAGCTCCTAATATGCCAATTTTAAAAGCTCAATTTTTGCACACACTTTGATCGGTTTTCTCTCTGAAAATTTATCTCATAAAACTCTTGAAAGTTGCTGTGAAAACCGATGTTGAATGAGTTGTAGAAAGCAACCTTTTATAGAGAACTTTGAAAGGTAAGACGATTTATCTTCTCATATATTTTTTTCAGATTTGGAAAACAAAATCCCTAAAGGAAATAAAGTCCTTTAGCAGCAAGTAGTGGAGTAACGAGGGTTGGAAAAAATTCCTTAACTGCTTGAGTAAGGCGATGGTTCTCAGCCACAAGGACTCAATCCACTGGCCCATGATTTTCTCAACAAACTTATCCACTTGCCAAAAATTAGAGATTCTTTTTATTTCAAAAAGATCTTGCAAAACCCCTTAGTTAAGGATAATCGTTTGGGGTTAAAATACTCCACAGAAAATCTTGTTTGCAAGTCTCAGAGACGTTAGCCCAAAAATCAAATAGAGAATCGTGAAAAATCAGCTTTGCAGTTTTGGCTTGAAAACACCTTGAACACCTTGTTCTCATAATTGTTCTGAGACAGTGTTCTAAAATTATTTTCAAAGAGAAAAACCACTTCAAAGTGAATGTTAAATCAAGACTTTCTAATTGACATATTAACAAGAATCTAATAAAATAAAAACCATAGCAAAACAAAGACTCTTGTTGAATCAACCAGACATCTTGTAGAAACTTAGCTTGCTGCTCCAAACACTCCTAAGAGCTGTTCTTAAGGTTGTTCTGAAGTTCTGGAAAGTCTTGCCAGCCAACTGATCTTGAGTTCCTGTTCTTAAGACATGTTCTTGAGCATTGTTAGCCACGCAATTTCAATGTATTCAATATTTGGAACCTGTTCAATCAACACATTCAAGTATATATTACATTTGTATTTGTTATCATCAAAACCTTACATTACATAAGGATAGGGTCAACAATTAAGCTATCTCTCCAAAAAACTTTAGTGAGACTCGCTCCTTCATCAAATTCAAAAGAAAAGTAAAAGTTTTGGTCTTTAATTTTCCTCTGATTCAACTTTCCCATTAAACTGTTACTGTCAGTACCATCTAAATTCTTAATTTTATAAGCGGCAAGTGCATTATACACGTGCTTGTTGGTAAACCTAAGGGCATGTGAACTTCCTACCTCTTTCTTCAATATTCTCATAACATCAGACACTTTGATTCTACATTATTGCATAAGTTTCAGAAACTCTAATTGTTTTTCTATGAGTGTTCGTTGAGATTTCAAAAGGTAATGTTTGTTAAGATCACAAAATGGATGGTTATGGACCTTATTAGGACTTGTAATAGGCGACAAACCATTCTATCAATTGAAAATTGAAAAATTGCTTTGCAACCAACTCGAGTTACTTTTTTGCTATATGACCTTTTGTCAATATGTTCTTCTTTTTTCTTAGCAGTGTTTCTCTTTGTACTTCACTTTGAACAATAATATCTTTTTATTGTTGTGCCACTTCAATTAGTTTTTACTCCTTTGTGACTCCCTACAAATATTGAATCCCACTCTTAGAACATAAGTGTTATATAAATCGTGTGCTTCTTGCTCATACTTAACACTTTATCCAATCAATTTAAGTTCATCATTATTAATATATTCACGTTGATTGAGTTCTTGATGTTGAGGATCTGCAATTTAGGTGAAGTCAATAATTATTATTATATTCATTAACTTTTTTTTTTCAAAACGAAAAGACAATACAAGAGTGGAATTAGTTGATATTTTTTTGATGAACTTTTTCCAAAATTTAGTGAATCTTTTCACATTACGGTGAACCTTTTTAGAAAATTAATGCATCTTTTTCACTAGAATCAGTTTGTGCTGTTAAGAATCAATTTCCTAATTTAAAGTTACAGTAGTTAAATGGTATTTTTTTGCACTGAATGTTCATAATATGAATCATACATGCCTATATCGTCATGTTGTAATTGTGTGTGAAGATTATATTCTTGTTTGTTGGGTTCTTCATGCTAGTCTAGTTGGGGACCTTCAATATAATAATAATAATAATAATAATAATAATAATAATAATAATAATAATAATAATAATAATAATAATAATAATAACAACAACAACAACAACAACAACAACAACAACAACAATGTCAGCAGTTATTATATTCATAATTATTTTCTAAATGAGACAATTTGAGACTGTCATTAGTTGCAAAATTTTGGTGGATCTTTCCCACAATGCAGTGAATCCGTTGCACACTGCAGGGATCCTTTTTACTAAACTAACGTGTCCTTTTTATTTGCTTATGGTGTTTACAATCGAGTCTTTGAGGAATTTCTTCAAACACCTTACGTGCAAGAATTTTGTAATTTAAAAGTTTACACTAGCTGGATATACTTTGCACTGAATTTTGAACTATAAATCATACATACATGTGGTATCAACTTCAAGCAACTGTAATTCTTCAATGAGCAATCTTTCTACTTCAACTACTATCTCTTCCTCAAAGTCCATTGATTTGAGAATTTGTAAACGTATTTTGCAGCTGCTAATCACGTATTCACGTTTGGAAGAATTTGTCAAAGCTTTGGACTGTTCTTAGAATTGCAAAATTTTTCATCTACTAATCACGTACTCTCATTTGGAAGAATTTGGCGAGGCTTTGGGTTGTCTGAGTTAGGATTGTGGACCGCCAAAATTACAAGCAATAGGGTGCAACGTATGGGGTGATCAGTTGGGCTGGGATAATTACGTAGAGGCTCACTGGGTTGAGGAAAATGAAGTAAGGCTTAGCCTAATTATAGGATGTCTCTTATATATGTGTTTACCTTAGCATGGTACATAGATATGTATTTAAAAAAATTCCTTTCACACTTTTCTTACTTCCCTCAACTGCCTTAAATGAAGAAAATAAAATGCCTTTTTCAAACTTTTTAAATCTATGCCTAGGGGTGGGAATTTATACCCATTAAATGGATGCCTACCCTTACCAATCCAAATTGGGTGGGTAATACCCATTAATAATGGATAATGAGTATGGGATGAATAATTATCCATAGTTGAGGTGGGTATTCGATGGATAACAACTTATCAACATATTCAATAATGATGACTAAAAAGACAATAATACCCTTGTATAGTAATTAAAATTACAATAAACTATTTTTTTAATCTCTTCCTTGATGACTAAAAAGACAACTTGAATATCTTATTTGAAAGATTAAAAGAAGGTCAAATCTAAATTTTGAGTTCAACATTCTTTTATTTTGTCAACATTTATCTTTGCTACGATAATTCAATCGACATTTTTCTCCATATAAACAATTTAGTTGACAATTTTTTCCAATAAAATAATTCAATGCTTTAGATAGAAACTTGATTATTGGATGAGAAAAATTAAAATATGCTCAAATCCAAATTTTGAACTCAATATTTCTTTGTTTGGTCAACATTTTTCTCCATCACGATAATTCAATTAGCATTTACGACAATTGCCGTAGTGGAGACAAGTGTTAATCAATTGAAAGAATTTGGAGATCAAAATTTATTGTTTAGTTTCTTTTAATCGTTCCCACCAGATAATCAAGTTTCAATCCAAACCATTGAAATTGTTTTAATTGCTAAAAATGTCAGTTGAATTATTTTAGTAGCGAAAATGTTAATTGAATTGTTGCAGTTGAGGTAAATGCTAATAAAATGAAAGAATTTGGAACTCAAAAATTTAGATTTGAACTTCTTTTAATATTTCCTATCGGATATTCAATCTTGATTCGAACCGTTAAAGTTAGATTTTCCTTCTAATTTTCGACGGACCACATCATCTCTTCCTTACTTGTAGCTATAAGTATTAGGTGGTAAATATATAAACCCATAGATACCCAAGGATAATAACCCATGTAGACAATACCCATATGGGTAGTACCCATATGAATAACAAAGGCTATGGTTAGGCATGGGTTAGGTAACAATACTTTGGGTAAAATGTGGATATGGGTATATCCTACCATACCCTCCCAATGCCCACCCCTATCTAGAGTTGGGTAATAGGTCGGATTGGGTTTAGGTTCATGTCGAACCTAAACGGATTTAAAAAAATTTCAACCTAAACCTAGCCTATTTATTAAACGGGTTGAAAATCTTTGACCTATACGTATTTAATTTTTAAATGGGTTGATTCGCTTAACCCGTTTAAGATAAATAGGCCGAGTTCAATCGTCTAATTGCCATTTATAATTGTAACATTTTCAACTAATACATGATTACATAGTGTTAAAATTAAGTTTACATATTACATTAAACAATTACTCTCTAAAACTCTCTTGATTCATTACAATTCATATTTTTTAAATTTTGATATTCTTAGTTATCTAATGAAAAGGTAAACTGATATATGACAAATGAAAAAAATCAATTTACTTGTTTAACCCATTTAATTAAACAGGTTAAATAGATACTTTTTCGTGCCGAGAATCTCGACCTAAACCTAACTTATTTAATTAAATGAGTTGAACATGTCAATCTATTTAATTAAACGGGTTGAAAATTTATACCCAAAACCACTTCATTTCATATCGATTTTGGGTCGGTAATCGTATTAGGTCAGCTTTGCACAACTCTAGCCTTATCTATGCCTATTTTTGTGATTTACCCAATAACAAACAGCAGGGACGGTTTGGACTTTTTAGGTTTTCTTTCAACTAAGACAGGGGCATTGTTGCCCGCGCATACTAAGAAGATCTTAAGTAAGGCCAGTTCCATACTCTAGCCACGAATGAGAAAGTTGGTGTAGTTGGTCCTCAGCTCAGTCTTCCTTATATCAATTTGAAGGGCTAGTTACTATATTGTTTTCCCACTTCTTTAAAATTTATCAATGATTAGATGATGATGATGATGATGATGATGATTATAATAATAATAATAATAATAATAATAATAATAATAATAATAATAAT
>JACYFF010019584.1:102408444-102428376 GCA_017589665.1 Selenicereus undatus
ATAATAATAATAATAATAATAATAATAATAATAATAATAATAATAATAATAATAATAATAATAATAATAATAATAATAATAATAATAATAAGAAGAAGAAGAAGAAGAAGAAGAAGAAGAAGAAGAAAATGAGGAAAATAAAGCATTAGATTCAGATAGGAGGACAAGATGAAGATTCAGTTAGAACTTGCAGACCACGGACCATGGTAGACACCACGAGCGGTCCGTGGTCCTCGCTGGCCAGAACAATGCAAGCCATCAGGGAAAAGGGAGAGCCACGGGCCGTGGCATTCACCACGGGCAGACCATGGTGGTCTCCTGCTCCCTCGGCCTGTTCCTAAACCTTGAAATTCTCTAACATTCCCCCATCATTTTCAAGGCAGTACAAGAAATGAAAATTTTTCCATGCCATCTCAAGAAGGGAAATACACACAAAGCAACATCCAAGAAAAACCTGGAGATTCATGTATAATAAAAGTATCTTGCGTTTTGAACTTTCACTTAGTGAATGTAATTACAATTAATCTGAATGTAATAGTAGACAAGTCTTTGAACTATACATCCTTTCTGATCAATTGGATAGATTTGACACACAAATCTCAATCCATACTTAAAAATTTGACATTATTATCCGACCATGTGTCCATATCCTTCATGAGTGCATCAAGCCAAGCCCTTTAGCTCTTTGAAGCGACCACCCTTCATACTCACTTAAGTAGATCTTAGAAATTTGGTCCTGTAACACAAGCCATTCAATCGAGGTCTATTAAGAGTATAACTCACCCTCTTATAAACATTACAGTCTATAAGCACTCTTACCTTGGGATGAATTATGTTAGTGCTATCAATCACTATATAATGTTGTCACTGATTGAACTTAAGACTTGACGTCATATCATGAATTAAGTTGAGGCTTCATTATTAGTGATTGAAGATATGGGTTTAAGTCCCACCTCCCTTGATGTTTTCAACACCAAGTCCTTTGCTAGACCCTTGCTTAAAAGATCTGCAAGATTTTCACTTGTTTGCATAAAGTCGATAGTGATCATTCCATCCTTGATCAACTGATGAACATAAGCATGTCTAAATCCAACGTGCCTTGATTTACCATTATAGCCATGACTATAATAAGCCTTAGATAGCGTTGATTTGCTATCACAGTGGATGGAGAGTGGCGACATTGGCTTAGGCCACAATGACACTTGCAATAACAAGTTTCTTAGCCACTCTGCCTCTTTGCTTGGGGCAGCTAAGGCTACAAACTCAACAGCCATGGTGGAATATGTTATACAGGTTTGTTTCTTGTATGCCCAAGATACAGTCCCACCACCAAGCAAGTATACCCAACCTGACATGGAGGTATAATCCTCTCTATCAGTTAACCAACTTGCATCCAAGTATCCTTCTATGACCAAAGGATAATCTGAATAACATAGGCCATAGTCTTGAGTATTCTTTAAATACTTCAAGACTCTTCGTATTGCCTGCCAATGAATTTTACTAGGATTACTAGTATATCGGCTTAACTTCCCAATGGCGAATGCAATATCCGGTCTTGTGCTTGCCATGGCATACATCAAGCATCCTATGACTTTTGCATACCCAAGTTGTGCAATAGGTCTCCCACTGTTTCGAGTCAACTTATAAGTTGAATCAAATGGAGTGGATACCGGGAGACAATCTCGATAATTGAACCTCCTAAATACTTTCTCAATATAATGAGATTGTGTCAAGCAAATACCACCATTATTTCTAAGATCTTGACGCCAAGTATAATGTGGACCTCTCCTATATCTTTCATGGAGAACTTAAATGATAGAAAATTCTTGAATTTCTCAACTTACTCTAAGTTAGTCCCAAAAATTAGCTTGTCATCAACATACAGACATATAATCACACCTTTTCCATGATCAAACTTGGAATACACACATTTGTCAGATTCATTAATCCTAAAGCCAAATGAAAGCACTACTTCATCAAATTTTTGATGCCACTATTTAGTTGCTTGCTTCAAGCCATACAGTGATCTTATAAGTTTGCGTACTTTTCTTTCTTGGCCTGAAATCACAAAACCTTCAAGTTGCTTCATATACACCTCCTCTTCTAATTTACCATTTAAGAATGCAGTTTTCACATCCATTTGGTGGATCACTAACTTTTGAATTGCAGTAAGAGCGACAAGAACTCTAATACTGCAATCCTAGCTACCGGTGCATATGTATCAAAGTAGTTAATACCATGTCTTTTTATTAAAACCCCTTATTACTAACCAGGCTTTAAATCTTTCTACGGTACCGTCTACTCTTCTTTTCCTTTTAAAAATCCACTTAGATATAATAGGTTTACATCCAGTGGGTAAACCAATAATGCCCAAGTGTTATTTTCCATTATTGAGTCCATTTCATCTTGGACTGTTTCTTTCTAGAAAAGAGCATCTTGTGATTCCATAGCCTCTTTAAAAGAGGTAGGATCCGAATCAATGCTATAAACATAGAAAATTTCATTTTCAATGAATTCCCTAGTTCATTCTACCAAGTAGACAAAGAAATCCGGCCCAAAGGATTTCTCCTTTCTAATCCGCTTACTTCTTCTTACTTCTACTATGTCTCCATGTTTTTGACTATTACTTGGAGCCATAGTAGTTGGAATAAGGTTATTGGGTTTAAGAATTGAAGAAAATTTGTTTTCATCAAAAATTGCATCTATTGATTCAATCACGGTGTTAGCCGTGATTGAGTCATTGGGTTCAATGACCATAAACCTATAGGTTTTGCTATGTTCAGTATAGCCTATAAAGATGCACTCAATTCCTCTTTCTCCTAATTTTCTCTTCTTGGATTCCAGGACTCTTACAATAGCCCCATAGCCCCAAACTTTGAAATAACTCAGGTTTGGTTTTCTCTTATTCCACAACTCATATGGGGTAGTAGAGTTCCTTTTGTTAGGAACCCTATTAAGGATATAACATGTTGTGAGCATTATTTCACCCCAAAAACCTTCACTTAAACCAGAATTAAAAAGCATAGCATTTACCATTTCACTTAAAGGTTCGATTTTTCCTTTCCACTACACCATTTTGTTGTGGTGTGTAAGGTCTTGTGACCTCATGAACTATACCGGTTGATTGGAAAAAACTTAGATTATAATATTCACCACCCCTATCCTATCTTAGTCTTTTAATGAAGGTTTCACAATGCAAATCATAAACTTGTCTAGTGCTTCACTTTTAACATGTAAAAGATACATTTGGCAATATCTTGTGAAATCATCAATGAATGTGACATAATATTTCTTTCCTCCAAAAGAAGGAGTGCTATGAAAATCATCTAAATCACTATAAATTAATTCAAGCAATTTGGTAATCCTTTGAACATTAGGAAAAGAACTCCTAGTAATCTTTGTTAACATGCAAGTCTTACACTTCTCTATGTTTCCATCCATGTTTGGAATTAACTCAAGTCTAGACATCTCTTTCAATATCTTATAATTCACATGTCCAAGACAATTACGCCATAGAGAAGAAATAGAATGAACAAGCATGTAAGCGAGATTGTTCACTTTATTACTACTAGGAGTGATTACGTTCAATTTAAACATGTCACCCCCAGCGTATCCCTTTCCCACAAAGACACCACCCTTGGACAAAATAAAATTGTCGGCTTCATACACTTGTTTGAAGCCAAACTTATTAAGAAGAAAACCAGAAACAAGATTCTTCCTAACTTCCGGCGCATGGTATACATCGTTCAACACAAGAGTTTTGTCAAAAGTAAAGACTAGTTTTACTTGGCCTATTCCTTTGACATCAACAGTTGAGGTGTCAACCATTTAGAGCACATTTCCATCCTCGGCCGGCACAAGAGTATTGAAGAATGAGCGGTCTTTGCACACATGCTTGGAGGCACCCGAATCAACCAACCAATCATTATCACTTTGGACAACATTGATTTGATCAAAGTTCATAGCCACAAAGATGTCCTTTGTCTTGGCCTTTTGGTTGTTCAAGCCATGTTTGCACTTCTAAATAGTGCAATATCTCTTCTTATGGCCCGATTTGTTGCATTCTCAACAAATCACTTTTGCCTTCTTATTACCCTTGTTGTTGTTGTTGTTGTTGTTGTTGTTGTCCTTGTATGGCCTTTTCTTGTTTCCTTTCTGTCCTTGACTTGATTCGCCACCTTCGATTACATGAACCTTAGAGACATGCTCCTTAGGGTCATCCTACATACGTAACTCTTCTTCGATTCGAAGATGGTTAGCCAAGTCCTCAAGAGACATATCCTCTTTCTTATGCTTTAGGGTTGTTTTAGTGTCTTTCCAAGATAGGGGAAGTTTGTCTACTATAGAGGAAACTATTATAGACTCATCCATATGCATTTTGTGCTTCTTAAAGTGACTTAAAATACGTTAAATTTCATGCAATTGGTCAAGAACAGAGCGTTCTTCGACCATATTGTGATTGTTAAACTGACTTACTAAAAAATTCTTACTTGATGCATCTTCCGTCATGTACTTGTTCTCCAATGCCTCCAAAAGTTCCTTAGCGGACTCAATCCCTTGATAGACGTCAAACAAGGCATCCAACATACTATTCAAGATATGACCACGGCAAATGTAGTCATCGTTCTCGAACTTGGATCTTTGACAGGTTTGCTCCAAAGACTCGTTTTCGATTTCCACAAGATGAGTATTCAACACAAACACCACCTTCAGTGTGGTGAGGAGGAAATGCATTTTCTTTTGCCGACGTTGAAAACCAATGCCCTCGAACTTGTCCAATTTCTGAAAATTAGATGTCATCTCGCGAAGTGTTGCCATTGTTAATAAGTCTTAAGATTGTTGGAATAATGGTGTTACACTTTCCTTAAGACTTATTTACTGTACTGTAAATAATCTTAGGGATAAGATGCTCAATAAGGCAAGTATGAATGTTCAAGGTTCTCTGAATGTTAGATCAAAGAGAGTGTTGCAGTCACTCAGAAAGAAAGTTTGTGTTGCATGTGTTGTTTTCTCTTCTTCTTATACCTAGGCCTCTTAATCTGAAGAGGCAACAGATATGCACCTGTTGGTAGGTGTCATTTGAGGGAAAAACAATTGGAGGTTTTATGCATCAATTCGGATATAAAACAGTTAGAACCTGCAGACCGCGGTCCATGGTCCTCGCAGCCTAGAACAAAACAAGCCATCAGGTAAAAGGGAGAGCCACGGGCCGTGGCATTCACCACGGGCAAACCGTGGTGGTCTCTCGCTCCCTCTGCCTGTTCCTGAACCTTGAAAATCTCCAACAATTTGTCAACACACCCAATTACGTTACTTCACTGATAACCTATTGATGATTAAGGAGCTGTTTTCTATAAATAATCGTGATGGTTTGTTCTCATCAGACCAAAACGTCCATGGATTTGCAGCTGCATGTATGGACAAGGATTTGATATTTGTAATGGAACTGCTTAAAACAGCAATTGATTGGTGAACTGGCCTTCTTTATGTGGAGAAGATTTTAAGTATTCAGCGTTGGTTACAGATTCAGAAAGCATATGATGCAACATGAACAGAACCTGGTGAAACCTTGATGGGCAGGTGTGAAGTGATAACATCTGAGGTGCGTGTTCTGTGTGCCTTACGCTTGTGCGGGGACGACCTTATGGTCTGTCATAACTCATGATTTGTTGCCTCAATTTCTGTCAAGTTATTTTATTTTTTTTGAAGGAGGGGGGAAGGGGGTGTTTGGGGGGTTCTGAACCATAGCTAATGAAATTATTCAAGTATGTTTCGTAACCCTGTCCAGTTGCTGATGACTTCTGGATCAAATGGAACATTAACAACTATAACAATCTGCTTTCAAATTGTCTATTAGCTTCAGTGAATGATCTTTGTTTTATGATATTTGTGGATTACTTTTGCCATCTTTCGCGGCATGGTTTTTCCTTATATGTACAACTCACAAATATTATGACTTTTTAGCCCATTTTTATAATTCCGACTCTGGTTTCATGTTGTAAAAGGATCAATTGGGAGCTTCAGGTTGTTGACCCTATCCTTATGTAATGTAAGGTTTTGATGCTAACAAACACAAATGTAATATATACTTGAGTGTGTTGATTGAACAGGTTCCAAATATTGAATACTTTGAAATTGCTTGGTTAACAATGTTCAAAGAACAGGTACTCAAGATCAGTTGGCTGGTAAGACTTTTCAGAACTTCAGAACAGCCTTAAGAACATCTCTTAGGAGTGTTTGGAGCAGCAAGTTAAGTTTCTACAAGATATCTGGTTGATTCAACAAGAGTCTCTGTTTTGCTATGGTTTTTATTTTATTAGATTCTTGTTAATATGCCAATTAGAAAGTCTTAATTTAACATTCACTTTGAAATGGTTTCTTTTCTTTGAAAGAATTTTCAAGAACACTGTCTCAGAACAGTTTTGAGAACAGGGTGTTCAAGGTGTTTTCAAGCCAAAACTGTAAAACTGATTTTTCACGATTTTTTCCTTGATTTTTGGGCTAACGTCTCTGAGATTTTTTGATAAATTTTCTGCTGACTGCTAAGTCCAAAAAGGCTATTTCTGGCTATGAGAAACTTGGGGAGAACTGCAAGTCTATTTTTAGAGTGCTTTATTCTCCAAGTAACAAAATCTCTATTTTTAGAAAATGGCTGAATTTGTGGAGAAAATCATGGGATGATTTACTGAGTTTTTGTGACTGAAAATAACCGTGTAGCTCAAGCAGTTAGTGGGAATTTTCAGCTCACACTTTCCACTCCTTGCGGTCCAAGCTTTTTCCTCTTTATTTGAGATTATTCCACTTGGTTTGCTATTTAAGCAAGACTCCACACTCATTTTCATCACCGGTTTTTATAGCAATATTCCAGAGTTTAAGAGCCTTATTTTCAGAAAGAAAACCGACCCAAGTGTGTGCAAGATTGAGCTTTCAAAATTGGCATACTAGGCGCATATTTGTACCTTACACTAGCTTACTGAGAAGCATTCAAAAGTAAGGTGTTCATCTTATTCTCTCTCTTTCAAAAGTGAGTTGAGTCTGTCCAAGTCAAGGGGACTTTTGGACGTGGGGTAACCGGTCTTAGGGAAGACGGTTACGTGTGTGTTACAAGTTGTAACGGTGTGAGTTACATTGTAATGTGTTTAGCCCGAATAGTGAAGTGGTTGAAAATCCTACAAAGGTAGGTCGTGGTTTTTCACCTCAGTTAGGCTAGAGGTGTTTCCACGTAAAAATCTTGTGTTCACTTTCTCTTCTACTTATTTCCGCTGCATTTCTGTTTTCTAGACGTGTTACAAACAGTCTGTCAGAATAGGGACTAAGCCTGTTTCCAGAAAACTGCGAGAATTTGGCAACACAATTCACCTCGCTCTTGTGTTTGTGTACTCTCATTTCTAACAGGTTTGAATAGCCATACCACTTTTGATTCTCTATTTATCTAGTCTGGGATCGACAGCACCAAGGCCAAGGGTCCTGGACTTATCCTAGGGTGGGTTCCCTGAATCTTGCAGTGAGATATGCTGATGTCATCAACTCGGTTGTGCTTTAGGTGACTTTTCAATCTCCTCGTTTTTGTTGATGATGGCATTTGAAGTATTGTTCCCTTATTGTAGCATTCTAAGTTTATTGTGCCCTGTTAGATATTATTATGGCTAGGTGTAGTGATCATGAATGGTACTTGCTTGTTGGACGCATGAAGATTGTCTATATTTATGCAAAATCTCGTGTGTTGTATTTGGCTGAGGAAAAGAATTAAGCAGATGTGTCAACTTAATTGCTTCCTGCTAGCATCAAAGGGGTCAATTTTTTTATGGGTGGCAGCAAAACAGTCAATGGGTTGACTACTTTTAACAGATTTATGAGCTCTTGACTGACTCTCGAGAGCCTTATGTAATCTTTTGTGGAAAAAAGTTAATACAACTAATCTCCTAGCTTTTATGTGTGAAAAGAAAGCCTGTGTTGCCTTCTTGCGCACTTGTTGGGTGAAGGAGGACACTGTTTCTTTCTTTCTTATTCTAGTTTTATCTTTTGTTTTTTTCTTGGGGGGGGGGGGGGGGGGAAGAGGTTCAGTTGTGGTTCTATACAGGTTCCGTTGTTCCAAGTCTTGGCTGGAAAGAGTGGTCCTTAATGCTTTACCACATAAGGCACACTGATCTACTGGAAGCTACGTTAGCATCATGAATCCTTTTAGACTCTCTTCTCACCCCAATTCTGTTATCAATTTTCTGGAGCCTGGCCCAATGATTCTGTTGGGGCTAACCTCTTTCAGAAGTTCATATGTTCCAGGTGAAATTGGTCTTTCACTTGCTGCCATATGGTTAACAAGGTTTCATGTGCTGCGTAATGTTAGCAATTAATTTGACCAACATTTTTCAGCTCTCACAACAAAGAGCTATGCGCCATGGGCCTGTTACAACTTTTGGTATCCTCTTCTTGGACTTAAATAGAAACTTTTGAGTTTCACATATTTGCAATGGGTGCTGTTGTTTTTATGTGAGCCCATTGACCCCGTTCAAGGTTTGAACTTAAGCGAACAGCTGATTTTGTTACCTTGTGCTCTTTACTTCTTTGCACAATTTGCTGTGCCCACTATGCATGCGTTGCATGAGGGACATGTGCATGTCGGAGGATAAGATGCTTAAAAATCTGAGGCTGTATACGCCTGGTAATATCAGATGCTCTCTATACGTTCTTTGTCTACAGCATAGTGATGGACAAGGTTTCACCAAATTCATCATCACGTATGTATTTTACCATAGGGCAGATTATCTTTGTGAATCTCTCTGCTTACTACTATTTATCTAATTCTTGAGTAAAATCTTGGCTTGTTCATTTTGTCCAATTTATTAAGATTTGAAATAACAAGATCAGAAATCAGTTGGTAGATCCTTGAAACCTAGCAGTGAGAAAGACGCAACTAGCTGAAACATATTGTGGGATGAAATGAACAAGCCCTTTGGTGCATGCTGTCTAGATGCAAGAATTGCTCGTTATTAGGATTATGTTGGTTTTGTTAACCCCCACCCCCCCCCCCCCAAAAAGAAAGCCAGCAAGTACATGACATTAACACAGCGTACTAATTGCAGATGCGGAAGGTTCCCTCCAGTTATCAGGACTGCGGCGCCCGTAGACGGAAGATTTGAGCACATCGTCCTTTCTTGTAGTGCTACTTCTGAGTTCTGACCATGCTATCATTTGTATTGAAAGGGAAGCCAAGAGGGTTTACGTCTATTGCTGCTTTAGTTAATGAGGTCTGGGGAGATCCTATTTGTGATGGTATGAAATAAAACTATAAAAGTGTGAGATTCAGCTATAATGTTATTATATTTGTACCTCATACCCCTCAAAGTATATGCTTAAGATAGGTACAGTTTCCAATTCCGGTCACTAGCTTGTTTTTTAGATCTGGCAGAACTGAATCCTCCATTAGGCAATTACCTTACCTGAAGTCCTTCAATTGGACTGTTCCTGGACTCGAATAAGTTAACATAATTTTGACCTGTGCTAGATGTATTGCAACACAAAATTAGCCAATCCAAATGACCGATAGCAATCTGACTTTATTTATTGGCAAACCTATGCAATATAGTCCATGTCTTCATTTCCATCCAATTATTCAGGCACTTCTGGTGGTCACACTTGGTATACTCAACTTGCCAATTCTGAATCTGGAACCTTATATGGAGAAGGCAACATCACAAACCCTTGATCAGAGTTAATGAAACTTGGTTTCAAAGAGCAATGGAGAGCCAAAATGGGTACGCATCATTGGGATCTAAATGGACAGGTGACAAAGAGGACAGGAGCCTGACTTGTTCTTAGGCACCGCGAGGCTTGATGGAGTAGGGGCAATCTCTCTACGGTCTGCAGTCAAAGAAATAAGCAATGTGTTTGCTAGTGTTAATCTTAATGGTGGAAGTTTGTTCATTGCAACCCAGTGTGGTGACCATGACTGTAAGGTGCTGTTGCAAGGAATCAAAGAGGCTAATGTAATAGCTAAGGGTGATGAAGTTTTGATTCAAGGTGGCAACAACAACAGCATAGTTGGTGAATTTCATGTAAATCGAAAGAGGGTGCTAGAACTTCTGATGCGGGTACCACCTTCGACATAGGACTGACCAATCTTATTTTCTATTGCTCGAGCAACCATATAGCTGGGGCTCCAACGGTGTGTTCTCACATCATTACAAGCTTAACAAGACCAGACCAATTTTGCTTGGAACTGGGTCTAGGAAGGTCTAGTTGTACCCAAGCTCATCACCTCTATTCCTGATAAACAAAAAGCTTGTGTTCAAGCTGCACAATATCCCTTTTTTACCCAAAATAGTTTCTCTTGAGTCCATGCTAATAACGAATGTCAAAAATCTCATATAGAGTGAGTTGTTAACATCACCATTTGCTTTAAGCAATTTCTTTTACACAAAAATGACTTCTCTTAATTGTATGCTAATAGTGAATGTGAAAATTGATGGGTTTTGCAGGTGTTTGTATTGGCTTTTCCGAGCAAGGGATTGGTTAGCAATGTTCACAAGCAAACGAAGGTGGCATTGATGCTTCTCATACTGATGATGGTAGCTATGGTGATCTCCATCTTTGCATTTGTAGCCTTGATTGGAAGGGCGGCAAGACAAGAGGTGCACCTTTGTGCAGCATACATGACGGAAATGGAGAAAACTGCCCAAGCTGAGAGAGAGCGTGAAACAAATCTTAGCCTTTGCAAATGCTAACCGTGATGTTTGAGGCTATCTTGCTTGCATCAAAGGCTTGATAGAGCTCTCTTATAATGATGTTCCCACATCTTCTGATCTGGCTTCTGACTTGAAGAAGATTGACGACTGTTCTGAGGACCTTTTAGGTAATTTAATTATTTTCCATTGATGTTCACTCTCAGCAATTCAGTACCCCCCAAAGCAAGCTGCCTAAAATAGGATCTGAAGATATGGACTTGGTTTGTTTTTACTTACGAGATATAAATCCTTTTACCTCCATGATGTTGATGCAGCATTGGTGAATTCTGTCCTAGACTTTGGCAAGATTTGGGGAGACAGAATTCAACTTGGCCCAGCTTCTAGAGGACATCGCAGACTTGTATCACCCAATTGCCATGGAGGAGTAGAGGTGACAGTCAAACCTTGTGATGGATTAGTCATTAAGTTTTCTCATGTCAAAGGTGACCGGGCAAAGCTCAAGCAAATCTTGACCAACTTGCTAAGTAATGCAGTCAAGTCCATTTCCGAGGGTTTCAATTCTATTTGCGCTTGGGATAAGCAACCATGCTTAGAGGATTCCATCGTTGCTTCTAATAAGAACAGCCTCTTGAACTGATTGTCCAGCTTTTTTCCAAGAATAAGCGAAAAATGATCTTGAAGAGTTGAGCACGACAAAGCAGGATACTATCTTTGGTATGTTGGCACTGGCTTGGGGCTTGGCATAGTTCAATCTTTGGTATGTTCGCCTAGCATTGCACTCGTTACTATCTCCGCCAATGAAATATTAATGCATGATTCTAAGAACTCCCACTCAATTTAGGCAAGGAAGTACAATATGTTGGCCTATTCTAGATTGCAAAAATGTTTCCGTCACCTAAATTATTCAATACGAGTACATCCTACTACCCAAAATGGGCATGCATTAACTGTCAAGGTACCATACTTGATTATTTTGTGAAACTTATGCGTTTTTAGCTGAAACTGAAGTATCGAAGTCTATATTCATGTCAGAGTGTCAAAGCATTGAACTGGGACCTTGAGATGAGATAAAGATTTCTAGTATCATATAGGTTTATTTCCTACGTACATGCTTGGAGTTTTGATTGACTGTTTGTAATCTTTTCAGGCACAGTTGATGGGTGGTGACATAAAAATTGTGGACAACGCCAATGGTGAGAAAGGGACTTGTTTTAAGTTCAACCCTTCTCAAGCACCCAAAAAAATGCACCAGTGAATAATGTATGGCAATTAAGAACCAATACTCGTAACCCAAGGCTGGATGGCTCCTTAGTGGTTCTTTTAATCAAGAATGATGAGCAAAGAAGGATGGTTCAAAGATACATGGAAGGCCTTGGAATCAAATTAGTGGTCATGTGAATCAACTACCTCATGCTCTAAAGAGGAAGATCAAACCCAAGCTCAGTGTGTCCCGGTGTTACAGCTCATCATCCCCAGGAAGCCTTAGTGGTGCATACTTTAGTAGCTGCTCTTACCCTTGTCGTGGTGGGTCCAAGATCTTGCCTCTTAGTGCAATGGATGATGATGATGACATTCTGCTGGTCTACAAAAGAGCTAGTTTTCGAGGATCATTGAAGTTTTTAATGCTTGTGATGGGTGCTAATGCAGGGGACTTTCAGGAACTCTGCAGATTTGTAGCTGAATTTGGAAGGGATCTTTTATGAAAGGTAGTTTGGCTCAAGAGGCCTGACACCCGTGGGGCCCACTTTCCAGAACGAGAGCCTCCCTCCGACAGACTGCATCATATCAAAACCCCTTCAAGGGTCTCGCTTGTTCCAGATCATCGGGCTTTTGTCTCAGTTTGGAGGAGACCCAATGAGGATTCCATCTTTGAGAATGACATTTGTTAAGAGTTTCACTAAGCAATCTGCAATCAGAAACAGACCAGCTTGGCAGCTCAAGCAGTAGTGAGCAGCTCTCCTCATCTAGGAATATAGCCTCAGATTTCATTACGTTGAGAGATCAAGCAATGAGAAAACCTCAACAAGTAACCAGGATGTGTTAAGCCAGGAAAACCATTGTTAGGGAAGAAATTCCTAGTTGCGGAGGACAGTGACATTCTCCACAAGCTCACTGCAACTTTTGTTACTTCCTGCGGCGTATATGCTGAAGTCTGTCAAAATGGTAGAGAAGCCGTGGAGATCATCTGCAAAGCTCTGAGTAAGCTAACAATTGGTGGAGCTTCTGAATTTCCATATGATTACATTCTGATGGACTGCCCGGTAAATCTGAAGTTAAACAGTTTAAGTTAGATTGATGGACTAGAAAAACATAATGCTTGAAGGTACTGTGCTTTTATCATGCATTAAGAGATGCCGATCATGAATTGGTTTGAAGCAACAAAAAGAATTCGGAAGAGGAGAAGTTCAACATTCACATCCCAATCATTGCATTAACAGCTGATGAGGCAGGGGAAGAGGGGAAGGGGATTGTTGAGGCCGGATCTGACTAAGCCACTCAAAAGGGAGGAACTTTTGGAAGTGATAAGGCTCATTGATGCTATTATCCATTTAGCTTTAAGAACATTTAAGTTGCAGGCTTCACTCTCAATCAAAAACATGAATTCTTGCTGAATTTCTTCTCTTATCCCTTTGTTTCTAGTTCTGCAGGACAGGGGATGATTAGATGCAAGAAACACGCCTGCAAGGCTTATTACATATCCAGGCAAGGGTATTATTGATTGTATAAAATTTAGAAGTGTAATTCCAGGCCCCTTGGTATTACTTGTACTATATTAATCTAATAACTCACTAATTTTGTGAAGGTAATTTTGGGTCAGATCAGTAGGGGAGAAAAAAGAGAAGGGTGTGAAGAAGTGAAAAGCCACTCACGCACCCCTACCCAATAGGAAATGCTAGCACCCTAAAACTCGAACGTTAGGAGATTGAGACTCCCACTGACGGCCTGATAGCAACCAAGGCAAATACATCATGCTCATGGTTGGATTGATGTAATGTACAAGTCTCGTTTGATACCAAATGGTTTCGTATTCAGCATTGAGTTAGAGAATGGTATGATGGCATCAGATGATGATATAGGAGGCCCAAAGCATTAAGCTGATGTGAATGTGTAAGGCACCAACATTATGCTACAACTTCCTACGGTGCAACGTTTCAGGCCATGGCAGGCAGTGCACGATGCAGAAAAAGAGGAAAAAATGGAACGATCATATTTAGATAGGGGCCAAATAACTGTAAAACACAAAATCTACCAGATGAAGCACCCAAAAAAATAAAAAAATAAAAAACAGCAATGCTGATTACCGATCAAACATCCCATTGCAGAGTTCTATGGCAATATTGTTAAACAGAGGCATATCTATCAAAATATGATCACGCAAGCGAGGCAGAGGGACAGAGTCCCATTGCTGAATACACTGACGCATCACACAAGAAAGGCGAGAGAGAGAGAGAGAGAGTTTGTGGTGCCTTGCTGCGGTTCGGGCTATATTAGTCATTCTACTTGTCATAAGCCAGACTCGAGGCATATGATCACAGTTGACATAACTTACAACTTTTTAGCAGTGGAGGCATCAAATATCAATTATGGAGGCCTTGAGGGAAACCCAGTCTAAAAATAAGTCTAGGACCCCTGGTACTGTTGATCCCAGACCAGAGAAATAGAGAATCGGCGGTAGTTTGGCTATTCAAACCTGAAGCTCTCAATTGACCCTTTCGCCCCATGAAACCAGAGAGGAATTATAAAATGGGCTAAAAAGTCAAATCTTTCCGAGTGTACATCATACAAGGAAAAACCATCCCGCAAAAGATGGCAAAAATAATCCACAAATACCACAAAAACAAAGATCATTCACTGACAATTTGAAAGCAGATCTTTATAGTTAATGTTCCATACGATCCCAAAGTCATCATCAGCTACAGAGAGTCATGAAACATCAAGCAAAGTACTATTGCAAGCTTGAGTAATTTCATTAAAGGGGGTTCAGACGCCCCCAACCCCCAACAAAAGAGAAGAATAAAGAACATGACAGACATCGGGGCAAGAAATCATTTGAGTTATGACCGTAAGGCCGTCGCTGCACAAGCTTAAGGTACACAGAACACCTGCCACAGATGTATCACTTCGCACCTACCCATCAAGGTTTCAACAGGCTCTGTTCAGCTTGCATTAGATGCTTTCTGAATCTGTAACCAACGTGAATACTTAATCTTCTCCATATAGAGAAGGCCAGCTCAGTAGCTCACTAATCAATTGCATTTTACACGGTTCCATTACACTCCTGTCCATACAATCAGCTGCAAATCCATGGACAATTTGGTCTATTGAGAACAAACCATAACGACTTTTCATAGAAAACATCTCCTTAATCATCTATAGGACTATAGGTCATCAGTAACATAACATAATTATATGTTGACAAATTAGCACAACCAGCATGAAACTCCACTCTGATTTAGCATTATAACAACACTGTCAGAAGACTGAAGTCGCAGTAAAAAATCTCAAAAACAAAATTGGATGCGCATGCCCTCACAAAGACAAGACACATAACGTACTATTTCCTGCTTGTAAAATGAATACCAGCTTGATTAAACACTGAAAGCAGGTGTATGAACTCATTCTGTGTGAGCTTAGAGGATCTTTTGTCTGCGTAGTCATACTGCTTCAACACACCAATAACCTTGGCTTTAAAACCAGAATCATTCTCACTGGCATCATCATCAGAATCAGCATCTGAGCCCTCCACCTCCATTCCATCCCCATCAGCCTTCCCATCCTCCACATCCATGCCTTGGTCATCATTCTGATTGAGAAAAGCCCTTTGGTCATCCGTCTCATCAGCCAAGGCAGACATATCGATCGGCTCGGAGTCATTCTTCAATTGGCCTAATGCCTCCAAGGTCTTGTAGTTCTTCTCCAACACCTCAAGAACCTTTTTCTGCCCGAAAATGGCACCGAGGGTCTTGTTCTTTCGGCTGAAGCACAGAGAGAGCATCCCATTCCACTCTTTAAGTTTCCCTGCTGGTATTGGGAGAGGCCTTCTAGGCTCAATACGAACAACAGAGGAGTCAACCTTAGGCGGAGGCCTAAAGTTATTCTTCCCGACTTTGAGCAGATGGAAGACTCGGGCAAGGAGCTGGGTATTCACAGAGAGACGACAGTAAAGCTTGTCGCCTGGTTGGGCAACCAGCCTCATTGCAAACTCCCTTTGGAACATTATGATCGCACATCTGAAGTTATATCTCTGGTTCACGTCTAATAACTTGAATACAAGGGGAGAAGATATCTGATACGGAATGTTAGCCACACAGATATCAAAATATGGAAGGTCACACTTGAGCACATCTCCTTGGATAACCTGTTCATCATCAACACCAAGAGGAAGCAATTGATCACCAAGCCATATGAATGAAACAGCTCACTTCTTTAAAGACTTCTTAACATACTTTAAAAAAAAAAAAAACAGCCTAAGCAACTACAAAGATTCCGCATTATTTAGCGTAGCTTGAACAACAAATGTTGGGAAAAAATCAAATCTTTATCGGCTATCAACATATGGGCAGCATTCAAATACAAGGGACAGCAGAAAGATCACACTTTTTAGATGCAGAACTCTGCCTTCAACACCACGTTCGTGCTTATCCAGCCAAAAATATCAAAACCCAATAACTGGATCCAATTTTGATTAAAACCCAAAACCCTAAATACCCAATTGACATTGTTGGATGCTTTAGAAGATTGAATGAAGGAAAGAGAAAAATACCTCTAAGCGGTTGGCCAACGGAGTACCCTGGAAACGGCGCTTAAGCTCGAGAACCATACGAGGATCCAACTCGACGGCAATTACCTTCTTGCCGGCTTCTAGAAGCTTCTTGGTGAGATTACCAGTACCGGGACCAATCTCAAGGATGACGTCGGTGGGCTTGAGGCCGGCTTTCTGGACAATGGAGTCAACAAGCATGGGGTTCTTGAGGATATGCTGCCCCTTTGATTTGTGGAATGGAATCCCACCCTGGAAATGGCTCCCACCCGCCTTCTGCTTCTCCTTCCGGATTTTCCCTCCCGCCATTTTCAGGAGCTTCCAAGCTCCCAACTTTTGCAGCGAAGCGGAAGCGCCAAGAGGATGGAGACGGGTGGAGTTTTAGGGTTTTTGGAGGCTAAATAGGTCAGCGCCTTTGTCGGTGGTCTGCATGTACATACAAAATTGCAAATTATGAATACAGCATATCACTACACCAGTAGAATAGTGTTTAATTGGACGCTACTTTGCAAAGTAGAGATCGAGACGACTTTTCTTTTAAAAAATTCCCAACACTTCCGGTAATTAGTAGGGTGTGTAAAATCGATTAATTAAAATTTTGGTTAATTAATTTTTCAGTTTGAAAAAATTTCAAACCGTAATCGAATTAAAAATTTTGGTTAACTGAAAATTTTGGTTCGTCCAAAACCCGAACCATAACCGAACTGAAAATTTTGTTTAACCGATTTTTCGGTTCAGTTATCGGTTAACCGTTTACAAATATTTAAAAAATTATACTTTCTTACCTAAATTTGTCATTCTTTTATGTTTAAATTCTTTTTATAAAAATTAAACTTTGGTTACCATTTATAAATAATAAAAAAGTGCACTTTCTTACCAAATTTTTTTATTTTTTATGTATAATTTAAAAAAAAATAAAATTATTTTCAGTTCGGTTAACCGCTGATTAACCGAATTTTCAAATAATCCAAACCGTAACCGAACCGAAAATTGAAAAAAAAATTCGGTTCGGTTAACCGAACCAACTTTTTTGAAAAATTTGTTCGGTAAACCGGTTTTTCGGTTCAGTTTTCGATTTCGGATTTTTTTGCACACCCCTAGTAATAAGGGGACTCAAATCCCAAAATATTGTCACCAGCAGTCTATGAGTCGAGAAGTCATAATCTTTATGAATGTGGTAATATACATCATGCAAATAAAAACCATCGAGCAAATGATGGCAAAAATCGTCCACAAATATCACAGAAAGAGCATCCACTAAATCTAAGACACAATCTGAAAGCATATTGTTATAGTTGTTAATCTTCTATATGATCCAGAAGTCATCAGCAGCTAAACGGAGCTATAAAATAACAAGAAAAGTTATACCATCAACCCCAATAATTTCAGAAAATATGTGTCCAAAACAGAACCCCCAAACCCCTTCCCTCCAAAAATATGCAAAGAAACAAAGAGAATACTCGAAGGAAGGCGCTGAATCCACAGAGGGATAATGTTTATGGCTTCCCCCGGTCTTCAAGCTTTCGGATAAAATGGCTAATAGTAATGGGATGCCAACAATGGCAAACCAATCAACCCATGTTGTCATTCTTTCTATATAAAAAAAAAATCCCTTTATTCTTTCTCTTTTTTAATGAGACTGGCCTTGATTTACTTGATTGTGTATTCAGCTTTTATTGAATTGATAATTGATGCAGCTCTATCTATTTGAGCCATGAACTGATGTTAACTTGTTAGGATTTAACCAATTTTTAGCTTCACAACTCACCAAGATACCCCCCCCCCCCAACCCCTTTCATAAATAAAAATCCAAGTTAACAATTTTAATACAGTTGAGTCAGTTGACCAAAAACTCACTAAGAAGGCATATGTCCTTCTCAACTATAAAAAAAGTAACATCCAAACCGGATAAAATTCAGAATTTAACTTGAGAGAAGGCAAGAAGTGAAGGCTATTATGGTGTGAAACAAGACCATATATATACTTTAGACATTAACAAAATTGAACACCAACAAATTCAACCAAATCAAAATAATTCTTCAGCAAGCCATGAATAGACAACAACATACAGCCTCACTAGACAGGAAGTCAACAAAGGACAAAGGGTAAGAACAATTTAGCAATTTTAGGAGGTGGAGCAACTTGAACATTTCGAAACAACTTACGAATAAGAATGAATTTAGCACACTTTAAAATACAACTATTTCATTACAAAGTCAGCAATTTTAAAATATCGCCGGAGGGCTAGAAGTTGCCAAATAGATGTTGTCTAAGACTCCCACTATCATACACTTCACATACCAAACACAAATGAAAAACCCAAACCCTTACAGTGTGAGAGAAAGATGGAAACGGAGACAAGAAAGAGAGAATTGCATACCCTAACCTGAGACACTGTCTGGAGCTTAGATTAGAGGTCGGAGCAGCTACCAGACCCACCTGTGTTTCCATACGAATGAAGGGGGAAGGCAGAGGGATTGAGTGTGAAGAGAAGTGCGAAATGAATTTTTCCCAAGCCAAGATCTACTTTTGTTCAGTGAAGGACTTTTTTTGGCGGGGGGGTCTGTTGGGTAATACAAGAACATCCAATGTGTTACGTAGATCCTTTCTGTACTTGCACCGTGTTGACCCTTTCCTTGTGTAAGGTTTTGATGATGTCAAACGCAAATGTGTTAGTCCAAATGTGTTAGTCCTTATAATATTACTTGAATTTGTGTTATGCTTGGTTAATAAAGTTGGTTGAAAACAGTGATTAAGAACAGAGCTTGTACGATCAGTTGAAGTTCCAGAAACAGTTTCTAACAGCAATGCTTCAAGTCCAAGAACAACATGAAGTTTCAGGAAAAATCTTCAGGAACAGTTCTTAGCAGTATCAAGGTTGTTGACATTGCAAGTCAGCTGCTTCATCAACAAGAAGTCATGGGTTTGGTATAATCTTTTCTTTATTAGACCCTCTGTTAATATGTTAGTGAGAGGATCCCAATTTCATGTTCGCTTTTGAAAAATCTTTTTGACACTCTGGGAACAGGTCCTGATCCTGACTGGGAACAGTTCCTGGTAAAGCACCCTGAGTGTTCTCAGCAATGTCTGGCAAAAGATTTTACGATTCTTTTCTATTTTTGGGTTGATAATTTTTGCTACTTGATAAAGTATTTTTCAACTGCAACCCAACAGATTTTCAAACTTAACATCTCTAATTTTTGGGATAAGATTTGGATAAGATTTCACTAAGTCAAATTTTATCTTCTTTCTCCTATTTTTAGCAAAGTCCTAAGACTGTGAAAATGCTGGACGTTGGCTACTGGAATATGTGGCTTTTGTTTTACGTTAGTAGTGAAAGAAGCGCAGCCACAAAAACTCTCATCTAGCCGTTTTGTTTCAAGCTATAAAAAGGAGTTTTTGCCAACGTTTTTAGGTGTGGTTTTTCAGATTTTGTGAGTTGTACTGAGCCAAATTTCCAGAGTGAAAAACCTGTAAAAGAGAGCAAAA
>JACYFF010019584.1:102433376-102479489 GCA_017589665.1 Selenicereus undatus
ATATATATATATATATATATATATATATATATTATGCACAACATTTTGTGGAGCTAAAAATTAATGAGTTTTGAACCTTTGGTACCTTTATTTGATACCCAAAAAAATAAAATGTTAAGATAAATTACACTGATAAATCAAGATGGTTAAGAATTAAAAAATAATTAATTAAAAAAAGAAAAATATACGAGACTCACTATATCAGAAAAATGAGTTTAGAAAAATGATTTTTCAATAAATCAAACATCAAAAGCAAATAAATGGACTTGGTTTTGATTCCATTCTTGTTCTAAAACAAACATCTGATTTCAAGAATCAACTTTCATTCTCATTTCCTCATGTATCATTCCTAATTTCATTCCATTTTAGTATTGGTGAACCAAACAGGCCCTAAGGTGGAATGTGGTAACTCCTTTTAGATGTTTCCCATGACCTGGCCTTCTAAAGCTCCAGAATGACCAATTTTAGTCCAAGAACACTTCAATCATGACTCGTCTATTTGGAAATCTCTTCATTTGTCCAAGCTTTGCTTGTTCCACAACATAATATATTGTATGTCTGTAATACTATTGCTTACTGTTTGCATTATTGAGGAAGTTTACTTTGAATTATTATTTCTGCAAAATTCTAAGGCAAGAGGAGAAATACGCCAGTTCAACTCTCAAGGCCATGTATCCAGCCAATCCTGCAGATCAATTGACACACTTTGTAATGCCCCCAACCCTAAGACTAGGAATGTTAACGTTGCACCTTGTTTTTCTTTAAATTCTGTGATGAAACGGACAGAATTTCCTCTGAAAACTGACCATTTTTCAGGCTTAAAGCCTTACATTAAATTTCCTGCAATTTGGCACAATAATAAAACCACTCAACGGCTACCCGCTGGAGTTCACGGCTCTACGGGCTACCCACCCGGAGCATATCAACCAGTGCAGTTCCATACTAAATCCATGAAACAATGAAAGTACAACTTCATGGATCACACGTCCGGAGTACTGGGGTTACATCCCAACTATAATTAATCTTGGTTAAAAGATGATCGACTCGCATGGCCGTACAGGGCAACTCTAGATGATATGCAATACATGTACATAGAGATTTTAGATCACATAACAATACAATTGCAGCTTACACATACAGAACATGAACTTTACTTGTAGAACAGCAATGACTCCATTTCGGCTTACTTGGACCGATTCTTACTTGTTACTTCAAAAACTTGGGAAGGGAACAATAATAGATGGGAATGAGCAATTATCGCTCGGCGAATAACCCCCTCTCCCAAACAATACTTAAAGTGCAACAATACCTTCAAAAGTCATTTGTAGTTCCTTCCCTTTGAAGAAATTCACTTACCTTGCAAAGTATTCAACCCACAATGCAAGAGCAATAGTATTTGGATCAATTGTTAAACTTTACTCATATAGGTATTATGTCCTTAAGGATTGTTTCGTTTCATATAATCTAAACATAAAGAGTCATTAAGACGCATTGAATGTTGATATTGCACATTGAACAATACACAATGAGCACTGAATATTAAACTTGGCACATTGAACAATAAACAATGAACAATGAACATTAAACTTTAAACAATGAACATTGACATTAAACTTTGCACATTGAACAATCAACAATGATGCACATTGAACAATAAACAATGAATACTGAATATTAAACTTTGCACACTAAACAATAAATAGTGAACACTGAATATTAAACTTTGCACACTAAACAATAAATAGTGAACACTGAATATTAAACTTTGCACATTGGACAATAAATAATGAACACTGAATATTAAACTTTGCACATTGAACAATAAACAATGGACCTTGAACATAAAGCTTTAAACAATTAACATTGAACATTAGACTCTAACTCTACTGCCTGTTGGCAAAACTATATAGGACATAGGAACGTTGAATTTTCTTTCTATTGACTGGACTATGAGACATTAAACTTTGTAACTTATGCCTGCTGGCTGAACTATGAAACTTTGAACTTTGGATCACTAAATCACTGAACTTTGCATTCACTGCCTTCTGGAGAACATTAAATTACTGAACTTTGAATTTCTGCCTTTTAGCAAACAATGAATCCATGAACCTGAATTTCTGCCTTCTGGCAGAACAATAAACATTGAACTTGAATTTCTGCCTTTTGGCAGAACAATAAATGTCATAACTAGACCTGGCAAACGGGTCATTCGGTTCGGGTACAGGTCAGGTCAAGTTCGGGTCGGGTCATGTTCGGATTAAGTGACATTTCGGGTCGTTTCAGTTTGGATCGGGTATGGTTCGGGTCGGGTCGATTTCGGGTCAACCAATTTTTGGTGAAATATGCTTGTCATGCCAAAACAAACAACTTTGCTGAAAATTTCGGGTCGGGTCAATTCGGGTTTCAGGTCCACTTTCGGGTGAGCATATTTCGGGTGTCGGGTCGGGTATGGGTCCGGGTCATTCGGTTCGGGTTTTGGTTCTCGGATCAGTTTTGTCAAGTCTAGTCATAACCCAACCCTAACTTATATTTATTTATTTAAATCATCTTTAGTTATTTCATTAATCATGTTTATTCAATTACTTTACCATGTTTATTGACTTAATCACTCATGGTTATTTGTTTAACCAAATCATATTCATTAAATTCAATTACGCTCCATTTATTTATTTAACGAGTTCCATTATGTTATTTAAATTTTTCATCTTCATTCATAGTATTTAATCTTCCCGGTTGAAAGATATTTCATTTTGGGTACCACTTTGCAACTCAAGTTTCATTGATTGTTAATTCAAAGTTTCGTTGATTGAATAAACATCGGGTGAATCGATATTAGGCCTCGGTAAGTATAAATTAGTAATTAATTATTTTTTTTATCTTCTCTAAAAATTTAATTCCGAGCAATGCAAATTTTTATTTTTGTTCAACCCTCCAAATAATTTTTCAATGCCCAATTTAGTTTTTTGGGCCCAAAACAAAATCCCAAAACTTTACTAACTTTTGTTATTTCACTAATTACTCATTTTAGCACCTAATTTTAATTAGTAAAAAGCTAAATTTGGGGGGGATAATTTTCAACCACATGTAACTACTAAGTGGCACTTTATAAACACAAATATTCAGCCCAAAACACAAACTCATCCCCCTATTTTCTCTCTCTCCTTCACAGCAGAAACAGGGGCAGCAGCTGCTGCCCCTTGTGCCGCCACTTTGGGTGGTTTCCGACCACTTCTCGGCTACCCCGACTTCCCCTTGCTTCCAGCTATCATGCCCAACCATTTACTTCACTCAAAACAGCTCCTTCCTTCCTCTAATTCAAGCTTAAAGTGAGGTATATCCCAAACCCTAACTTGTTTTATCTTGAGTTTTATGGTTGCTTTTTTTATGGGTTATGTTTGGATGATCAAATTGATAGTTATTGTGCAATTTTCATTGAGTTTGGAGATGTTTGGAGTTATGGGTATTTGATCAAGAGCATGATTTTCATGATTTTGCATTCGTTTATATGTCACTGTCGAAATTCTGGAAATTATAGGATTGTCCAAAAATTCTGAAATTTTTACTGTAGGTTCTCTATATTATTCTAGATTTTATGGAACAATTTCATGAAGTTTGGACGTGTAATGAGTGAGTTATGGAATTTTGAAGAAATCTGCCCTATTTTAGATACGAATTTAGTAATTATGTATTAGTGAACTTGTTTAAAGTTTGGATATATATATGAGGCCTTAAATGATTTTTTGTATCTGATTGTGGTGATTTTGAATTATTTTAAGTGAGTTTCACGTGAGTTTTATGTGAAAAAATAAGAGAAAGTTAAATCAGTGAAGGGTTGGAATTTCAGGAAATTAGGGCTGACTTTGGGATTAAACTGGTAATGAATGGTCCAGCCAAAAATTATTATTTTTAGTGGGTAGATATTTCAGTGTGTTATCTTTCAAATGCCTCTTGAATCGCCTTAATCCGAGGTCTGTACAAAAAGTTATGGTCGCTTTACCAAAACTGTGCAAAATGATATCAAAACTGATACACTTGTGTTTTAGTCCCATTTTGGAAATCCTATTGTGGGAATCATATTTTGAGTTGTAAATGAAAGTTTTTGGGGACTTCTTAATGTTTTCATATTGAGATTTTATGTATCCATTTGAGGTCTAGAATGAAAGTTATGAATTTTTGAAGTGAACTGACCTGCTTAGATAATTTCTGTGCAGTGTATACTTGGAGAAAAATTCTGAAACTTTTATGGTAGACTGTTCATATTATTTCTGAATGTTCTGTAAGATCTCATGAAATTTGGCTGAGTATTTTGAGTTTGGTGATTTTTGAAAGTATTTTGAGTAACTGTATAAAGAGCAATAAAAAAAATCAAGTGAGATTGATCATGCACTCATTTTGTGTATTTTGGGCCAAGCCATTTATAGGGGGAAATAAATATTCATGGACTTTTATGGAGCTTTTAGCTTGTTTTTGAGCTTTGATTCAGTTATGGATTTTACAAAGAAAATACCATACTTGGTGAGCTTAATAGCTTCTAATAAGTTCAATGACCCATTTGAGGCGAAATTCTTTATCTAATGGATTTATGAATGAAATATGAGAGGTGGGATGTTGTGACTTATCAGACCAAGTTATTGCAGTTTGTGCCATTGAACCAAGATATATCTCTCTTGGCCTCAGACCTCTATTACTTACTCAATTCAGAGTGTATCAAATGTATTTATCAAGCCAATCTAGTGTACTCGATGTTATCTTGAACCAAGCTATACATCAGTCAGCCTTAAACCTGTATCAGCAACTTATTTCAGAAAAGATCGTAACCATTCTCTCAGTTATCGTCATCCAGGCCTTTTCCTCTATAATACCATTTATCTCATCGTGGACTATTTTATTTTCATCAATTCAGTTTTGAAGTTATATTGAAATACACGAGTTATGTATACCATTTAATTACTCAATTTCTGTTACGCATACTTTTACTTACTCAATTGTGCGAGTTAGGATCATTTATTAACTACATATACTTTCAATGACATTTATGAAACAGAGTTGAGGCCTAGTTATCGTTCCCCATTATGCATAAGTGTTATCAAGTCAGAACATATTTATCAAGTCCAATGATATTTATGAAACAGCTAACTTGTATCAAGTCAAATGATATTTTTTAAAGGCTCAAGGTACGTCCATTGTCTATATCTTCAGAAAGTAGATCATGTTTATCAAGTTACAACTTTTAATGAGTTTATCAATGAATCAGTTTATACAGTGATTTGTCATTTAACTTGTGACCCCGTCAATTATCATCTATAGGGCGTCAGCCCATCATTTACCCGCGCGGTTTCAGGGCAACTCTTGATCGGATTGGCAGGTGTACACCTATGTATAGATCATATCAGTGCAAGGGGTTCACATCCAGATAATAATAAGCAATTCAATTTTATATCACTTTCATTTTCATTTTTATTGCAAACTAAATGAATTGCAAAGACGGGTACCCATCACCAGTGTTTCTATGGTCATTTTACAAATGCAGGGATGTATGTACTGAATTTTTGCTCATGTTTGCGAATTGTTTTTGTATTTTCCATTTTAGGTGATGAAGTATCACACATTCCTTCTTTTAGCAAGCCTTTTTGAAGGTCGTTAGATGCTCACAGTGGATTCAGCATAGCATGAATATTAGAACCGACCTTAGGGTCAAGTACTTGTGTGGTATGGAATGTGAGTTAGTACATGATATGGTTAAACTATTATGAACTTCGGTCTTGAAGTGTTTCAGTTTACTAGATTTTGTAATTGTAAGCACGAGTTGCGAGATTAAATGGTTTTAGTGAGCCTTGTCCTTATCAGGACGGCGGTAATGCATTCGTTTACCGAGTCTTTCGCTGCAATTATCAGTAATCATGTCATTATTATTTTGGGGGCGTTACAATAAACATTGATCTTGAATTTCTGCCTTCTAGCAGACAATAAATCATTGAACTTGAATTTCTGCCTTTTGATAGAACAATAAACATTGATCTTGAATTTCTGCCTTCTGGCAGACAATGAATCATTGAACTTGAATTTCTGACTTTTGGCAGAACAATAAACATTGAACTTGAATTGCTGTCTTTCGCAGAACAGTAAACATTGAACTTGAATTCCTCATGTAAACTTAGATGAAAGGGTACTGGGTTGCCTACATTGACCATAGCAACAGATATGATATAATCGGATGCTCAATACTTAAGTCCTCTCTAAAAAGGATTCCTAGACCTGTTGACCGGTCTCCTGCCTCATTCCATTGAGCAGTCCGATGATTTCAGATTTCTTCGTCACCGAGGACTCGTCAATTAAACAGGCAAACGATGAACATTTAGAGATGCTTTGAAATCAATGTCATCCCATACATTCATTAATTCAGGGGAAAAGGATTTCACATAGCACATATAGTCACATCATAAAATCATATCATCGACCAATTCCCCAACTATAACGCAACTCACACGATTGTAATCGATGCAATAATTCGATTTACTTTTCAATTCCCTCTGTTCAAATTTCCTGAATTATGAACATTTCTATGTAATCATACAAATAATATTGTTAAGCATATAACCACTATAAATAGAGGAGGCATCGTTAATACAAGCTTTATACATATAAACAATACCCATCACTATAACCATATAATCGATAAGCTTTTGTTCAATATGAACAACCTATATATTAGGCATCTTTCAGTTTACTTGACAATTCCTCAATTATTGATAATCAATGGGCTTTTAATAAACTTTCAATAATTAGTAAACTTTCCATAACCTTGCAATAATCGATATATTTTCAATAAACTTTCAATAATCGATAAACTTTCCATAAACTTGCAATAATCTATATATTTTCAATAAACTTTCAATAATCGATAAACTTTCCATAAACTTGCAATAATCTATATATTTTCAATAAACTTTCAATAATCGATAAACTTTCCATAAACTTGCAATAATCGATATATTTTCAATAAAATTTCAATAATCGATAAATTTTTTATAAACTTGCAATAATCGATATATTTTCAATAAACTTTCAATAATCGATAAACTTTATATAATCAATAAACTCCATATCATCGGGGTATATATATATATATATATATATGTTCAATATACTGCAAATATCAATAAAATATAATCGATACACTGTATATGAGCAATAAATCTCATATAATTGATAAACCATATATAATCAGTAAACTCTATATAAGCAAGGGATTTCATATAATCAATAAACTATATAATCGATAAACTTTATTCCTCAAATCACTAACAATCAGGTCGACTTCAATTTGAACGAACTATAATCAAGAATCAATAAATTTCTTTGAAATTATCAATAAATAAGAGGAAGAGGAAACCCACCTCGAATACAAGCTAAATGACCCGTTTTAGGACTTGATTTGGGTTGGTTTGGTGTGGGCTCAATTCCTCCCTTGCTTCCCATCCACTAATCACCGGCCTCCTGCTGAACCGCCACCGCCGGCGAGCCATGGGGGAGTCAACGAGACGCCGCCGGCGACCTCCCCCGCCCCCCTCTCCTCTCGAAAAAAAACAGGGGCTTCGGCCCCTTTGATATTTATATATATATTTTTTTATTATTACTATTTGTTTTTTAATTTATGATAATTACCTCGTCATATCATAATTAATACGAGTATATCCACTTGTCATATCATAATTAATACGAGCTTATCCACTTATCACCTCCTAATTAATACGAGCTTATCCACTTATCACATCGTAATTAATACGAGCTTATACACTTGTCACCTCATAATTAATACGAGCTTATCCACTTGTCAACTCGTAATTAATACAAGCTTATCCACTTGTCACCTCGTAATTAATACGAGCTTATCCACTTGTCACCTCGTAATTAATACCCAATGTTCGATTCAATAAACTGCAGGACTAATCCCAAGGATCACCAGTCCAGTTATACTCGGGAATCTACGCAATATGTAGTGCTCGATATAATCTTCCATAACAATAAAATAAAAATAATATTATTTTTAATAAAAATAGCACTTAAGCAGACACGTCGTTATTACTTCAATGTATAACGATATAAAATAGCAGAATCGACTTAACGAAGGGGGATAAAAATCCCGGGTGTTACACACTTCTTTTAGTATTACAATTGTGAAAATTGTTTGTTGGAACATTCAAGGGGGAAAAAAATTCCAACTCTATAAGTGGGATTTATCAAGCATATAATTAGCACCGATATTCTGTCTTTAATAAAAACTTGGTAAATCAATAGAATAAGGAATTGATAATAAAAAAATTAGAGCATCAATTCACTGACAATTTCTCGACTAATAATCATATGGGAGGCATATGAGCTCTTTGGAATTCTGAAAATGTTGAGGTTAGTATAATAGCTAAAGAAAAGAGGGCAACGCATTGCTCTGTTTATAACAAATCTAATAACAAACAATGTGTTACTTCAATAGTTTATGCTCTACTATAGTAGCGAGAAAAGAGATGAGTTATGGTAACATCTTTAAAGCCCCAATGACATGATTGCCATGCCTTGGTCTACGATGGGCAATGAGACGTTGCATCCATATGAAAAATTGGAGGGGGGAGTCGTTGAATATTGTGAAAACACTCAGACTGAATGAATTTCTTTCTTATAGCAATGGCATTGGTGCTAATGTGCAAGGAAGAGCTGTGACTTAGAAAAAGATTTCACGAGTGCAGCTTGTGTATGAAAAACTTGATCGAGTAGTGTTTGGGGAACATTGTCTTCAAGTTTTCCCTTATTCTTAGTAATGAATGGATCATCTACCTGCTCGGATCTTACATATGTCTTGCTTAAACATTGAACTAGCTCACCCACGTAGGAAGAGTACAAATCTTAGGTACTAGATGTCAGGGGCGCAATATCAAGATATATATAGTACAATAAAAAAAGAACTAGAAGACAACGATATGAGGTCGGAGGTCCCCCATTGTATCGTGTACCGCAAAAACTAAATAAGGTTAAACTTGATCTAAAAACCAGGAGTAAGGATACTTTTGGGAACTTCAAATAAAAATTAGGAAGGAATGGTAACAAACTACTCCCAATTGAAGGAAAGTTAGAGCTTTGTCATAACAATACTCGCCTGAATAACTAACACTACAAACTTATCCAAAAAAACCTGCAAAACGCATCTATTTAACTAAAAATATTGGAGGGTATTAGCAAGGAAAGAATGATTGGTTAATGGTGACAGAAACTCTCATTCTTTCCATCAAGCAATGAAAAGAAGGAAGGTTCACAACAAAATTTTAAAAGTTAAAGATAATTATAGGGTTTTGATTGATGAAATCAATCAAATTCAAAACATGTTTGTACATAATTTCACAACATGTTTTAAATTGACATAGAATAATGCAACAAACATTGAAATAGATGTTCCCAAGGTGGCAATGAGGGACGATAACAAAAGCCTCTTTAAACCTATAGAGGACAAAGAAATCGAGTAAACAATCTTTCAGATATATAATTAAAAAGACATAGGGCCAGATGATTTGGAGCAATTTTTCCAAGATTATTGGCACATAATTATGAAAGATGTGTGTGAGGCAATTAAGTCATTCTTCCATGAAGGAAAAATGCTTAAACAAAACAATCATACGCTTATTCCAAAGGTAAATAATCGGATGACTACAAGTCAATTTCCACCAATTAATCTATGCAACAACATGTACAAAATCATTTCTAAAGTTTTAGTTAATAGTATGCGAACAATTTTGGCAAAAATATCGATCTAGTTCTGTTGGACGGGCCTAATTAGATTAGGCCCGACGGCCACTTAAGTCGCCTAGGGCGACAACCCTAGCTACCCCCTAACCTATATAAAGGGGTTTAAGGGGGTTAGCCTCAAGGGTAAGCAACAGAACACTCCCCTCTCTCTCTCCTCACGGTTACCCTACCATCGCTACCGGGTATTCGGGTTTAGGACGTGAATATCTATAAAACGACTCTAGTAGCCGCTTGGATTTATTATTATTGAAGAACTGGTATTGTTATTGTGGACTGTTATCGACAGTACAATTCCACATCCAGGTTAGTCCTGAATTTATTTCCTACAGTGGTATCAGAGCCTAAACCGTTCGGTTTAGTTCCCAGTAAAAGATTGTTAAATCTGGCGAAACCAATTCGTTAAAAACATGCTATTTCTTTTTGTTTAATTTGCTTAATTTTTGTAATTATGCAAACTACTAAAATCAAAAGCATGCTCATGTAATTATGATGCCCACAACATAATTCAGTTTGCTAATCATGAACATGCTCATGTTAGATCCATGCTAATATATTCAGTTTCGTAGATGTCACTGAACCCTATTGCTTTTACTAATGATATGTTCGTCATAAATCTCTCCCGATTTTGTGCCTCAAAAATTAGAAATTTTTTTTAGTTTGCCATCGTTCTTAAGAAAATTACAGACAGATTATAGTGATTCTGCCAAAGCATGTCCATGATTAACTCAGACAAAATATTGTTTTCTTTTGAGTTCAGCCGTGAGATTTATGCGTGTTTCTGTTTGTTTTTGAAACTCCAGTTTTTGATTAAATCGATGCTAAGGTATTATGCTACCATGATCCATGCTATGTGCAAATTACAAAACCAGTAAGTATAATCCATCTCCTTAATCGCAATTAATCGAAAAAGGGGGCTGGTCTGGGAGGGAAGGAACTCGTAACCCTAACCTTAAAAAAAAAAATTAAAAAAAAGCCCCTCTACTCGAAACTCTAATCCCACGAATCCTGAACGAGCTTTTGTGACTGTTTTAACAAGCCATGTTTCATGGAATCTTAAGTTTTGTTTAGTCGACATACTCAGTCAAAAAGCACTCGACTGAACCCTAACTTCCCTTTTCCTAATTCTCAAACCTCGGCCAGAAAATAATTGATAAAATAAAATAGAAGGGGATAGGAAGAAATCGAACCGTACCCATCATAAACCACCCTGGAGGGGTGGCGCGTGACCGTCACGCGCCGCCAATGAAGGTCGTTTCACGATCTTCTTCCTCCCATGCCCCATAATCATCGCCGATCTACGCAACCATGAGCAAAAGAAGCCGAAAAACGTCGGTTAAGGAGGCGCGTGAGACCACGCTCCACCGCCTCAGTGGCGTGTCTGGCGCGTGGGCATCTCCTTCGGGCACAGATTTGGCTGATCTAAACAACCTTGAGAGAACGAAACCGAGAGAGGTCGCTTCAGGAGACGCATGAGACCACGCGCCACCGCCTCAGAGGCGCGTTTGGTGCGTAGGTGTCTTCCTCAGGTTCGGATTAGATCGATCTAAACCACAGCGACCTCGGTTCTCGCCGGCTAGTGTAGATCACGGCTCCGGGGGGGACGACAGTGGCCCTCATCATTGGGCGTTTTGAAAACCCAGAGCGGTGGCGGCGGTTGCCATACTCATGGAGTGGGGGAAGGAGCTTGGTGCTCCATTTCCATGGCCACGGCACAGGGGAAGCCAAAAAGGACAGAGATGGGTAGAGAAGTCGAAGAGAGTGGAGAGAGAATTCAGGCAGAGGGACGCCGAAGACAGAAGGGCTCGGTTTCAGGATTTGGGGGAAAGGGGTAGGTTAGTGAAGTGTGAAATAATTCACTCACAAAGACCCCCCCGGTTCGTTAAACCGGTTTGGGTCGGTTTTTATGAGTGTTTGGGCCGTTTTTCTCCCTCGCCCTTCCCGGTTCATTAAGTCTTTTTGAGTCGGTTAGCATATGGGTCAGGCTATTGCCGACTGTTTTGAGTCGAATTATTTTTTAGTCATTGTTGTTTAATTATTATCATTAATCATGACATGATTTTTAATTGAATAATAATGATATTCAAGTTGATAAAGTTTCATGCAGTTAATTCATTTGTTGAATTAAGGTTTCGAATTAATTTTAGTTCTGGGTGCATGATTTCGTTATAAAAACATTAATATGTTTAAAGCCATATATAAATTCGTTTTATATATGCATCAACTTGACATTTGCCTGACCAAGTAACTTGTTATCGATTCCTTGGATTGAATTTATATGAATTTGTTTCATATATGAAATTAGTATGTATGACGTAAATTTGTTTTACTCAAACTGAATGAATATGCTTCATCAGTTACATTAATGTGTTTAATGTCGTATATAAATCCGTTTTATATATGTGACGATTTAAAATTTTCATGTTAAGTAACTTGTTATCAAACAATTGGGTTGAAGTTATATAAATTCGTTTCATATATATGACTAGTACGTAAGACGTAAATTTGTTTTACTTGAATTTGATAAATATCTATGTGATATTAGGATCCCCTTAGTCGATAAACGAATATGTTTCATAAGTTATATTATATAAATATGTTTTATATATGATACTTAGTTACATGACTATGTTTCATGATTTAGCAACTTTATGTAAAAAAATATGAGCAATTATGAATTAGTTAAATGTTCGATCATTCTTGTGGCTACTTCATGCTATTATTTGGATATATAAGATATTTGATCTTATTTTGTGAATTTGTTTCATAAATTTTAAATTTGCAATATTATATGAATACGTTTTATATAATTTGCAAGCCTTACTATGAATTCGTTTCATCCAAACTTTTAATATCATATAGATCTGTTCTATGTATGATTAATTGCAATTAATATTTGAATATATTTTATGTTACAAAGTATGTTGCATTAGATGCATGAATAAGTTTCATTTCAGCCACCAATTACTAGCATTATATAAATGTGTTTTATATATATGAACTACATAGGTTGTAGTAAATGTTGCTAATTGCTTTAGCACTTACTCCTTGCCCGAATTAATGAATGTGAATTCGTTTCATATTACCGGTATTTTATGAATTGGTTTCATGAAATTTAAATTCGTAATATTATAGATGTGTTTATATTTTGCAAATAACATTTGAATGAGTTTCATATAATTATATATAAATGTGTTTTATATATTGCTATTTGGGCATTTTATGAAATTCTTTTGTAACATGTTATTATTCGAATATGTTTGCCAATGTAGATTCATTTTATTATATAGATGCGTTTTATATAATAATCTAAACTTCATGTTTGATATGTCATTGATAAAGTTCTAGATGCATATTAGTAGTTATATATAATGAGATAACTTAATATGAATTTAATTTACATAAAGTTAGATATCTTTGTGATATTTCTAAAACGTTAATTAGTTTAACCATAATGTTCTCCATAAATCCTGTTTTATGAAAAATTGTGATAAATAAGTTATAAAAACTTCTAATTCATGTTTGTATGAGATGATTATGAGCTTAGCGAAATTTTCGATCATACGACATGGATAATGGAGTTTTTTGATAATTTATTTATTTGAAAATATGTCTGATGTCCACTTTACAGAGTATATACCCTTAGCTATGGCAATTAAAATAAGGTTGGTAATTTGTTTATCAATAAGAAAACTTGATAGCACTGACTATGATACATAATGTTAGAAGATTCAGTTTCTTCAAAATGAACGTGAAATGTTAGGACACTCATTAGGTTCTAGGTCTCATAGGATGACAAAGATGGTACTGTTAGTGAACAGTATCTAGAAAACTTAGAAGCATACCAAAAGTGGTTCGAAAATAGATCAATCAAGATATCATACTTTGTCGTATTGCATCAATGTCGATCTAGCGGGGGAATTAAAAGTCATCCCACTGTTGGGTACGCGTGGGATTAGCTTAGCATCAGGATCGTCCGAATCCATTTCCTTAAAAGGTTCTGAACCTAAGATTGGTATTGCAAAATGGGAAAAGACCAAGGAAATAAAGATAAGCATATAGCACGTGTGAGTGCTATGACTGTGAAAATTAGGCATCTTATACTTAGGATTGTCCTAAGTTGATTAAGGTACTTCCTTCCACAGTCCCTCCTGGATAATGTGTGCGCTCCTAAACATTTGTTGCTAACTATGATCCTTAGTGGATTGTAGATACGGGAGAAATAAAGTACATAGTTCGGGATTGAATTGATCTTTGTGAACTTTCACTACTACCCGATGGATTCACGAATTGTCGTTTTAGGTAACGACAATGAAAAAGGTGTCCTTGAATTAAAGACGAATCATTCGAGGCCCCTTGAAGGGACTACGTTGTCTCTTCCCAAATACTCTTTATGCACCTGGGGTGCGATGCTTCCTTGTGTCTTCTGTCCCTAAGTTTAGTTTTCTTTAATTTTCGTCTAGATGTCTTAGGCATCACATGACATGGTGATTTGTTTGGCCATGTCACATTGAAAGGTTTTTCAATGGACAAAAAAAAAAAAGAACATCTTCTGTCCTTGTCTCATTTTCGACTCTGTTTTAGGCATGCTCGATTTGACCATGAGGGTCAAGATAGTGTTAATAGACTAGCTAAAGATGACCTTTTTGAGACCAACTCACTAGGCTTAAGGTGCAAAATGTGAGTTATGTCTAGCTAGTAAAGCAATAGGAAATCCTTTTTGTAAGGTTTCAAGGGCATCAAATCCCTTAGCGTTCATTCATTTTAGACATTTGTGGGTCCATGAATATGAAAGCACATCATGGAGTCATATATATTCATGATATAGGTAAGTGTACCAATTATCTCACCGTTATTAAGTACTTGATGTGTTCGTATACTTTATAACGGTAGTAGGACTCAGTCGGGACGAAGTATTAAAAACTCTTTGAACCAATTGAGATCATGAATATTTTCTTTATGAAACAAAATAAAGCAATGTTGATTTTCTTAAGGATGAGTTTCTTAGCACTTGGTGAAATTAAAAGGGTCTCAATTTGTATACGTTACAATAAGACCTTCAACCACCTCTCGGTGAGGGGGAGGATTTGAATTCTCACTAAGTCACCGAGGGTGGTACACCTTCCTTATTTGATAGGAATGGTGAAGGTTTGTCTGTTAAGGAGAATGAGATTCGTCCTTAATCTTCAAATGTTGAGGAGAGTCATTCCTGAACATGTAGTTAGTCCTCACGTTCAGGATCCCACCTCCAATGGATAATGGGAGTAATCTTCTCTCCTTAATCAGAGTTCCATACCTCTTAGAGAAAGGGGGAGAAACCCTTGGTCCCATACCTCTTAGAGAAAGGGGGAGGGATTTTCCACATAGGCAGACAAATAATGAAGGTCCCAGGATCCCAAGCATTGAGCATGGATGAATTCCTCGACAATATTTTCAAATCGAAGAGGAAATATTCCTATGCACATCCCTTGGGAATTGAGGGATCTACCTCCTGTTAAGAGACGGTTGGTTCACCAAATTACAAAGAGTGATTGAATGCAATAAGAGATGAGATGGACTCACCGACAGGGTTTAAGAACTCATTGAAACTCCACCCCGATGTAAGTCTTCAAGATAAAACAACGGGTGGATAGTTCAATTAATAAGTTCAAGCCCGGATATCCCTAGCCCTGGTTGCCCATTCGGACTTTGAGTTGTTCGAAATGGACGTAAAGGTTGTCTTTCTTAATGGTGACCTTGAGAAAGAGATTTATATGGACCAACCCATTTATTTTGTATCAAAGCGATAAGAGAACAATGTGTGTCATCTTAAAATGTCCACATGTGACCATTGTGTATGTTGAAAGATCAACATGGGGATTACGTTCCTTATGTTGATAACATACTATTAACTAGGGAACAACTTGGAGATGATCAAAGCTACTAAAAGGTAGTTATCCCATGTCTTTGAGACAAAGGACACGGGTAAAACTAGGTATGTCCTAGGAGTGGAAATAATCCAAAGCCGTCCCAAGAAGCATGCGTCGAAATGACTTGGAACGATTTTTAGGTTTATAATTCCTACCCCAAAGATACTCCAGTTGAGAAGGGTCCAACCCTAAGTCTTGCTCAATGTTCTAAAACAGATGACAAAAATAGAGATAGTGAACAAAAGTCCCTAACCTCAGTATCATAGTAAGCTTATTGTAAGCCATGTTATGTACATGACCCGACATTACTTTGCGGTTAGTTTGATAAGTCGTTATCAAAATAACCTAAAACTTGCTGGTTGGCAAGTCGTCAACAGAATCAAGTGCTACCTTCGTGGTATTGATAACTCTGTCTTTTACTATCAAGGAAGAAGCCTCGAGTTGAGAGGATACTCAAATATTGATTGGGGTAGTGACTTGGATGAGTCTAAGTCAACCTCGGGACATACCTTCAACTTGAGTGGGAGAGCCATGTTATGGTGTGCAAAGAAGCAAAGCTGCACAACAATGTTAGCTATGGAGGTAGATTGTGTGTCTTGTACCATAGAGACAAAAAGCATTGCCATTGGGTATATATATATATATAGACTAACAAGGTGATTATGTTCCCTTAACTAAGCCCATTCCTAGTGATGTGTCCAAAACTCATTGGTTGAGTCTTGGATTTCATAAGGTTTGGTACCTAGACATATTTTGTTACGTGATGGACATGTTTCTTCTATGGGCATAATGCTCATTGTTGTACGTTAGGTATATTGAAATGTCACAGGCTTCTGATTGGTCTAGTCACACAGGCAATCGCCCTGACGCTTCAGTAGAGGGCAGGATGAGACGTAATCATATTAGCACTAGGTGTGCAATATTGATTACTCACACTGGAAGTGTGTGAGTGGAATGATTATAGTCGCCTTAGTAAGACTAAGATGAGGCTCAAGGGAGTCGAGTATGAAATAAGTTTTCATATAGAAGCCTTAAAAGCCGAATCTTGAGTGTCAAGACCAACATTCAGTATGTTGATCTAATGGCTCAGGTTAGATTTTTGAATGAAAATCTAGACTGACGATTCGCACGGCATAAAGAGTGACGAACCCAACTAAGTGGGAGCTATGCCGTGACACGCATCTCATACTGTGTGTGCTTGTAAGACGACCCATATGTGGGGTGACGATTGAATTCCCTTTCACTTGTCACTGTGTGACCCTATGGACGATGACCCTTTGACTTAAAGCTATGATATTAAGTCAAAGCTTAATGATGCTACTTTAATGTGATTCTCAAGAGCCACGATGTATACGGTTCAGCGAGAACACGTTAAGAAAGCAATTAAGCTAAGATGAGATTTCATGAGTGTTTAAGGAAAATTTATCCACCATCACCATATCAGCCCGGACGATTATGTTGAGAACATAATCATATGATATATCAAGCATAAGGGACTAAAGATGCCACTGGTGATGTCTTAGGATATTTTTGGGGTATCGCATTTCGTGAAAGTGTTATGTTAGTTGGATGGTAACTTAATATAACACTACTTGTTATTTTTGGTCGCACGTTCTATTCCTAGTATGAAGCATAAGGAGTTGTGATACGTAGAGAATACGTGTTTTACGGCCTAAGTGGCCGATTGGGAGCTGTTGGACGAGCCTAATTAGATTAGGCCCGACGACCACTTAAGTCGCCTAAGGCGACAACCCTAGCTACCCCCTAACCTATATAAAGGGGTTTAAGGGGGTTAGCCTCAAGGGTAAGCAACAGAACACTCCCCTCTCTATCTCCTCACGGTTACCCTCCCATCGCTACCGGGTATTCGGGTTTAGGACGTGGACATCTATAAAGCGACTCTAGTAGCCGCTTGGATTTATTATTATTGAAGAACTGGTATTCTTATTGTGGACTATTACCAACAGTACAATTCCGCATCTATGTCAGTCCTGAATTTATTTCCTACAAGTTCAAAGTGCATTTGTGCCCAATCACTCTATACATGATGACATTCGTTTCATGCATGTGATCTTAAACAAATTCAAAGAACACCAAAGGCAAAAAGTCTTGGATGGCTCTCAATCTTGATTTGAAAAAAGCTAATTATAGAGTGGAGTAGAACTTCCTTTTTAAAGTACTACAACAGCTAGGATTACATAACTTAATAGTTTGACTGGATCAAAGAATGCATAACAGCAACATTGTACTCAATCGTTGTTAATGATTAGCTATGTGATTCGTCAAGGGGGCTTCCTGTTGCTATACTTGTTCATTATATGTGTGAAAGTTATCACAAGAGCTTTATAGGTTGCACAAAGCCATAAGAAATAAGGGATTGGGTTTAAAATTGCTTGTTAAGTCAAAAATCATGCATGATTTTTATAATTATTTCGAGTATATTATATATTTTATTTCATTTAATTTGATTTGTTTTATATATTTTTCAGGATCAGTATTAAATTAATAAAGAGAAGGAGAAAGGATGTAGAAGCTCGATTTTATATCTGACCACAAGACGGTCCAAGAATAATTATGAAAATAATATTTTCTTCATAATTATTATTTTGGGCTAGGAGTCAAGAATTTTGGAAAAGCTAAAAGATTTGAAGAGGAAGAAAACTAAGGAAGAGGAGGAAGAAACCCTAAAGAACTAACCCTAGCCTCACTTCCTATATATAAACCATGCCTAATTCTCTCTACCTCACTATCATAACCCACGCATATCTCTGCCCCCTCATCAGCATCTGCTTCATCTTCACACACAGGCAGCCAGCCCTCCCAATCTTCCCTATCTCCCTCTTCTCACGTACACACGCAGCTTCTCACAATAATCTGCAGCCCATCTCTTCCTCCACTGCACGCATACCCACCATCCCCTCTTCTCTCCTTCTTCTTCACGGCAACAACATATTCTGCCCCATATCCTCCTCCTCTCCACGCACAAAACGCAGCAGCCCTCCTCTCACACATCCCACGCAAAGCAGCCATTCTATTCTTCTCCTACCCCTCGCACACCCATTCGCATCATCATCTAATCACCATCATCAACATTCCCTTCTCGGCTCCTCTTCACGCAGCACCATCTCAGCTTTCTTCTTCTTCATCACCTTCCCCACGCAACATCACACATCAAAGTGAGGATTTTTTTTATGATTATTATTGTTAGTATTATTATTTTACTTTGTTTATTTAATTTTGTGTTTAGTTTATTAGACATGAAATATTTAAGTTATTATTGTAATTTTAATTTTTACATGAGTGAGTAATTTGTTATGCTTAGTATAATCTTTTTGAAGCCATGCTAAATTAATTATTTTGAAACAAGTCTTGTGCTTTAATGCCTAGTTGATTTATATTCATGATTCTTTAGCGATTAGTGTTTATCGTTTATGAAACTTGTGTTAAATCGATTAGAATGCATGCTAGTTGATTAAATACAATTTCGATTGATAGTTTAGAAGATTATAATACGTAAAAGTTATAATCTTTTAGGCCTAGGTATCACCTTAATTAATCATGGATGGCTCAAACCCATCTCTTTTAATTAGGTAATCGCTTTAGATCTTTGTTAAATCGATTTGCTGGTAAATTGGTTACAAAGTGTTAAATGATGTTTTTCTAATTCTTAATGCTCTAATTTGGTTAAATTTTTGCGCTGGTGTAAAGGTTATCAAATTAGTAGGGTTTATATTAGGGCTGGACCTAAGTAAACTAAAATCTAAGGAAAAACGGGGAAGAACCGCTGGTGGATATCTTCTACAGTTTAACTCATGAATGAAATTAACTTATGTGTTAATGATAAATATTAATTTGCATGGTGGGTTGAGATTATACTAAGCATCCTTCATAAATTTGATAACTTTCGATTATTATTTATTACTTAGAGTTAATTTGATTAGTTGTTGATTTTTGTTCTAGTTTTATTAGCTTCAATATAATTCCGGTCAACCCCCCCCCCCCCCAAAAGTATATTCTTTTAGAATTGTCTAGGTATTTTTAGATAGCTTAGAGTTTGATTTTTGGAGTAGTTATAATTTTAGATTGAGTTTTAGTATTTAATTGCCGGTTTGTTTGAACTTAGACTAAAAATAGTTATTTTTGTTATTTTTCGATTTTAATTAATTCTTAGGGTTTATATAGTGTCCTAGTTTTCTCATATTAAATTTCGTAATTTTTGGAAATTATTTGATAATTTTTCAGATTTATTCTTCGAAATTAATATGTGCAGGTTTTTTGTTTATTAATTCTGAATGTTTCGATTTTTAATTTTAATTTACGATTATTAAGTATTTTTAGGTCCAGAAATTTGTGTCCTGGGATTAGGTTAATTTTCCTTGTTATTTTCGTATTTTTATTTATGCAGAATATTTTATTTCCAATTTAAGATTTAATATTCTGTTTGATTATTCTGCAGTAATTGGCTGATTTAATTTTTATGAATTAAATCTGAAATTATTATGAAGATATATGCCTATAAGGTTACAGAATATTAGTTTAGGATACTGTTTGTTATTTTTAATATTTATTTTTCTGATTATTATTTGTTGTTTTGATTTTTATCAATATTTCAGTTAATATTCTGATTTTATTTTTCTGGGTTGTTTAGGAAATCTTTTTACTGTTTTATTTCCAGAATATGACTCATAATATTTAGGAGCATTATTGGATATTTTCCTAGATTTTTATTCATTAGATTTCAATTGTTTTAAGAATTATTAAAATTAGACTTAACAAGTTGATTAGTAAAATCACTTAGGATTAAACTAGCGATTTACAACAATCTTTCCTCGTGGATCGATCCCTACTTCTCTACGCTATAAAAATTATATAATAACCAAAGTAGTGGTTAAATTTGTAGCCCTCGACAGGCTTTACATTGCTCCTAAAGCTTCTAAAATTCCATGCTTGCTGTTTGCAGATGATAACCTACGTTTTTATATAACTAATTTAGAATCTTGTTGGCAATTAAATAGCATTCTTAAGAATCTTGAAAAGTTTTGCCATTCAGGACAACTAATAAACTTCGACACATAAGTCCACCTTAACTTTCTCTAGTAATGCGACCATACATAAAAAACAAATTGTGTCTTGTCTTTCATATTACACACGAGGACAACCTCGAGAAATAATTAGCATACCATGTTTTCAAAGGCAGATCGAAAACATAAATGTTTTGTGAATTAGCAAATCAGAAGCTGGGTTGTAAATTTGGAAAACCAAGAATATCTACAAAGTAGGGAGAATGAGTAAATGTAAAGTCAATGCCTACACATATAGTGTAGTGTGTTCAACTCCCAAGAGAGACTAATAAACAAATTGACAAAATTAGTAGAGATTTTTTCTGGAAGAAAATTGAAGATCTCAAAGGATTGACAATGGTTTCATGAGAAAAAAAAAATTGTAAACTAAAAAAACTGGAGAAGGGTGGGGGCTTGGGCTGACTCTAGAAAATGGAAATAGTTAATAATGCGTTTCTAACAAAATTAATTGGGAAGCTTTTTCACGATCAAAGTTTGTGGGTTGAGCAAATGTCAATAAAAGATTCTATTTTTATAATACAACATACAACCATTAACGCAACAATCTATTTTTACGAAAGTGGGCCCCAATTTTCTCACTAACTTTTCTGCATCGGAGAACTTACTCGGCACATAATTCTTAGATGGACATGCTTCTTTCATAAGTTGTACAACTTCATTAAAACAACTCTGTGACATATTGTGCTCGGATTTAATACTCATCAATCTAAGAGCAACTGATAACTCAGAATGATTAGTGCAGTCATCCCATAAAGGACGTTGTAATGCATTTAATAAATCATAAAACCTTTGTGTGTCTGGATTAGGAGGTTTTGGAATATGTTGATTAAAAGCATCTTCAACCATTGTGTGACATGCCTCATTGAACGTAGCATGATTTTCGGAAGAAATACTAGGTGGACTATGATGCATATTTACTTCTTCACCTTCAGGGGTTTGAAGTTTCCCATGTGATGTGCAATACCTATATCCACCAGTGAACCCTTTCTTATATAGATGAACCTTAACTTCTTCCGATGGTAGTAATTTTGTATTCTCACACTTCGCACAAGAATACCTATATACTTTCTCCCTCAAATACACAGGAAGTTTTCTTGCAACCATGTCAAACTCATGAACCCCCGCCACAAACTCAGGTGTTAATCCACCTCTATTGGGAAAAAATCTATTAACCATCCACCTACGATGCTCCGGAATTTCCATATTCTGTTTAAGTTAGAAGAAATTATTTCGTAGTTTTTTTTCAACTATTAATAATAGTATAGCATATTAAATTAAACAGCATAATACACATAACAAATGTATCAAAGTGCACATAGCTTCTTATATGAAAGCATAATTCTCACACTTAACAACCACATGCAGACAGAAAACCGAACACCCAACTCGTAAATTATCATACAATCACAATACAATTGGTTAGACTTCACGATATAAAATGCATTATTAGGCCATACTAGAAAGTTCATGTACTAGAATAACATTAATTTGACTATCCCAAATCTTTATGGCACATAAGGTACATTAGCTTAGGAGCTTCATAATTGAGTTTTTGGTCAAATAGATATCCAAATCTTGAGCCTTACCCGTTTTAGGCATATATTAATGATATTATAGCTTCTTATATGAAAGCATAGTTTTCACACCTAATAATAACCACATGTAGACAAAAAACCAAACACACAACAGGTAAGCCATCATACAATCACAGTACAATTGGCTGGACTTCACGATATAAAATGCATTATTGAGTCATACCAAAAAGATCACATAAATTGCTTCCATCATAATAACTACTTCATAGTTATGTGCGTAATAATATGCATACTTGCATTGGTTAGAATTATATACCTCTACAATACACCTTCATGATCAAACAACTTCAATGCTCAATCACTTATATTGATCAACTGCGAGCTGTATCAAACGTATGTACACATAAAAAAAATATGAGTGCTTGTATATAAGGGAGGAGAGAGAGACAGAGCTAATTCTAAATAAAATCAAAATCACAAACAATATGCCAAAAAAGATTAAATCTAAAACATTAATTATTAAATGAAAAGGTCCCAGAAACATTAATTATTAAATGAATAAGGGTGGATAGGCAGAAGTTGTTGCAAGGGAATGAAAATGTTAGGAGGAAATATAAAATGACATTCCAAGTTGAAAGGAAAGTTCCCCGAAGATGCGAATTACACATATTTTAAGTTATTTTCTAATAACTCATGTATTAACAGCAAAGTGAGAAACCATAAAACAAATTTCAATATCAAAAGTGAATTTCCAATCCCAATGTGAAGTATCATCCAATGAATATCCGCACACCAAACAGTACCTAGGGTACATTTTAATTTGAAGATTGCATTGTTTAACTATCACATAATTAAAATAAGATCAACAGGTTACCAGAAACGAATGGATTAGCAGACAAAGTATTGTCCCAAAAAAGGAGAAAGCAAGGCTGTCAGTAGATGAAAACACACAGATACTGAACTTGGGGAGGGGGCAGTAGTACCAACATTCGTTGAATCAGGCATGCCAGTCTGCCCATAATAACAAATCGAAACAACAAATCAAAATCCAGACAAATCGAACAACAAGCTCGAAAATCAAATCAAAACCCAGACCATTCGAAACAATCAGATTGCAACAAATCGAAACAAAAAAAAATTCCAGACAAATTGAAACCGAGACGAATTGAACAGCAAGCTTGACAATCAAGTCAAAGCCCAGATCATTCGAAACAAGAAAAAAAAGTAACAAATCGAAACCAAAAGACCCCAGATAAATCGAAACCCAGACAAATCAAACAAAAAAACTATTGATTGAGCAAAACCGTCGAAATATTGATTGAGCAAAACCAAACTGAACAAATCACAAACAGATAATACAAAATAGATCTAAAAACGGATAATAAAGGAACATCAAATCAAGCGAATTATGCAAAAAAAAAAAAATACTGATTGAGCAAGATTTTGAAGCCTCCAGAACTTACCAGCAACTTGTTTCTGGTTTGGAGAGGTGCCCAGATCTGGTCTGGTCTGGGTTGGTTTGGAGCCTTGTACTGGGCGCCGAATGAAGAGAGGCAAGGGAAGACTAAGATAGCATGGGGCAGCGAACAAAGAGAACCATGTTCTGCGCAGTGTGAGCGAAGGAGATGACTTAGACGGCGTGGGGCACCGAAAGCGAATGACGTTCTGGGCAGAAGGACGGTGTGAGGGGCACAAGGAGCGAAGACAGTTCTGGGTAGCCGGCGAGGGCGAAGGAGGACGATAAGGGAGAAGGAGCACGACGTGGGAGAGGAGGTTCTGGGATGGGGCTGCCCAAGGGGGCTCAAGGATGTGTGAGCAAAAAAAGACACACTAGGTTTAATTATTAGCTTTTACCAATTTTGTGACCACAAATCAGGTTTTCAACGGTCACAAAATTAGTCTGGCCCTTTTTTTTTAAAAGAAAAATTAGTCTTAAGTTTAAAAATAAAGGAAAAAACATTTTAAAATTTTCAAAATTTGAAAACTGTGACTAATTTTATAGTGGTCTGAAAATTGATCACAAAGGGCCTGTTCTATTTCGCGTTTTAGATAGATAGATAGATGTAAGGAGCTGTAAGGAGCTGCAAGGAGATGTAAGGAGCTGTAAGGAGCTGTAAGGAGATGTAAGAAGCTGTAAGGATATGTAAGGAGATGTAAGGAGCTGTAAGAAGATGTAAGAAGCTGTAAGGAGCTGTAAGAAAGCTGTAAGGATAGATATAAGGAGTTGTTGAATTGTAAAAGAGTTGTATAATATAATTTGTTTTAGATGAAAAATAATAATATTAAAATAATATACTTAAGAAGCTGTATTTTGTATTTTTATTTTTATTATTATTATTATTATTATTATTATTATTATTATTATTATTATTATTATTATTATTATTATTATTATTACTACTACTATTATTATTATTTTCATTTTTTATTTTTATTTTTTACTTTTTTTATTTCTTGTATTTCTTGTATTTTTTGTAATTTTTTTATTTTTTTATTTTATTGTTTTATTTTTTATTTCTTTATTTTGTTTTTTTTATTTTTTTATTTTTTAATTATTATTTATTATTCTTTATTTTTTAAAATTTAAATTTAAATTTAAATTTAAATTTTAATTTTAATTTTAATTTTAATTTTTGTTATTTTTTAATTTTCTATTTTATAATTTTGTAATTTGTAATTTGTAATTTTTATTTTTATTTTTTAATTTTTAATTTTTAATACATAATTTTTTAATTTTTAATTTTTTAATTTTTAATATGAAATTTAATTTGAATTTGAATTTTACTTTTTTACTTTTTTATTTTTTTTAATAAAAAAATGAAAAAAAAAATAAAACTAAAATTTTTTAAAATTTTGACAATTTTAAAATAAAAAATAAAAAATAAAAAATAAACATAAAATAAAAAATAAAAAATTTAAAAATAAAAAATAAAAAATTAAAAAATTAAAAATTTAAAAATTAAAAATAAAAAACTAAAAACAAAAAATAAAAAATAAAAAAAATGAAAAATGAAAATTGACAAATAAAAGAATAAACAAAAAAAATAAAAAATAAAAAATAAAAAATTTAAAAATTTAAAAATTACAATATAAAAGTTTAAAAATTAAAAAAATAAATAAAAAATTCAAAAATTGAAAAATTAAAAAATTAAAAATAAAAGTTGAAAAATAAATAAAATAAAATAAAATAAAAAATAAAGAACAAAAAAATTTAAAATTTAAAATTAACAATTAAAAATAAAAAATAAAAAAAATAAAAAATGCAAAATCAATACACAATAAATAAAATGAAGATGGAAGGAGATGTAAGGAGATGTAAGAAGATGTAAGGAGAGGTAAGAAGATGTAAGAAGATGTAAGAAGATGTAAGAAGCTGTAAGAAGATGTAAGCTCTTAGCTAAATCCTAAAAAACGCGAAATAGAACAGGGCCAAAATGTGACAGAATTTCACACCGCTTAATTTTTGGTCAAAAATTTCATACTACCCTCTATCTGTCATAAAATTAGTCATAATTTGTGACCATTTCGTATAGGTTACAAAAAAACGGTCACAAATTCCAGTATTTCTAGTAGTGATTGTGGGCAGCCTAACCTGACTTTGTCAGTGGCTAATTCCACAGCTTGAACTCATGACCTTTTGGTCACACAGAAATAGCATTACTGTTGCTCCAAGGCTCCCCTTTATAACCTACATTTTTATATAACTAATTTAGAATCTTGTCAACAATTAAATAGCATTCTTAAGAATCTTGAGAAGTTTTGCCATTTAGGAGAACTAATAAATTTCGACACATAAGTCCACCTTAACTTTCTCTAGTAATTCGACCATACATGAAAAACAAATTGTGTCTTGTCTTTCATATTAATTTTGCACACTAGGACAACCTGGGAAATAATTAGCATACCATGTTTTCAAAGGCAGATCGAAAACATAAACGTTTTGTGAATTAGCAAATCAGAAGCAGGGCTGTAAATTTGGAAAACCAAGAATATCTACAAAGTAGGGAGAATGAGTAAATGTAAAGTCAACGCCTACACATATAATGTAGTGTGTTCAACTCCCAAGAGAGACTAATAAACAAATTGACAAAATTAGTAGAGATTTTTTCTGCAAGAAAATTGAAGATCTCAAAGGACTGACAATGGTTTCATGAGAAAAAAAAAATTGTAAACTAAAAAAACTGGAGAGGGGGTGGGGGCTTGGGCTGGCTCCAGAAAATGGAAGCAGTTATTGGGGCATTTCTAACAAAATTAAATTAATTGGGAAACTTTTTCACGGTCAAAGTTTGTGGGTTGAGCAAATGTTAATAAAAGATTCTGTCAATGAAATTTTTTTCAAGATTAAAGCTAAGCAGACGAACTCATGAGCATGGAAATAGATATGAAAAAATCAACCACAATTCAAAAAAGGAATAAGATAGAAGGTAGGTGATGGAGCTAACATAAACTTTTGGCTTGACAGTTGGTGTGCAAATGATAGTTTAGCTAATATGGTGGGCATATCAAATGCTACTTCAGATGATACCTCTCTTACAATTTCGCAATTTATCGCTGCCACTCGAGAATGGGATATTGCTCAACTAAAATGTATGGTTGATGAACGCCACTTGCAGCTAAGCTAATAATAGCTGCACGAATCATTTCAACTCAATTTTAGATTCCATATTTTGGGGTCTTTATGGTGATGGAGAATTTTCTACTATGACAATGAGTTGAGCTACTTAATTACTTATTGTCTTAGTGTAAAAAATTTCCATGATTGAAAATATAAAGGGATTTGGCATCGAGACATCATGCATTTTTTCATGATAATTATAATCAACCAATGAACACAAAATTGTGTACATGTCAATAAAACACTAATAATAAGAAATTTCATTTTGCCACCAACACAAAAAGCATAATAAAACACTAAAAATGAAAATCTATTTCAAGTGAGCATACTTAAATTTTTGCAATCTTTTTTCTCTCCTTAGAATGAATTCTTTTTTTTTTTAATAGACAGAATGAATTCTTTAGACTAGAGAAAGTTGATTTGTTTTTTTTTTCAAAGTAAAATTTACATGGGTTATAACTGACAATACAATACAATTATATTATAACAAAAGAATGCTGAATTAAACCTGAAATCTGGTGTACTAGAAATCTAGAACCTCAATATCAATTTTTAAAGATCCCATTGCATAAAAAGACCTTTTTTGATTCATTTACTTAATAATTATATTATTTTTCTGGTATGATTCATTCGATCAAAGTTTAAAAAAAAAACTTTATACGTATATTGTTGTTACATCTCATTCAAATCAAGTATCAACCATAATTTTTTTTTTTTTTGAAGCATATCAACCATAATTTATTGGCCATGAAAGGCGTAAAAATCTTATTAAACAATCGCATGTTCGCTTACGCAAAGTTGTTAACAAGACCACAGAAAATCCCAAAAGGGTAAAAAAGGCCTTTTCAAAGGGAAAGAAAAAGAAAAGAGGGAGCATAAGCATCGCATTATCGTCTCCTTTGGGGATTTTGGTCCGAACAGGTTATCCCCAAAATCAGACAACAATGGCGACAACAACATAGACGGATACATAGCCCGGAACAATCACTCACACTCTAGTAGTATCAGGTGGCGTTCACATCATTTCATCTTCTCTTTTCAACAACGCTGAACTTTCACGCAAAAACGCGAAAAACCCCAGAAAAGTCGCATTCGAACGACTATTTTCTGGATTTCACAGCCAAAGTTCTCACTTTTTGCTCTCAATTTTGTTGGGTCTTCACTCAATTTTTCTGGGTTCGTGGAGATGACTTCAACATGGTCACCGAGCTCCTACCAGCTCCAGTTCAACTTCAAGCTGAGGAAAGCACCGACGCCATTGTTGTTCGCAAGGACTAGAATTTCAAGCTTCGATCATGGCCGCCGGGTTTTACGAGTTCGCTGCGTTGCTCAGGATGGGGCAAAAAGTGAGGTTGGTAGTCAATCGGAAGAGGGTCGTGCTAACAATTCGTGGAGTGGTTCGAGTAATTCTTCTGCTGCTATGGATGATTGGTTTGGTAATGCTAATTCTGAGCAGACTGGTGATTCTCAGCACAAGGGAATTAGAGGTGCGAGAAAATTGTAAAATTCCCTTGTTTTTATTTAGCTGGGCTTTAGATGGGGTTTAAGTTCAACCTCCTCTTGTTCTTTTCCCTTTTTTGGGGGGGGGGGGAGCGGTTGTTATTTACTTGTTAATTTGCTAGCCAAAGCTTTGGTGTTGAAATTCTTTTAATTAATGTTTGAACTAGGTTGGGCAAGTATTGTAATGTTTGGAAAAATGTTACAATACCAATTGCGAAATGTTGCATTTTTCTTGAACTAGCTGAATGAAATTCTGGGAGGATTTTTCATTTATGAGTGAGTATTACTTCGCTTTGGCATCAGGGAAATGCTTAATCTCCTATTTATTGATAAGTTTCTTAGGAGCTTTCTTGAAATGTTAGCTTCATTTGCATGTTCTGATCATGTGGCCTTGTGAGTCATGATACACCTGCTACTTCCTTAGTTACGACTTGGTGAACATGCTGGTCATAGCTGGCTGGATTCTGTTTCTTCCACTGCAACTTTTGTATGATCGTTGTTAATTAACTTCTGGAATTAGTTTTTGAGTGCCAATTCATCATCAAACCAATGATACTAATTTGGCCCTAATTAAGGAAGCGGTTGCAGTTGGATGCAGCAAAAAGGCCTATCTTTGTTGCGTTTTTTTGATTCTGTGTAGATCACTGTAATGATCTGCAGTAGTTGGATTTCAGGACTTCTTGGAGTAGGGCTTGCCAGCTTTTTTCTTGTTGCTGGAATTACCTTTGCGGGAATGTCAATCGGCAAGCGGAACAGCTCAAGTGAGTAGCAGTCTCTCTTGTAATTTGTAAATTTTCTTGACTTCAACATATTGGGGAAATTGGAGTCCAAACATTTTTCGGTTTTCATTTACCTTTGCGTTTGTTCATTTGAGCGTTCTGGAAAAACTGGCTTCATATTGTTTCTTATAGTTCTATATGTTATAAGTTGAAAGTATTCAAGCTATTGAACTGGAAGATGACGTGTATATCGGCTAAATTGGTTTCCTAGGGCCAAAACAGGAGGTGGTGCCCTTGCTAGAACAGCAGGAAATGTTGTCAACTCAGGAAGAGGAGATCTACAGGCAGGGAGAGATTAAAAATGACGGGGAATCTGATGTTCTAGATGAAAGAAATCTCCAAAATGATGATTATCAGGAGAGCAAGATAGGTATGGATAGTGATCTTGCTTCATCATTGGATTCGACTGAAAATGTTAGCCAAAAGACTCCTGTTGATTATCCTGAATTGGAGTCACTATCTGAACGTGAAGAGCCCACTGGTAATGCTTCCATCCGAGGGAATTTGCAATCTGATACTACTGTGAATGATGTAAACAGTCCTGATACAATCTCAGCCTCTTCTGAATTTCCTCAACCAGATATTCGCGCTGGCGGTGATGTCACATCTAGCTTTATAGATTCAGAGAGTACCCTGGTCGAGAGTGAAAGAGAAGTGGATGTGGAGGTAGTCGTTCTTATCAATTCTGATACTGATGTTGAAAACCTTGGTGTCCCCGACACGGTTGAACAGCGAGGAATGTTTGCAGAAACCCTGGAAGATGCTTTGGATGCTGAAGTTGAGCCATCTTCTAGTAGTTATTTTTCAGCATCCACTGATTCTCAAGGTCCAAACGGTTCAGCTAATTCTAAGTTGGACACAACTCTAGAAACCGAAAATGTGCCCAAGGTTGATATAGGAGTTGCTGCATCAATTTCCCAGAAGGAAGATGCTGAAATTGATAGCCCGCTTCAGTTTTCTAGTGACAGTAATAGTACACCGGTAGGCATTAATGATTTACAGCAGGATGAGCCTTCTGTGGTGGCATCTTCTGTAGCCCAGTCATCTTCAGATAAGCAGCATGCAGCTGATGATAGTAAAATCAGTGGCAGTGGCTCCGTGTTGGAATCTGAATCTCCTATTGATGTCTCCACTAGAGGAATTCCCGCACCAATTCTTCTTTCTGCTGCACTTCAGGTGCCTCCTGGAAAAATTTTGGTTCCTGCAGTCACTGATCAAACCCAAGGGCAGGCTTTGTCAGCATTGCAAGTCTTGAAGGTACACATTGTGTAGAATTTTTTCAGTTTTTTTCATGTATCAGCATCAGTCTTTTATTATACTACATGTTGGCCTGTGAACCTCCAATGGGCTAAAACCTAATAGGTTGGGTAAATGATGATGTCTTAACTTCTTCTAGGTAACCTTTTCGTGTGTATTGTTTCACCATATTGTATAGTTAGCCGAATGTCAAAAACAACAAAAAAGTGAAACCTGTGCTCTAGCTGTAGTAGAGACTGTCAATTGATCATTGCGGTTATATGCAGCCTGCGATGTCCCACTGCATAAGGGTACATTGGTTTGCAACTAGAGAGAAGCTCTCTTGAAATTCGGAAAGGAGATCATGACGACAAGGGAAAGAACAGCCCCCCAAAAAAGGCTATCCTCTAGGGCTTATTGAAAAAGGGAATTATACACTCTTTAAATATTAGCAAATTGGGTTTATGAGCTTTTTATTATGTTGTCTTTTAGAGGATGTCAGCTAGATTTGCTGAGACGTGCTTGGGTTGTTGCTAGGGACCCGTTGTCTGATTATATAATAATTTTGCCTTTATTACTTCCCCTGACCCCCAAAAAAGAAAGGGTGGATTTCTTCATTATGGACATTGTGTAACAAACTTGTGCAATACCTTTGAGAAATAAGCTGTATTTTTCATCAGTGAGAAATTGTTACATGCTCTGGGAGCCTAATGTCATTGCGCTCATATTATCAAGACATGATGTGCATGCACGACACTGGAGGCTTAGGCTGTGTCTTGTGTCAATCATTGCATAAAATTTTGATACCGAGCCAACTTGACAAGTCAGAATAATCTTTTAGTTTGGAAAAGATTTGTCTGCTTGAAAATGCCTTTCCGTCAAATTTTGAATTTAGATTTGGATATGGTCACCCAAGAAAGCCTCGATGGTATTTTCTGCCTTTGGGCATGCGTATCTTGATTGTCACATGTATATAGATGATCCATTAAAATATGCTCACAGCTTTAGCATGTCAATTGACATTCAAAACTTGAAAGCTTTCCAGTTCGTTCATGGAAGTGTGTTATTGTTGCTGGATTTGTACACGAACCCACTGCGGTTGCGTTTTTCTTGGCATTTGGTCGCGTCACTGTCTAAGTCTCTCATATTATTAACTTTGCTTAAATATACTTAAGTTGTAAGTTTCCTAAGTTTTTTCCCTCTTCAGATCCTTAGTAGGGTTTTTGTGGCCATTTTCTTATTTCTTTGTTAGTTTTGTCTTCCTTTTGTAATTACTGGAACTCATTGCATATTTCTATGTTTATCACAGGTCATTGATAGTGCTGGTCAACCTGGTCAACTTTGCAGTCGCCGTGAATATGCTCGTTGGTTAGTTTCTGCAAGCAGTGCTCTTTCACGGTATGGGCTTTTCTTTCAGATTAATTAAGTGCGTTAACTCAAAGTCCATGTACTACAAAATGATTTTTGCTTTTTGTGTTCCTTAGAAACTCAATTTCTAAGGTTTATCCTGCTATGTACATTGAAAACTTTACCGAGCTTGCGTTTGATGATGTCACACCTGTTGATCCCGACTTCACATCGATTCAAGGTAAGCTGTCGCTCCACCATACCAGAAGATTCTTCTAAGTTCTACCTATTTATTGGTTCTTCTAAGTTCTACGTATTTATTGGGTTTTATGCATTGCTCTATGTGTATTAACTACTCGTATATTCCAGGCTTGGCAGAAGCTGGACTTATTTCTAGCAAACTTTCAAAGCGTGACATGCTTTCTTCGCCTGATGAAGATATAGGCTCCTTCTACTTCCATCCGGATAGGTGATTGTTTAATTTTGTTTCTGGAAAGCGAAGCTATTTCATGCTTAACTGCTACTTGTGAGTTTTTAAGCCTATGGAACTTTGCTTAATTTCTCATTCTTCCTGTTGCATCTAGGGCTAGATGGTTTAAACTTCTTGTGACATGTCTATTCACCTTAGTAAAACACGTGTACTGGTATAAATATCTGGTTATTATTCTGGCTTATTTGTCATTTTCCTCAGGGGTGTTATATTTTCTTGATGTCTTCCCGTGCAGCCCACTCTCTCGGCAGGATCTTGTGACCTGGAAGATGGCCCTAGAAAAGAGGCGACTTCCAGAAGCTGACAGAAAGGTTAATATAGCAGCCAGCATCCTTTCTAAGACTTAATGAATATTTGTGGTTAACTTTTAATTGAGAAAACTTATTATGCTTTTCCCTTAACAGACTCTGCAGCAACTTTCTGGTTTTATTGATGTTGACAAGATCGACCCAGATGCATGGCCAGCGCTTGTCGCGGACCTATCTGCAGGAGAACAAGGGATCGTGCCACTTGCCTTCGGTGGGTCTCAAATTACTGCTGCAAATTGTTGCTGTCCATTATAGCCTGAAGTTATAAGTTGTTCATATTCGTTTTTGTAGGCTACACGAGACTTTTCCAGCCAGATAAGCCAGTCACAAAAGGTCAAGCTGCAATCGCTCTTGCAACTGGGGAGGCAGCTGATATAGTAAGTGAAGAACTTGCTCGTATTGAAGCAGAGTCCATTGCTGACAAAGCAGTTGCTGCACATAATGCATTGGTAGCCGAAGTCGAAAAGGATATCAACGCAAGTTTTGAAAAGGAGCTTTCAATGGAGCGGGAAAAAATAGATGTTGTGCAGAAAATGGCTGAAGAAGCGAGTAAAGAAGTCGAAAGGCTTAGAAAGGAGAGAGAGGAGCAAAATTTGGCCTTGATGAAGGAAAGGGCTGCTATTGAATCAGAGATGGAAGTTCTCTCCAAATTAAGGCGTGAGCTGGAGGAGCAGTTGCAAAGCCTTCTGAGCAACAAGGTTGAGATATCATATGAGAAGGAAAGGATTGAAAAGCTCAGGAAAGAGACCGAGGAAGAGAACCAGGCTATTGCTCGGTTACAATATGAGCTGGAGGTTGAGCGCAAGGCTCTGTCCATGGCCCGGTAGGAGGTTGACCCTTGCTGTGCATGATGCTGCTTCCATGCATGTTTTTCTCCCTCTCCCTTTCCATGCTACCTTGCTTTTGCCCTCCTAAAAACATTGGTGAAAAGCCCCGCCCCCCCCCCCCCCCCCAAAAAAACAAAGCCAAAAAAAAAAGAACATCCTAGGGCAGGTTCATTAAGGAGTCCATGAACTAAATTTATCAGAAAATAGAAGACAATGTCAAATAGACGCAGAAAGGGCACGTTCAGTTGCATACATATAGAACTTTTTGTGTCCGCCATTGCCCCAGCCCACCAATGGAGTGAGCTGACGGGGAACTGCAGTCTGTGCTTTCCGAACTCAAGCAGGGCCCAGACCCTAGTTTGAGCCCTGAGGAGAATTACCTGCCTAGTCCTCCAAATGGGCTTCTCTACTTAAAAGAAAACTAAAATTACAAAACTGCCACAGCCAACAAAGAGACGAAAAAAAGATGAAGGAAAACTGCACTTCCTTGCCTTTTTGTGGTATACTCATTGTGACAATAATTTCTCATCCAGGGCATGGGCAGAGGAAGAAGCTAAACGAGTGCAAGAGCATGCCAAGGCACTTGAGGAAGCTAGACTTCGCTGGGAAAGACAAGGCATCAAAGTGGTGGTTGGAGAGGACCTGCGAGAGGAGGAATTACCTGAAAACACATGGGCTAATGTAGGGAAGCAGCTATCAATAGAAGAGACGGTTGATAGGGCTGAAAACTTGACCGACAAGCTTAAGGTTATGGCAGACCAAGTTGTGGGGAAGTCCAAAGAGATAATAAACAAGCTCATCGAGAAGATAAAGCTGCTGATATCAGCCATGAAACAATGGATCTCTGATGCTGGCAAGCGAACAATAGAATTCAGGCACGTTGCAATTGCCAAAGTTGGTGGATCTCTACAGGAGTTACAACAGCATGCTGCTGATCTTGGTTCAATAGCCAAGGAACAGGCGGAGCGCGTTGTGAAAAGGGTTTCCGGAAACTGATTGTTGGCAAGCTGTCCGTGGAGCTTAGTGTAATAACATCATTATTTCCACACTGATTTTTGTGCAATGGAGGCCACTGTTTTGTTTTCATCATGTTGTTTTGACTGGCTACATATTCACAATCCAGAATGGTTTTGGTCATACATTGATTTTCTTCCAATAATAATCCATGAGGAGGGACCGACCATATGTTTATTCCAGTAATTTATCCTTGAATGTATCGATAAAGGTCTAGGTCTCTTGGGATCTTAATAAGATGAACTGGCTGCTTGAGGTGATATTTGTGTTGAGAATGTTGGATTGAGCAAGATCTAATGTCATGTGAATGTTTGCTCTTTATCAGTCCTGTTCAATGGAATCTAATACTTGATCAATGAGGGGTCACCTGGATTCAACTTGGCAACAGCGGCGATGTACCGTGTACGCTCTCTGTGAGTGATTATTGTTTTCCTCCACTTGATGAGGAGCTTGCATGTTCAGATGCATAGAAAATATTCAGTTGGCAATAGTCTGTAAGAGTGATTCTTGTTTGCCTTTAGTTGACTAGGAGCTTCCTTGTATACATTTGACATGTGTCGGACACTGACATTTTTGGACATTCTTGGGACACTAGCCCACACCAAACATGAGACAACAGTTAATATGAGTATAATCTTTTTTCCCCCTATTGTTGAAGTCAAATATAATTTTTTTATCACTCAAATAATCAAGTCACATTAGTTACATCCTCAAGTAAAACATCCCACAACCAAAGTAGGAACTGTCATAGTGTCATCCCAACAAGAAACATAAGAGATCCTCAATGCCTATTTGGCAACTCAGCGTGCTTCAAGTCCAACTAGCTTACTTCAAATATGGAGACAGATTAAATTTGGTGCATACAACACATCACACCCCTGAATCCTCCAAATTAGACATTATAACTTAGCTTTAGAAAGCTTTTCTGACAACACATGATGAATTATCTGACACCTGAAGTAAATTATGTGCATCATTCAGAAAAGCTTGCATCCGTGTCAAGCGCTTGATAGTTGAAATGACTACCGAGTTCAAAACTTTCATGAGTCTAAGACACCATGTCGGAACAAGCGATAAGGTAATTATTTCATTGGGGGGTTGGGGGGGGTGTTCATTAACCTAACCATACGTGAACTGAAAGAGATGATGGGAGGAAGAATCAAGCAGGTGACCGACTTCCTTGCAATAATTTCATATATTCATGAACTATTGAACCATTTCCCTAGATCAATGCGTCTGAACTCCTAACTGGGGAGAAATCAAAAGCTATAGAAAGTTGCAAGCATAATAACAAACATGTTCATATTAGAAAAGGAAAGGACAACTAAATGCGCGATATGAAATCCTCTGATAATGCCTTTGCATGTTCTAATATTGTTGCCACCCATTTAAATCCGCCCTCCCTGTTGCCCATGTCTCAGCAAACTTCTTTCTTGCCTCTGGTTTCCCTTGAGATTGCTACTGTGCCGTGATCTGTGAGCAATATATATTAGCAGTGGACAACCAGGTGCAGTTTCCCAAGAAATAGACGACAAATGATGATATAGTGCATGTTCTATTTCCCGATAAGATACAGCTGTAAACTGTAAGAAAATGTAAGCACCTGTAAGGAGTTGTAAGAAAATGTAAGGAGTTGTTGAATTATTGAAGAGTTGTATGGTATAATTTGTGACAATTATGATATATTAGTCATATTTACGACTAAAATTTGATACCATTAGTAAACAAAATATTTCTTAATATAATTGAAATGAAATATGTTTGTTTTACAAAGAACGCTTTGGATGAGAAATAATAATATTAAAATAATAAACTTATTGAAAATAAACCATTAACTAAGTTAGTTACATAACAATAGAATATATTAAACCTCATAAATTTTGTCAAGAAAATTTCACATTATATTTACATTAGTTTGATCCAATAAGTAAATTATAACCAAAAAAAAATGACAAAATTGAATACTACTCCTAAAATAAAATCCTATTTAAAGTACGTAAACAATTTTAAATGTAAATGTATGGTCAATATTGTTATCAAGAAATTTTATAAATAAACCCTTAAAACATTATTCAACAATGTTTAAAATGCGAAAATTGTATTGTTATATTAAGCAACCAAAAATTAAACATTACCTTCCAAAATAAAAATGAAAAAAAAACAAAAGATGCGGGTGTTGCTCATCGATCACATACAGGCCAGAACACTTGGAACACCTTGGTTGTCGTATCATTCGACATGATGATCACTTACTTGAACGTTGGTTGGGACGGGAGTGCACATGACATGACAGTATTACGAGATAGTATGCTTCAACCTAAGCTCAATTTTCGTCATCCCCCTCCAGGTACACGAGGATATGTTCTTAACATATTCCTTTATGATTCTCATTTATCATGTACAACTCTAATTATTTCACATAATTATTTAGGAAAACACTATCTGGTTGACTGAGCATATCCAAATACTCTTGGATATTTAGCTCCGTACATAAGAAAGGAAACTCGTTGTCATATCTCATATTTTAGAAACTATGGGTCACCTAAAGGAGTGAAGGAACGATTCAACCATCGGCATTCATCTTTATGAATGACAATCGAAATAATTTTTGGAGTATTGAAGGGAAGATCGAAAATATTGGCTGACAGAATGCCGCAAATGAGATAGAAGCAACAACTTCAGATAATTATTTCTTGTTGTACTATGCACAATTTTATTATTCTACATAACAAGCGCATATCAATCTTAGCAAGGGAACCAAATTTGGAACGACCACCAAATGTTCAATTGTATAATGATAGCAACAAAATTGCTATGGATAAACTTATTGATGAATTAGCTGTAATGCTTTCGTTTTCACATATAGTTTGACAGTTTACATATATGCTTCAGACTTAAACATGAATAAAAGCTTTGTATTATAGTTTTAAAAGTATGGTCACTAATTCCATCTATAATAATGTATATTATTCATGTGGAAACTTAAATATAATTTACATCGTTATATTATGTTTTTATGTTTATGTAAATGTTGGGTTTATAAGATATTTACAAATTTTGTATATTGGCAGCATAATTAAAAAAAATATGTATTTATGTAATTAAAATATATGAATGTTATAGAAAATCTATATGGAATGTAAGAATATGTAAGAAGATTTAAGAAGATGTAAGGATGTAAGGAGCTGTAACGAGATATAAACTCTTAGCTAAATCCTCAAAAACGCGAAATTGAACTGAGCATAATGTTGCATATGATGGCATCTTTATATTCTGTTGGTGTGATAGCTTTAAAAGATTTCAAGTATTGTGGGAGAGAACTCATGAGAGATCTAATTCTATATGATCAGGTATTCAGTAATTTTTACTATTTTATATACATTTCTTCTTTGATTTACTTTGAGATTTGAAACACCTTCTAACAAACCTATTGAGGATAAGGTTACTGTTGGGAATGTCACACATGAGTAAAGAAGTCCCACATCGGGAGTTTGAAAAGAAGGGTCATGGTATATAAGTCAAGTGGGCTACTCCTCCTATTGCGAATTGGTTTTGGGATGAAACCTCATTTGAGCTTGTTACCATGGACCTTGGTTGAAGTGGGCTTCCTTCTTGAATCTTCCCAACAAGTGGTATCAGAGTCGATGGTGCGTTCGGCTAGGCGACAAAAGGTGTGGCATGGTGGACCCCATGGACAAGCTTGGTGAAGTGACACACAGTTGTTGGTCGAGTGGTAATACATGTGCTGCAGCGTGGCTCGATGGCGTGGATAAGCTCTTGATGGTGGCTTAACACCTTGGTAAAAGGCTTCCGCTCAAGGGGGAGCTTGTGCGTTGATGTGGTGTGAAATAGACTTACGTGTGAGGGGGAGATTGTTGGGAATGTCAAACATGAATAAAGAAGTCCCGCATTGGAAGTTTGAAAAGAAGGGTCATGGTATATAAGTCAAGTGGGCTACTCATCCTATTGCCAATTGGTTTTGAGATGGAACCTCATTTGAGCTTGTTACCATGGACCTTGGTTGAAGTAGACTCCCTCCTTGGATCTCCCCAACAGTTACATACTTATCAACCTTTTTCTTACTCCTCCAACCACGTTTCCCCAAAAGTACCCTTTATCAGTTTCATGCATAAATTTAGTTTTCGGCCCTGTTCCGTATAAATTTAGTTTTCGGTCCTGTTTGACAAAATTAGTTGTTAGGTAGGCGATAGTTATTTAAGTAACTGATAGCATTTCTAATTTATCTGTTAGCAGATACCTGTTTAGATAAATGGTTGAAATAAATGTATTCGGTAAATTTAGTTGTTGGGTTAACTGATTAATATAAATTGACATAAAAGGATATAAACAAATTCCAAATATAAAATTTCCAAATGATATTTTTTGACCAAAAGATATGAAACGCTACTTCTGAATACCAAAAGCTAATACTGTTAGCTTTTCAGAAACGTTACTTAAAATGCTAAACGCTACTTGAAATACTAGTGAAAATATTAAATTATCGAACACTAAAAATTGACTGATTAGCATATTGACTCGGTCAAAATACTAAACGCTACTCAAAATGTTGTTGCCGAACACGACCTTCAGGTCAGGCCGTGGAAGGCGTGAATACCTTCGAAAGTATTTAGTAATTTCTCTTTAAATTTTAATCAAATTGTGTACTTGGGGCTATTATGATATTATGGGAACAATTTTTAAGTGCCAACCTCTTCAATTGTTAAAAATGAAAATTTTGCCCAAATTCAATGAATGTGCATGCACTATGCGTTATACATGTGCTATTGATGTATCCTTCCCCTCAAGGGTATACCTTATGTGATGCGTATGAACTCAAGACTTTCCACATGAGAGGGTCACATAATAACCACAAGTGGTAATGCATCATGGTTTTATAATCCCTTTTGTTTGATCTAACTTACATGTCGCTATTTCTGATGCCAAGGAACGCACGCTTTCATATGAGCTTAATTAGAGATAGCGTAACTTATTTTGAAATCAACAATATATATTAAGAGCCTGTTAGTTTAATTGGAAAATATAAATTGATAAATGGGTGAAGTTGATTGAGATCGGTAGAAGTGGATTGAAGTAGGTATTTTTTTTTTTTTTTGTTGAATTGGGTTGAAACTGGTTGAATTTTTTTCATATGATGGGTAGATGTTGGTTAAAATAGTTGGAAGTTGGTTAAAGTTAGTTGAAGTTTATTTTTTTATTGAAGTTGATAAAATAGATTGAAGTGGGTTGAGACAGGTTAAAGTAGATTGGAGTGGGTTGAGTTTGGAAAATTGAAATTTACCAACTAAAAAAACAGGGCCTAACTTGGTTATAATTGAGGTTAGCCTCCATTTATATTAAAGTTGTTTCATTGCAAAAATAAATTTTTGGACTGAATATAAGCTAACTTAAATCAACTCAAATTAAAATGGTTCAATTTAGGCCCTGTTTGGCAAACAACTTTTTGAAGAGCTTTTTTTTATCAAAAAAAGCTTTTTTTACCAAAATTAGCCTTTTGATCAAGTGAAAAAGCTAATTTAGGTGTTTGGTGAAAGAACCTTTTAAAAGAGTTTTTTGGATCCAAAAAGCTAATTTGAAAAAGCTAATTCCATAAGCTTTTTGAAGTATTAGCTTTTTGTCTCACAATTTTGTCAGAAACAACTAATTTTACCAAACAGTTTTTCAACAAACAGCTAATTCAAACAGCTAACTCAAACAGCTAATAGTTAATAGCTGTTTGTCAAACAGAGTCTTAATCTGAAATTCTGAATACAATTGAAGTTTCTTTATTTTAAATATAATCTAAACGTAAGAATATGTAAAGTCGAACCCAAACTACATGAGTGGTGTGTCAGTATGTCACATGATCGACAGCTGATAGACTGAGGTCACGGGCAAGGGTCAAGCAAAGAAACGGCACGTTTTCACCCGTAGAATGGGATGTGGAATGGGGCCAGTACCGTAACACATTAATAATTGAATCTATCTTTTTAATTTGATCCCGATTTTCCTTACTCATGTCATGACTCATGAATCAGGGCAGAGCCTAAACCAACAATCAATTTTCAGCTTTTTCCGCTGACTTGCAGGTAGTGCATCCTTCATCCCCTCAGTTTCGTTATCTATATTTTGTGAATACATTTGCTCTGTGCATTTTGATTCAAAAGCTCAGTTGTTACTCAATCTCTCTAACTTGTCTTCCTTGCTGTCAACCAATTTCTGAGAATCTTCAATTTGCTCCCTATATAGATTATAGAACTCTGAGAGGTAATCTGGGATAAACACCATTAACATCTTGGTTTCTGAATTTCCTGTTTTAATTCGTCAATTCTCAATTTTGCAACTGGGTTTGATACATTCTACCTGGGTCTTTTGTATTATTGGCCTAGAAAGGCCTTTATGTGTGTATGAAGGTTGAATTTATATTGAATCTGTCTCATTCTTCATTGTAGCTGATCCTTTTTGGTAATTCATAAGATCTTCCAATTGTTTTGAATTTCCCAAGCTGGGTTGGGTATTGAAGTTCCGGGGTTCCATAATCCTTGGCACCAAATAGATTTCTCCCATTGCCTATTACAACCATGTCCAAGTTTTCAAGAATGATGCCCTCATGTGCCATTTGCTTCTCTGATGACCAATTCCCTTGCACAAAGCATCATGCTTTTTGATCCTTTTTGACCTCCTTGTACCATAGAAGTCGATGTCGATCATATGCGGTTGCCCTTTTCTTGAATGTGTTTACTGCCTGGCTTGTGCCCGTTGGGCTTGGAAACGATGTCTACATAGTGCTGGCCATGATAGTGAGGACTGGGGACTTGCCACAGCTGAAGAATTTGAGCCTGTTCCTCGCTTATGTCGGTACATACTTGCTGTTTATGAAGATGACCTCCGAAACCCTCTTTGGGAACCACCTGGAGGTTATGGTATCGACCCAGACTGGTTAGTAACAAAACGGAGTTATAAGGATACCGGTGGACATGCCCCTCCGTATATAGTGTATGTTGATCATGATCATTCTGATATAGTTCTTGCCTTTAGGGGCCTGAATATGGCCAAGGAGAGTGACTATGCTGTTCTTTTGGATAACAAGTTGGGGAAGAAGAAATTTGATGGTGGTTATGTCCATAATGGGCTGTTTAGGGCGGCCGTATGGGTACTAGAGAATGAGGGCGACTTGTTGAGGGAGCTTAGGGAGAAGTATCCAGATTACACAGTGACTTTCGCTGGACACTCTCTTGGGTCAGGTGTTGCAGCACTTTTAACAATGGTGGCTGTGCAGAACCGAGATAAATTGGGAAATATTGAAAGGAACAGGATAAGGGGGTATGCAATTGCACCTGCCAGGAGCGTTTCACTCAATCTTGCAGTGAGATACGCTGATGTCATCAACTCTGTTGTGCTTCAGGTAACTTTGTTGAGCTCCTTCTTCCTTTCACTAGTGGCATTTGAAGATTTGTTCCCTATTGAGTATTCTCATTTTAGTATAACTTGTTAGATATGCTTATGACAAGGTTGGTGAGCATGAATGGTCCTTGCTTATAGGTATTGGATGCATGGAGAATTGAAAATTATCTGTAGTCATATAAAATTCTCATGTTGGCTTTGCGGAAAAGAAATAAGCAAATTTGTCAAGTTTATCTGCTATCAAAGGAATCCATTTTGGGTGGCAGGATCAGCCTAGATGACATGAGTCAAACATTTCTATAGCTTTCTGAAGTTTGACCAGCACTATTTAGACATTGTTTCCAGTCAACTGTCCCACTGTTTCATCAACTGTTTCCCCAACTCTTTCCAAGTTTCGAATTCTTCAGCTTAAACGGATGTTAGTTCTTCAGCTTATTTGTATGTGGTTGGCCAACTGTTGGCCAACTGATGAGCCTACTTTATCATGTAAACTATGTAGGCTTGCCTACATTATCATATGTTGTTGCTCTCTCCTTGAATGTGCTGTCACGACATGAAAATTAAGTATAGCTCCATGATAAGTCGTAAAAGGCACATTAAGCAAGGAACTTTTTCCCTCTCCTTTGATGAATTTGTTTCATCAACTGTTTTCCACAGAAAAGTACATAAAATCAGTTTGGCTACCATGTTGCGGCTGTCACAACGAAGAGCTGTGCTTCATGTGCCTGTTATGACTTATCATGCAACAATCCTGAGCTTTCGACTGCTTGTTTTAGTCAAAACGAAACATAGCAGCCTGAATTAGTTATGGCTCACTGCAGACAATCTGTACTTGTAAGGAAGTGATATATTCCAATTTGAGAAAGGTGTACTTCCCCTGAAAGGAATCATAAGGGAGAAAAATCTACTAAAATGATTGCAAATTTGCAATGGTTGAATGAGATCTTGTTAATGATGATTCGAGAATCTGTTGATTACGTGGCAAATTGTATCTGTGCGCGTGTTCTTTTGCTTCTCCTTTGTTTTGTTTGTTTTGGGTGTTTTTATGTCGTGCTTAAACAGATGACAAGTCTTAAGAGAAGATCTCCCTCTTCCCCAAGGGCCTTTTACTACCAGGTTTTGGTAATGTTTTCTGTAACATAGGAAAATGAAAATGTAATTCATTGTTTAGCTGCATAAATCTTTTTTCAATTGTAAATTTTGGATCAAAATAGCCTCCCCCCCCCCCCTGGGGGGCTTTGGTCACTAACATGTTTCTAACAGTTAATTTTCATCGAACCAGGATGACTTCTTGCCCAGAACAGCGACGCCCTTAGAAGACATCTTTAAATCTCTCTTTTGGTAACCTCTTCCTTGGCTTGGTAGAAACTTTTGAGTCTGATGAGCTTATAATGTAAATGTTTTGGCGTGCTGGATATTTGCAATGGATGCAGTTGTTTTTATGTGAGCCCATTGACCCGTTCAGATTTGAACCTACTTAAGTGATCAGCTGATTCTGTTTCCTTGCGTTCTGTTCTTCTTTTGCAAAGTTTGCCATGCCTACTATGCCTGCGTTGCATGAGAGACACATGCATGTCAGAGGAAAAGATGCTTAAAGATCCGAGGAGGTTGTATGCACCTGGTCGTCTGTATCACATAGTTGAGAGGAAACCTTGCAGGTAACCATGTAACATCGTATGCTTTCTGTAGATTCTATATATACAGCATAGTGAGGGACAAGGTTTCAGCAAATTGATCGTCAAATATTAATATATCCATGGGGCAGATTGTTTTTGTGAATCTCTCTGCTTGTTACTATTTATATAAATTTCAAGTAATATCTGTGCTTGTTCATTTTGTTCAATTTATTGTGATCTGAAATGATAAAGATCAGAACTCATCTAGTAGATTCTTGGATACTAGGAGTGAGAAAGACTCAATTAGTCAACATATATGAGGGATTGTGAATATGATCCAGGGTTCTGATATTTGCAATTATGCAATTGTGGGATGAAATGAACAGGCCCTTTGGTGCATGCTGTCTTGATGCAAATAGAATAGCTGGTTATTAGGACTATGTTGGTTTTGTTCGAGGCCTTCCCCCCCCCCCTCCCCGGCCAAAAAAAGGAATGCCTGTGGGTAGTAGCTGATCACATCGTACTAATTGCAGGTGTGGAAGGTTCCCTCCAGTCGTCAGGACAGCGGTGCCCGTAGATGGAAGATTTGAGCACATCGTCCTTTCTTGTAATGCTACTTCTGACCATGCTATCATATGGATCGAAAGGGAAGCCAAGAGGGCCTTGGAGGTTAGTTACCTCTGCTGCTTTAGTTGATGAAGTTTGGGAAGATCCTGTTTGTGAAGATATGGATTGACAATGAGAGATTCAGCTACATTATTGGGATATGATGACTCAACCTCATACCCCTCAATGTATATGTTTGAGATAGATTCATTTTCCAATTTCCAATCACTAGCATTCTGTTTAGATCTGGTGAAACCGAGTCCTTGATTGGGCAATTAGCTTACCTGAAGTCCATTAAGATTGGCATTGGCCTCGAACAACTGAAATAAAGCTTACAATTTTGACCTGAGCCCCGATGGATGGCGGCAAAGAATGATCCAATCCAAATGAAAAACCCAAAACTATCTAACCCATAGTGATTGGATTTTCTTTGTTGACAAACCAACAACAGCTCGAACATAATCCAGACCTGATCCAACCCTATTATTCCATCAACCCATTTTCGTCACCTTAAGATCAACCAAACCTGCCTGGCCTAAATGGGCTGTTTGTCATGCTGATCTGTGTTAGTCTCAATAGCATAAATATCTAGAAGGAATGAGGCTGCTGGAAAGACTAATGAAGATTTTCTAAAATATCTCTGCTTCTCGTGAAACCAGCTGATGCGAGAGGAAGATGATGTCATGGAGATTCCACCTAAGCAAAAGATGGAGAGGCAACTGACTATAACCAGAGAACATAATCAGGAATACAAGGCTGCTCTATACCGGGCTGCCTCCCTCTCGGTGCCTGATTCTTATTCTTCTGAGTATGGGACTTTTGATGATCATGAAGACGAAACTGAGCACTCTGATGGATCATTCCAAGAAAGATCTGCTGGGGGGTCATCTACTAGGAACAAGAAAGAGACCTGGGATGAATTAGTAGCACGTCTTTTTGACAAGGATGAATCTGGTCACCTGATTCCAAAAAAGTTGCACAGTAAATAGTTTATTACTATCATGTCTATGGACCTTTAGCTTTTGATTATCAGTCATCACAAGTCCGGCTTGGACCCTTGTCCTAGAAAGGTCAGAGGTGTAAAATGTATGTAGCATCACTCTTATTTCAGGGGGAAAGCAATGTTGAACTTCAAGTAATATTGAATTGTATGGGTCATTCGTTCTGTTCTTTTAGCATTTTGCTCCTTATTTCACGGTTTTCACCTTGGTTGGAAGCTTATTCCCTCATTAATTGTAAGCGTTGAACTTCTGGGAATGTATATGACAGAAACGGGGCACGGAATATTGGCTAATGCTTCAACAGTGTCAAATCTCAGGGCCTTTTTGGCTTTTCTTTTGCTTCCCTGATCTGTTTTTGTACGTTCGAAAAATTGTTTGCCAACGTTGCTTGATATATACTGTATGCTTCAGACTGTCAGGACTCAGGAAACATAAACCAGAACACAGGCTGACACCGGATATGGGAGAGTTTTTTTTGGGCGCGTTCAGCTTGCATTTCTGAGATCACTAAATGTAAGTTCAGATGCAAGTGTTTGTGACTATGACATACATGATGTTACATACTTGTGCAGCAGATTATTGCAGTTGGCTAGTCTGACAGGGCCTTGTGGGCACGTTCGGTTACCACTTACCAGAACTCCAAAAGCGCTTAACCCTCCATGGGTCAAGTTGTTCTTCTGCAAGGGATACTTTTCATATCCTTGTCACCCCTACTACATCGGAGAAACCATGTGTGCATTATGGGATTGCCATTTATAATTGTAGTCCACCCTTCAATAATCATGTGCACTTCTACATACGAGGGACCTAAAAAAGTTGAAAATCAATCTACCATAAATCTAAACGAGTATTGTTTTGAAACTACTACTTTGCTTTCTTGATACAACTTTCAAGACTTGATTATATGGACGATCTTTTGCAAAAAAATACTTCATTTTTATTCAAGTTATATAATCAGTAGTATCTTATGGATTATCATTAATACCGAATAGCATATACTCTTACCTATTTAAAGGGATTGAAATGAGTAGCATGTTTCTTCTTTGGGTTTTTTTTTTT
>JACYFF010019584.1:102506601-102514101 GCA_017589665.1 Selenicereus undatus
GGGGGGGGGGAGGTGAGGGGATGTGATTTAGATAGGAATTTGTGCCTGAAATTTTGGATGGCATGAAAAGTGATGCATGAGTGTGAGAGAAGCCCTGCTTGCATTTGTCAGGGAAGAGTAACTGCTTTAAATGAGGATTTAGTTGGATAACACTATATACATCTGACCATCTTAAACTCCAGTAGTTAAACCTTGTCTGTCTTTTTATATTAGGTTTTCTTAATGAGATTTTGTTATGTGGTGCAGGCAGCTATTTTGAAGCTATTGAAGTGTGCAGCTGTTTAAGTAGCATCAGCAGGATGCCATTTCCGAAGATCAAGGCCTTTTCTGCTGCAGATGCAAGCAATGACTCATTGGACGCTTACATTACTCAAGCAATAGGCAAAGAGCCTCTTCTTTCTTTCTCCAAGGCAAATGATGCTCCAGTTCAGTTGTTTCAGTTGCTTCATTCATTGGATCAGGGTACTGGCAATGGTTATGTCATTAGCAAGTCTTCTGATTGTGAAATTGTTGAAGCAGAGTTCCGCAAAGCCTTTTTGTAATTTTGACTACTGCTTAATGTATTTATGTTGGATTTATCAGGATGGCCTTTGCTGTCTTCTTTGAAGGTTCAATTACAGAAGTGTGACAAGTGCTCTAAAGAATTTTGTTCAACCATCAACTACAGAAGGCATATGCGTCTACACAGGAGGAACTTAAACCTCAATAAGGTAATTTCCTATTATGTGGGTCTTGTTTCGTGGTTGAAGCAGCAAGTCATGAACTGGTTGCTGAAGGATATTTATTTCTTATCTTCAGATCTCTTGTCAATCCAAAAAAATTTGTGTGCTAGTTCTGAAGTGTTTTTTTTCCATGACTGATTTTACGCAGGATTCAACAATAAAAAACCGGAGCCTCTTGCAAGCTTTTTGGGATAAGGTAATTTCGTTTTATCTTCTCATTGGATCTGGGGATCTGGTGGTACTTTATGCTAAAGCTTTAAGAAATTGTGTAATTTTGATTCTTTTTATGCAGCTGTCTGTTGAAGAGGCCACAGAGATCATGTCGTTTAAAGATGTTTCTCTTGAGGTAATAATCTAAGTCTTGCCGTTTTGGTTGTTGAGTTTTACTTGTTTGTACTTCCTCCAATCTTTATTATGGCCTCTTTCAGATCTTGTTTGTATACATGATATTTGTGATTTTGGGAGCCGTTCTCTGTAGTAATGTGGAAATAGTGTAGAACAACATGTGATTTTTGTAATCCACTAATACTAGTACATGTATTCTTAAAGTCGTAGTCAGGAATTCTGCTTGTTGAGAATTTTATTTTATTTTATTTTTTTGGGTACAGTCGTACAGATGATTGCCTTTTTATTGTCGATTTTTAATGAAGAATGAGTAGTGATTGAGTAAAGACTTGGATGGAAGATGAGCGTTGAAGAAATGCATATTGTCTCATTGTTCATAGATGCTTTAAGCTTTATATCTGGCGCAACTCTTATAAGCTCAACATTAGTTTGTGTTGTCTTCATAGTGGGATATTTGAACTCCTGATTGTGGCTGATTTTCTTCTCTTTTGACCTTTTTGTTAGGGTGTTCCTGGTTCTTCAATTATAAAGGCGCTGACGTCATTTATCCGTAAACCTGGGTTTACTGCTCTACCACAGCGTTATGTAAAAGCTGGCTTTGCACTTCTGGTATGCTGCCAATTGTGTTTTTCACCAACCTGTTATCACTCACTAGAGCGGCAGATTTAATCTGTAATCCATATAACCTCGGCACTGACAGTTTCATTTGGGGGGGTGGGGGTAATGTTGACAGGATATTGTCCAAGCTAGGCCTTCCAAGTTTCCCATATCTTCTCAGGAATTGTTTGATGTCTTTGATGGCGCGAGTGAGAATACCTTCTTATGTGCCGGTGCAGCTGAATCATTGCATAAGTATGTGTTTGACGGGGAAGCTGGAAAGATTGGTCTTGAGATGAGGAATGTGGTTGCTTGTACTAGTTTCCTTGCTGAGCAGAAACTGGTACTCTGGCTGATCCCACCTACTTGTGCTGTATCTTCTTGATCAAGTCCGTTCCCCCCCCCCCCCCCCAAGCCTCTCCGGTCTCCCCCCAACCCCTTGTTTTTTCTGTGGACATTAGTTTCCTTTCTGGGCAGAAACCGGTATTCTGGCTGATCCCACCTACTTATGCCGTATCCTGCTCTTAATCAAGCCTTCCCCCCCCCCCCCTCTCTCTCTCTCTCTTTTTTTTTTCCTCTGTGGACATTCTGTGTGCCATGGTCTGAATTCTTGTCTCTTCATGGGAAGGTCAAAGCATGTCTTGCTCATAAGGACGCCGAGGCATTGAGATACCAGAAGTTGCTTATGGAGGAGGAAGAAGCTGCTCAGAATCGGTATGCTGATGCTAACATGTCTTTTGAACCTTCTCAACTCCATTCAGGGTCCACTACAGAATTATATGTTATATTTCGCACTTGTTGGTCTTCTCCTAGTAATCACCAAATGTAGTCTGTGGTGACAATCAGTCACCTCCATGGAGTGGCATCATTAAGACGACATGGTTTAATTTGAAATTCATTCTATTCTTCCTGTTTTGCAATGGCATTCAGTCAGTGTTGTGGACAAAGGATTATATGTTCAGAATTTGTACTCTCTAACAGCCGGAGCTAGTCCTTGATAGCTTTGATGTGTCGTAATTTCTCACGCAGTGACATACCTGAGTTCTCAAACCTTTGCAAAGGCTGCATCCAGTTTCTTCTGCCTTCAAATCCCCACCCAGCTTCATATGGACAACCACGATCTCCTTTGTTGAACTTGTTGACAATGGCACAATTCACAAGCAATTCTTTATTTTGACAGCATGCCGCACGTTGTGGCGCACATGGTATTTCTTCGGTGTATTTTCTTAGAGAAGAAAGCAGAAATGAAAATGATTAAGTACTTTTTTTCCTGAGAATGTACTGTTGAGGGAATTTATTTTTATTTAAGGGTATAGATGGTATTTATGCTTACCTTTTTCACCTAAACTCATCTATGCAAATTTTCCCAAGAGATTTTGTACAAACTATAGAGTGTAGAATAACGTTTTTGACTTGTAATTTTTATGTCATGTTAACCAGTTTACTAGGGCAATGCATTTGTGGGCATGCTTTCACAGTTTCAACTGTTCACCATTTTGTCATGGAGCTGATCCTCACTTTTATGTAAACTTCCGTAGACAAGCTGCTCTTCTGGAGAAGAAAAGACAGAAGAAACTTAGGCAGAAAGAACAAAGGGAAAAGGAGCTAGAGGGGGTGGAAACAGATGATTCTCCAGAGGACAGTTCCCCATCTCCACCAACGTCAAGCCCATCTGATGCATATGACTCCAATCCAGAAGTGCCAGAGACCACTGACAGCCCCACCTCATCACCTGAATCTATGCAAATTGGGAATGATGCAACAGGTATGTATGAATACCATGAAAATGAGTATTCTGATTTGGGTACCTACCAGCATCTTGAGCATAGAACGTCGCACCAAAACAGTCGAAGATATATGACCAACTCGCGGTGGCAAGCCCCAAAATTGCGCAAAATTCCAAATGGCTTTCATGTCAATCACAACTATCAGGCCTTGAAGTATGGACCCATTCAAAAGCTTGCGAGCCCCCGGGATTTCCGCATTGCAACTGCCAGCAATGGCGGTAAGGTTTGGACTCCCAAACCTAAGTCACAAATTGATGGAGACAGTCATAAAACTAGGTTGCAGATTGAAGCGAATCTGCCTGGTCAGGATAAAAAGCGTGAGCTTTTAATTGGCTCTATATCTGTCGCAGTTGGATGTTGTAGTAGCCATAAACATGGTGAAAATATTGGCAGAGCTCTGGGTACCTCTGCTTTAGCTCATCCTATGCAAAGTAAGAAGGATGGTCCGGAGAGGCCTGATAAGATAGAAGTGGCTCAGGCCATCGGAGATCACTCACCTGTCAATTTATGGAGACCTGTAGGCCAAGGAGGCCAGCTCTCAGTTCAAAACTGCAGTGATGCTTCTGAAGTTATTGTTCCCTGTGATAATGAAGAGGTCCTTCAGAGTTGTAAGGCAGAGAATAAATCTAATGATTGTGAAGAAAATCTCATCGCATCTGTGCAAGGTGGATATCAAGGAGCACTGAGGTTCTCCAGTGATGTCGCAGAATCTTTTCTTGCAAAAAGTATGTTTTCTGCTCCCAAATGCTTATTTATTTCCAAAATGAGCGGCTCAGTTGCAAATTTGCCTTTTTAACAATTATTTACCTGATTGGTCCATGTTAAGCGCTGGCTGGTTTGTGTTTCTGTTTTCAAGTTTAAGCTTCTTGGAAGTATTAATGCCATTGTTCGATAACTTAGGCAAACCAACATGTAAATGTTCCCTTGACTTGGATAACAAAGCTCAAACCTGAACAAGATATGAGAAATCTGTTTTTTTTTTTACTTGAATCTAGAATGACCCTTCTCAAACCATGACTAATATTAATTTTATATTTCTCCATTCTTCACATGCTTATTTAAAATCAGTAGCAGACATGAATATGGCATGTGTCCTACCCAAGCATAATTTGGCTCAAATGTCACATCACCTCGTTCTGCTCCAATCTGAAATCACAAATTCATGCTTGTTGACCCTCACTTACGCAGGATGATCTCAATAGTATTAGCTGATCCTAAAAATCAATCCCTTTTGGATGTAATGGATGCAAATGACTCATTGTCCAACCTTCGTATTGAATACTGTGAAGGTAGGAAAGGAACAATAAATTCTTTACCAATTCTCTACATTAGATGCTGGTTTCCATCCTAGGTCATTTCAGAAGTTGAAAACTAGTTCCAGACAATAACTCCCCTTTTCTCTGGTGGGGATTTGGGTGTTCGTTTGGAGCACTAGATGGCACTATTTGTGTATCTCTGGATTTAAAGATATCACTCTAATGTCTCTTCTTCTGACCAAATATCAAATGTAGGATGGAAGGAGGCCATAGCATCGAACCATTTGAAATTAGTCTTGCTTCCTGATCCTGAAGGTGAACCTCCAGGATACCCTGATGAGAACCAGGGAGCAGTTCCATCAACCAAGCTCGACGGTTGCGACATCCTCGGCAACGCAGACAACCATTCGATGACGAACCTTGAATCGAAATCGAAGATCAGACCTAAGCCTGAAAAGGGCAGCAAGGTGAAATACATCCCAAAACAGAGAGGCACATCGTCAAACTGAGAGACTTTTCATAGCTAGTATAGGTAAAAATGTGCAGTTTTTACATCCATCATATTTTACAATTTCAGCATAGGTTCCTACTTTAGCAGTGATCTCTCCAGAAAAATTCTGGGGGAAGTGTTTTTGTTTTGCCTTCGCCGCCCCCTCCCATCCCTTTTAGTGACTGGTTATAAGTATTTTTTAGCGCAGCAAATATTTCTTGCCTTTTTCCCTTTTCCTCTGTTCTACAATGATCATATCATCACAGAACAGCCTGAGTTTTTTAAAGCATCAAGGTTGGAAATTTTTGTAATGTATTGAACGGCGTTCATTTATTAGTGTTGTTACTGCAGAGAAGTCTACTACATTGCTGCTGTTCCTTTTTTCCCCATTCCTTCTGAGATTTTTTTATTTTTTTTTGGAGGAGGTAGTTCCCTTGTGCCGCAATGCTTATATCATATATCCGGTGACATGGTGCATTTTGACGTAGGGAAGGTTTTTTAAAAATAAAAAAATAAAGGGAATCACAGGAATAAGGTTCGATTTAGGTAAATTTAACAAATTACTATATGATAATGTAAAAAATGGGGAAAGAACAAAACTGGAAAGCGACAAGCTGATGCCTTTATCGTTTTACTCGGTGTACCACGTCTTTATGTTTCTCTATCCACCCACGCGCTTCATTCCTCGCCACTTGTCTCCCCTTCTCACCCTTTTCTCCCTGTCTCTCTGAATGAAATCTGCTGTCTGCTATTTCTTCCCACGACAATCCCCTCTCTGTTCTTAGACCCCATCATCTCTCTCTCGTCTCTCTCTCTCTCTCTGTGTCTGAAAATGTCAGGACGAGTTGGACCAAGCTGTGACATAAGCCTCCCAAAGGAAGAGGAGCAACCCCATGAAAAGCAGAGCTCAAAACAGCCCACGCCCACAAGACGCACCAGAGGCTTCTTAACCTTCAGGCAACTCAACTGTCTTGCCATCATGACTGTCTTAGCCGCGAGCGGCATGGTTGGCTTTCAAGACTTAGCTTTAGTAGTCTTTTCCATCATCTACATGCACTTCCTCTCCAAGTTTGCCTTCCCCACACTCTCCCCTGCTGATAGGGTACCCGTTTTCGACCGGAACTCCAAGATCCTAAACCTCTACGTCCTCTTTGCCGCGATCATCGGGTTGTTTCTCCCCATTCTGTACGTCTTTGAGGGTATATTAGAGGGTGACAAGGAGGGAATCAAGGCAGCTGTGCCCCATGTGTTTCTCCTTGCAAGCCAGGTCTTCATGGAGGGGGTCTCAGTCTCCGACCGGTTCTCGTTGCCTATCCGGGTGTTTGTGCCCGTTTTCTACAACTCCGTTCGGATGTTCACCCTTCTGGAGTGGCTCAACAATGAGATGATCAAGGTTGGGGTTGGAGAAGGGTCTACTAGGAGTAGGAGGATGTATGTTGGGAGGGCTCTTGCTGTTGTTAATTTTGGGTTTTGGGCTTATAATTTGTTGGGGTTCTTGTTGCCTGTTTACCTGCCGAGGGCTTTCAAGATATACTACACTGCAGATGCTTCCTCCTCTAAGAAGGATTGAGAGTTTGTGGTGTTAACTGTTAAGTAAGATAGGATAATGTATTTTGATTGTCTTAAGATCACTCTTGAGTGTTGGTAGCCGGTAGGTATGCTCTTGTTCCCAGTAGACCCTACAGATGAAAAGTTGGCATGTCAGACTTCATGAGCTTGAACTCGTTCGTGTAAGAAGGATTCAATTAGAGTTGCTAATGCATGCTAGATAATCGTTTTTGTACAATTTTGCCCCAAAACAAACCTCGTTCTGATGGCTTTTTGCCGACTGTGCAAGAATGAAGCTGTGAGTTCATGTTTGGACGATTACTGCTAAACTATAAATGGAGCTCTGCAATTCATGCTTTCTGAGAAGATTCAACACATTTGCCACCCAGAAACAGATTATGAAAAAGAGTCGGTTGTCATGAACACCACAACTTCTTATTAAATCTGAAGAAAAACCCCCCAAAATGCAAGGAAAGATTACAACGAAGGAACACAAGCAAAAACTGATACAACAATTGAGTTACAGCCAAAGAAATAAATTAACGAACACCATTGTCAATGGTCATTGTTCTCCTACACTTCAAACATATATACAAATTTGCAAACTCCCAAGCCTAAGAAAAAAACAAGAAAAAGGCGAGGAAGAAAAGGGATTTCCTCCCCAGTGATTTAGTGCACACGATATGAATGGAATTCACACGGGCAGGGTTGCAGGAAAGAAGCACCTATTGCCAGAGAACTGAAGGCTCGGAGCC
>JACYFF010019584.1:102519101-102526653 GCA_017589665.1 Selenicereus undatus
GCTTCATCTCTGATCGCTGCAAAAAGTTGAATAGGTTCACAAACAAAGAAACAGTGCAGATGGGAGACAGAAAGACACAAGTCCGTCAACATCACTTAAATTGGAGCCTCATTTCTGTACTTCAATAGCAAACTCTCAACAGTCAACAGCATGTAACATCAATTGACCCAAAACCAAACATAATGCCACAGATACACACCTTAATCGAGTGACCAGGTACTTGATGAAATCGACAATAATCCAGGATTAAACCAAGATTTGACGGATTCACCCGTTCCGGAAGCATAATCGCATTTGTTTTGCAAGATCCCATACTCTTTTGAAGTATTTCTCGACATATTATAGGACAAAACATTGCAATCTCTTCCTCCACCTGCTGAATTGAGCCATCAGCCGTTTGCAGCCAAACATACGACTTCATCTGGATGTTAGAAACCTTCGCTCAGGATAAGAAAAGGACAAGGATAAACACTATAGACACTGAAGACATCATTACAGGGCCACTTAACCATGTACCTGTTCCTTATTTCCAAATAATACTCGGTCCTCTTTTCCCTGTGGACAGTCTCTGTCTAGGATGTATACAATCTCATTGTAGGATGCCTATTTTTCATCTATACCTACTTATCTTGGTAATAACTTTTTTGTCATTATTTTTTGGCTTTTTTCGATTGCATTATGGATGAGAGCTTAAGGGCATAATGTTTTTGTATTTGCCTCTTTTGTAAATGGGGGACATCCCCTTGGTGTCCTTTTTATATACCTCTTGATTAATTACCCAAAAAAAAAAACTTTTTTGTCATTATTTCTCAAAACAAAAGAAAAAGAAAAGAAAAGGCACTTTCCTCATCCGAAGCTATAAACACAACTTATCTAAGAATACATGTAAAAGAAGAAAAGTTAAGAATCGGATCGAACTTAATTCATGATCTAATAATTCTAATCAGTACTGTGAATGTGATCAAGCACTCTATTTTCCGATGCAAGGTTTATGCAGTAATTTGGGGGGCGGGGGGAGGGGGTAAGTAATCAAGAGGTATATTAAATGGACATCAGAGGGATGTCACCCATGCACAAAAAGGGCAAATACAAAAACCTTATGCCCTTAAGCTCTCATTCATAATGCAATCGACAAAAGCCAAAAAAATTTAAATTTTTGTTACGAGCCCGACACTCCAAATATACAACAACCTCAAAAAATAGAGCTTAAATGGAGCTTAAGTTTATGCAGTAATTTTAAAATGAAGGAAAATGTGAACACTTAACAAAGAGAGAATATCAAAAAGTACAGAATCTCTAAGGTGAAATTATCAAGGCAATAACTGTAGGGAAATGATGTGAAATTGACAAAACAGCTGACAGGCATACCTCTGGTTTGACCACCGCCATTGCACCTTCCAGCATTAGAGCCTATCAATGGGTCTACTTTGATGGCAAGGACCCATATGAATGAGATTCAAGGTGCAAGAAGAAAAAGAAGAGGACACAGTAAGGCTATTTTCACTTGAATATTTCATGAAGCTCTCAGTAACACTATTCTTTTAAGAATTATTCATGAAAATTTTTGGTTCTTTTCTTTCAGCCAAAAACAAGTAGTTCTCAGCTAGAGATTCTGTCCCTCGTTTCGAAGGTGACATACCCGATAAAGTACCCTCCAGTCACTTATTGGTTAAAAACTTCTCATATGAAGTTTTCAATCCATCAGAATTCAGAAGTACATAGATCTAGTGTTGGGACGAACATTAACTGTAAACAGCACTGGATGCACATGTCACTGACAAGAGTCACCTATTTTCACCACTGTCACTGACAGCAACACAGGACTCAGGAGGTTCTTGTTCTGCAGTGAAAAAGAATAGGTTTTGATTGATTAAGTATTTGCAAATTGAGCAACATACAGATGATTCATGGTTTAATCACTGCAAAAATTCAAGGCACTCGAGCTATATCAGAGTTACACTGCCACATACATAATGTGCAGTCAGCAAAATGTATCAAGAGCAAGCATTTATAAGTGAATCAGTACGTCACCAACTTACAGGAGTTAGAAGCAAAGATTGTGTCCATCTTATCGATTTTGGAGAATGATTCTAGAACAACCATTAATGGACATCAAAGTTGTATACGGTGCATTCTAGACTGTTTAGAATGGTCCCAAAATACTCTAAAGCCGGTTCTACTTGGAAGGAGAGAAATCAGCTTACTTTTGAGGATAAAGCCTTGTTGTTTCAAGAATTTAAGCTCTATTTTTTGAGGTCGTTGTATAGTAGGAGTGTCGGGCGCAATGGTAACAAAAATTTGAACTTTTTGGCCTTTGTAGATTGCATTATGGATGAGAGCTTAAAGGCGTAATGTTTTTTGTATTTGCCCCTTTTGTACATGGGTGACATCCCCTTGGTGTCCTTTTAATACAACTCTTGATTACTCTTCAAAAAAACAAAAAAAAACAACTCTAAAGCATGTTCAGGAAAGACTGGGTGCATAGTCTCACCATTTGATAACTACTCAGTAATTTTCTGCGGGGGGCGGGAAGGGGACCCTTATGACCGTGCATGTAATATTCATGCAAACAATTTCAAAAGCACAAGCCTCACATACAATCTTCAACGCGTCCTAAGAAATTCTAACTACTGAACTCCGGAACCTTTCAAAAATTTTAAATATCCATAAAAAAAATTTGCAAAACATCAACATGCATAATTTTTTATTAGCACCATCTTATAGATTTAAAACTTGATTCAAAAATGTCGAAAAGTGGGCATTATGATTGTATTAAACACACTTTCAAGTGCCAATGATGGTCCTAAAACACTTTTGAAAGGCGCACATAACCATCATTTTGACAAGATCTGGGATGTATGATTTTGCAGAAAATGCATAGCAGCATTCATTTTGGGGGTTGTGAGTGACTATCAAACTCTTAACACAAAGCATGACCAGTTAATGGAAACATGTTGTGGAGTGGATTCGCCCAAAACATGCAACACAGGCATTACGGCAGTTGTATCCTTGTATGATTCTTCTAAACCCTCTACAGTGGTTAGGAAACACCCCCAAAAGTTTTAAGAGGCAAAGAAAAGCACATAGCTAACAGTTGACGATTACTTGTACTTTTCCCCCAAAATTCTGAAAATTACTTATAATAGTCTTCAGTCTTGGCAATCCCAAAAAGGCTGTGCCCAATTTGCCTCAAAATCCTCTGTAAGCATTTTAAGTGTCTGTCTAAAGAATTCTGAGGGGAATAATGGCTCCATTGACACCATCTTGCAAACTTTGTCGCATGATCCAAAAACGTCCATAGTCAGGCATTGTAATTGTACACAGTACACTCTAAATTGTCTAGACATTCCTAAAAAACCGAAAAGAATTTCAAGGGCCAACAGAAGCATATGGTAACCATTTGAAAAAATTCGTAAAAAAAGCTCTAAAATCATGTGTAGAGGGCCATAACTAGGGGTCTCCAAAGGCTTTGACTATTTTACATTTGAACACCTTAATATGTTCTGAATTCTCCTCCAGACAGTTTTAATCTGTAATATGCTTCTCAGGCATGATTCTACAACACCATAAAAATGGGCTATACGGTTGTACAAAATATCTTGGAAGATATCCAAAGGGCCATATAAGTTGTAAAACATTTTTCAGAGGTCAATACGATCACGTATTCATCATTCAACAATTTTTCATGTGTTTTTCTGAAAGTGCCGCACCTAGAAATGCTAACAGTAATGCTAACCGCACCGCTCCCAAATACTCCTAACTATTCTTAACCGCCAACCTCTAGACTCTAGTTTTAACTGCTGAAACGACCAGGTTATCGGTTGATGTGATGGCTTCGTTGTTCCTATCTTGCAAATCTCACACCTTGATCCAAACCCACCAAGAAATCGGCATTAACGCTGTATATAATGCACATTAAACTTTTTATAATGGTATCAAAACATCCCAAAGATTTTGAAGGGTTGATATGATAACATATTCACCATGTGATACTCAAATGGTTTTCAAAAAAAATATGAAAGAATATGTAAACCATTCATAATAGTGTTTATTTTAGGGTCCACGAGCTTATCACCCCTCTGCCTCCTTCAAACAATCTCAATCTGTACAACAGCTTCGGTCAAATCTCTTTCAACTAAAGGAATTATCCCAAATGTTGGAAAATGAGCATTACGGTGGTATCCACGCTCTAAATTATGAGTAATCATCTAAAAGCACCCTAAAACACTTTGAAGAGCCAAAAAAGCATACTCACCATCTCTAAGCTCCTCTGTTAGGCCAAAATAACTCTGATATTACTTCTTAGGGTTAGATTCGATCAATTAATTAGTGGAAACCAATAGGATGACAAACAAAATCGAGAATAACAAAATAAGATCAAATACTAAAATAGGACAGGGCAATATTTAGCGTGGAAAACCCAATTGGGAAAAATCACGAGTGGTTATGAGCACAACGAATCCACTATATGAGAGAGAGTACACAACGAACTCAACATGCAAGAGATCAAACCAAAGAGAATTTATAAACCAATCTCCAATAGGCCTGAAAGCATAAACGAGATCCACAAAAGAGACAAAATTTCCACAAGATTAATCACATGAGTAGATTGCAATCTCTCAAAACTCTCACACAGGAAAGCTCTCTCAACCAAAACTAGAATATTGGAATAGATTGCCCACTAGGGGCGCCAAACATGCCACTACTCAAGAATTACCTGAGCGGGCCACTCCAAACTAGGTTCAATAGCCAAGTATTCATAGGAAAACCCAAACAACCCTAAAAAGATCTCAATCGTATGATCATGCCTTGGGCTCCAGGAACGAACCTAATAAGATCTCAGCCACAAAATCTTGTCTTGGATTCCAAGCACCAACTTTCCAAAAAGAAAAAAGAACTTCAACCCAAATTATAGAAATAAAATAATTTCCATAAATCATAGAACTCCTTTTGCAAGAAACAAATCCCCACTTGGGCTGAATAAGGAATTTGAGACACACACCCAACATCCTTTTGACATTTTACCCAAAATCACGAAAGCAGTGTGTTATAGGCTTCATTTTTGGGGGAAAGGGGTTCTATGGAGCTCTAATGGCTCTAAGCATCCCTACACGTATTATGCAGCGACACTAAGTCCACTATCTGATTGAGATAGTACTAGATCATAGTGATTACTGTTATGCTGTTCTCACTCATGACTATCATTCAACATAGTCAGCACCAGTATAGGTACTAGACAAGAATATGTCGTACACATAACTTATGTATAGCACCAAATGACCCATAAAAATACTGGGAAAAATCCATGTTTAAATCCACAAAAATACTAGCAACACAGAAGGTGTGTCGCTAGCTAAAACGTTAAATGTTAACAATTTTAACATACTCAACCAAATCATCGACTGAAGATTCACTGCTATACGATTCCAAAAGATAAATTTAAAAAAAAAAAAAGAATCCTCAATGAGCTGCACATGAATTGATCATAGCAAGAAATCACACAAATCACAAACATAAGAGAAAGAACAATAAACAAGCTCGAAAATCGAAATGCCTGAACATCTCGCCCAATTTCACACCTAAGTATAACTGCTATTCCCAAGAGGGGCAACGTCAAAGACAAAAATTAAATTAGGTAAAATCTAGTTAATTTAGTTGCAGGATGACAACACAGGTGATCAATGGGGCAGCAATTTCAAGAAAAGATGGCGAGCTGACTGCAGCTATAGGCATAGCTGTACAGTGAAAAGAGGGAAAGAGAGAGGGGGGAAGAACTAGCCTTTGGCAAGGGAAGAGAGAGAAAATCTCCGGCAGTCGGAATACGCCGGCGGTGAACGAACTGCTGGTCGGCGGCGGCCAGCGGATTGGGGCTAAGAGTTGGTGGTAGAGAGTGGAAAAGTTGGAGAGAGAAGGGCGATCGACGTTGAGGGTCAGGGAGGAATCTGATTTTGGGCTCGGGCTTCCGGATTTTGGGTGCAAAATTAAAGGCCCCAAATGCTCTAATTGGCTAGCCCATACCACCCCCCACCGCCGCCCCCCCCCCCCCCCCCCAAAAAATTGTTTGTGAACTCTTACAATTTTGTGGTAGTGAATTCTCAAGTGGCAGGTAGGGATTGTTGCGGATCCTGTATCCGATCCAAATTATTAGATCCGTCATAAATTAAAGGATTTCAGTCTAATTAAATGAAATTCAATGGATTTTAAAGGGCATAAATCCAAATAGTTTCAGTCGGATTTGTGTCAGGTTTTGAAAAATCAAGATATAGTTTCGATTAAAAACCCGTTTAAGACCCAACAATATTTTTTTTTTTTAGTGATGAATACCAATGCTAGAATTGTGGATGGAGGATGCTCATTGCAAAAGAATTGTTTTGTTGTGTTTAAACCATGATGAAGTTTGTCTTTATGCTTTTATTATATTATGTTTCGCATGTAAGAAGTAAGAAGTTACAACACTTAAGGTCTTTGTCTTTAGATTTTGTGCCATGTATTATTCTATTCATATTAAAGACTACTAACAGTCTACCACAAATATGTATCATATCTCACAAGGGCATGGGATATGACATTTGTTAGCTTTCCTACTATAAAAATAGTATGGACTCATTAAGAATCCATGGACTCGCCAGACCAAAATGGTCTAGGTTTGAGTTTTATCTTTACAAATCCAATGGCCCTGGATCGAATCTGGTCCATATCCAAAAAATAATAATAAATAGGTATTAATTCATGTGGATCCAATTCAGCCAAACCCAAAATACTCTTATCCCTAGGGAAAGGTAATTAACATAAGTGGCAATATTTTACCTTTGTTTAAAGTAAATGATAAGCAATCCAACCCACTAAACCCCAACATCGAGAAAACCTAGTGGACAACAATAAGCCAAAGGCTGACACAATGCCTTTTTGATAATACTATTATCGAGGATTCAAGAAGAATGTCAGTCAAACCAATGCCCCAGCCGATAAGTTCAAGTGAGGTTTAATCACAAAATCAATTGACAATATGCTAAGTGGTTCACTATATTAAGAAATCAGGGCACTTCACATTAAATTTATGAGATACAGTTCTTTACTTATGTGTGATATTTCATTAATCTTCTCTCATACATTAGTCTCTCTTTCAAACTACATCTACACAAGTTTCCCCATTGAAGTAAGTCCATCCATAAGGTACATCATTTTGCACCTTTAGCCTAGCCAAATCCAATTAGCTCTAATACCACATGTTAAGTAGGATTCAATGGGGAAGCCTTGTAGAACCAATGTTCAAAACAATGAGTCCAAACGAGATTGAGTCATAAGATCAATTGACAATAGGTAATTGACCTACAAGACTTATATATTATGGAATTTCATGAAATTTTTTATGTGAGATACTCCACTTATGTGGGATATCTCAACAAGTACATATTATATGTTAATTATTACTTGCAGGTGTTTCTTATTATAATGCATATCACTATGAGAAAAATTCAATTTGCATACCATACTTTTAGAATATCTGTATTTATATATATATATATATATATATATATATATATATATATAT
>JACYFF010019584.1:102527053-102543276 GCA_017589665.1 Selenicereus undatus
TCAAATTCATTTTGCAGTATCATACTAAGTACACCGATTCTCTTTTTTACATTATATATTATGACCTTTAAATAACTTACAATATTTTATTATTTTTAAAGAATGATATTCATTACATGCGTATATCTTTATATAATAAATAGCAAAATGTTGGTGTCTAAAAAACTTTCCCTCCTTCATCCCAAGCATATGGTGCAATCCCGCCTAATTTTCACAATTTCAAATTTTAAATTTAAACTTAAATTAGAGATAATGATATTCAAATTTTTTTTAAAAAATTCCAAAGCATTTATAATCTTTATCAAAACAAGTCCTCCTATCCACGATTCTTAACACCTTCATAGAGTCACCGTTGATTACTATTTTTTTTTGGTTAAGAGAAAGTTATAGATGTCGTATTAGTTCGGTCAAAAAAATGTTGTTTGGATTATATGACGCAAGTTTTTGTTCGAAGTATCACATTTATCAGTTGTATTAAAAACACTTCTAATTTAATATAACAATCTAACAACATATATAGTTCTAGGAGATTTTTTCTTTGATCGTGTGAGTTGTAATTCTCCAAAAAGAAAACACTAATCCTTTTCCATAGCTAAATTTTTCCTTATTTTTGTGCATTCTTGGTCTGTCTCTCATTCTTTCTTCATCGTTTTTTACTTCATTAATTTCTATTTGTTTGCATTTTATTTTATCAATGATTTGTTTGCTTTATATCTTCGTCGTCAACATAAAAACAAATTGATTCCTTTGTTCTCCGACTCAAATTGTTAAAGTTTCTTTGATCAAATTTTGTGAGATGTAATCCCAAAAGAAAAATACTAATTCTTTTCCATAGCTAAAGTTTCATTTATTTATTTATTTATTTGTATGTTCCTCATTCCTTCTTTACCATTTTTTACTTCATTAATTTCTATTTATTTGCGTTTTATTTTATTAGTAATTTGTTTGCTTTACTTCTTTGTTTTCAACAGAAAATCAAATTGAATTATCACGTTCTTCAGCTCCATTCATCATAGTTTTTTAATTTTTAATATATATTTAAAATCTTTAATTATGTTAGAATTGATATGAGTTGGGCCAACTTACATGAATTTAATTTTTATAACACTAATTTCTAAATGTCATTAAAATTTTATGTTCATAACTACAAGGAGAGTAATCACTTTACATGATTCTTTATCCAAGAAAGGGAAACAAGAAAAGCATGATATGATGAACTGCATTGAAAATATTACACTCTTTAACAACAATAGTTTAATATGCTGATACTAAAAAAAAATTCCTTACCGCCCCCAAAAAAAGAAGAACAAGAAATGATAGACTAATATTTACATGATTCTTTATCCAGGAGAGGGAAACAAGAAGAGCATGCATGATATGATATATAGCGTTTTGATAATATTATCATCCTTGGGAATGACAATTTAATACGTTGATAGTTAAAAAAAACACTTTTTTCCCTAACAAGAAAAAGAAATGAAGGCTAATTACATTATCTTCTTCAGTCAATGAGATTTTGAACTGGGATCGATTTATGTTGGGTCAATTTCTGTTTAAATTAATTTTTGGATCAATTAATACTTGGTTCAACAAATTTGTCTTACAAAATAAAGCAACTGTGGAGAAAAAAAAAATTCATATGAATTTGGATTCGTGTCGAAAATAAGTTAGAAGATTGTTCATTCGAGTGTGGATTCGGGTTATTCGAATTGAGTTTTAGATTTCGTATTTGAAGTGAATATTTTATTTCTTAGTTCCTAAACTAAAAAAGGAAATATAGTTAAGTTGCTTATAAATTGCAATGGAATTTGTAAGGTACATTTTGTTTAATCAACTTTTCCATTCAAAAGGAAAAAAATATTTTAATTCTTTAAATAAATAGCTCCTAACTTTTTCATCTAAAAAAATTCTATCTTTTAACTAATTTTTTCACTTTCTGTGTATGTATGTATGTATGTATGTGTGTATATATATATATATATATATATATATGTGCGCACACAAACACATAGAGAGAGAGAGAGAGAGATCAAAATTTTATAAATACGTATGAAATCTGCATTGTTACTTTGATAGGATATTTACATGAAATGACTTCATATTATACATCCACATATTAATTTTCCCTCCTTCATCCCAAGCATATGGTACAACCTCGCCTAATTTTCACAATTTCAAATTTTAAATTTAAACTTAAATTAGAGACGATGATATACAAATTCTTTTAAAAAAATTATAAAGCATTTATAATCTTTATCAAAACAGGTCCTCCAATCCACGATTCGTAACACCTTCTTAGAGTCGCCATTGATTACTATTTTTTTTAAGAGAATTTTATAGATATCGTATTAGTTCAGTCAAAAATATTTTGTTTGCTTTATACAATACAAGTATTTGATCGAAGTATCACATTTATCAGTTGTATTGAAAACACTTCTAATTTAATATAACAATCTAGCAACATATATAATTTTGGGAGATTTTTTCTTTGACAATGTGAGTTGTATGCTCCAAAAAAAAAAAAAAAAACACTAATCCTTTTTCATAGCTAAATTTTTCTTTATTTCTGTGCATTCTTGGTATGTCTCTCATTCTTTCTCCACCATTTTTTACTTCATTAATTTCTATTGTTTGCATTTTATTTTTTCAATGATTCGTTTCCGTTATTTCTTCGTTTTCAACATAAAAACAAATTGATTCCTTTGTTCTTCGACTCAGATTGTCAAAGTTTCTTTGATCAAATTCTGTGAGATGTAATCCCAAAAGAAAAATACTAATTCTTTTCCACAGCTAAAGTTTCATTTATTTTTATTTTTTTTTGGCATTCGTTGTATGTTCCTCATTCCTTCTTTACCATTTTTTACTTCATTAATTTCTATTTATTTGCATTTTATTTTATTAGTGATTTGTTTCCTTTGCTTCTTTGTTTTCAACAGAAAACCAAATTGAATTATCATGTTCTTCAGCTCCATTTGTCATAGTTTTTAAATTTTTAATATATATTTAAAATCTTTGATTATGCTAGATTTGATATAAGTTGGGCTAACTTACATGAATTTAATTTTTATAACACTAATTTCTAAGTGTTATTAAAATTTCATGTTCATAGCTATGAACAGAATTATCACTTTACATGATTCTTTATCCAGGAAAGGGGAATAAGAAAAGCATGATATGATAAACTGCATTGAAAATATTACACTCTTTAACAACAATAGTTTAATATGTTAATAGTAAAATAAAAAAAAACTCGCTCGCCCCCCAAAAAAGAAGAATAAGAAATGATAGGCTAATATTTACATGATTCTTTATGCAGGAGAGGGAAACAAGAAGAGCATGATATGATATATAGCGCATTGATAATATTATCCTCCTTGAGAATAACAATTTAATATATTAATAGTTAAAAAACACACTTTTTTCCCTAACAAGAACAAGAAATGAAGCTAATTACATGATCTTCTTCAATCAATGAGATTTTGAACTATGATCGATTTATGTTTGGTCAATTTCTGTTTAAATTAATTTTTGGATCAATTAATACTTGGTCCAACAAATTTGCCTTACAAAATAAAGCAATAGTGGAGAAAAAAAATTCATGTGAATTTGGTTCATGTCCAAAATAAGTTAGCATGTTGTTCATTCGAGTGTGGATTCGGATAACTCGAATCGAGTTTTAGATTTTGTATTTGAAGTGAATATTTTACTTCTTAGGTCCTAAACTAAAAAAGGAATATATTTAAGTTGCTTATATATTGCAATAGAATTTGCAAAGTACATTTTGTTTAATCAAATTTTCCATTCAAAAGGAAAAAAATATTTTAATTCTTTAAAAAAATAAATCCTAAATTTTTCATCTGAAGAAAATTCTATCTTTTAACTAATTTTTTCACTTTCTATGTATGTATGTCTATGGATATACATATACATACATACATACATACATACATATATATATACATACATATATATATATACATATATATATATATATATATATATATATATATATATACATATATATATATATACATATATATATATATATATATATATATATTTATGTATGTATGTGTGTGTGTGTATAAAGAGAGAGAGAGAGAATTTTATAAATATTGCATTGTTACTTGGATATAATATTTATATGAAATGTCTTCATATTATACATCCATATATTAATTTTTTTTAATTTACTTTTCCCATTTAAACACCCCGTGCATGAGCACGGGCCAAAACTAGTTTATTCAAATATAATAAACATGTACATAAATAAGAGATCGTGTACCAAATTTAGCCACTAATCAAAGTCTTCATTATTGTCGGATGAAAGTCTTCATTATTGTCAGCTCACTATAAACACAAGCTTTTTTGGGGGGGGGGGGGGTTGACCTTTATTATAAAGACAAAAGTCATGTTTGACAAATAGCTATTAGGTGTTATTTACTTAAATTAGTTATTAGTCATTTAAATTAGCTATTTGTATTAGTTATTTAAAGAAAAAACTGTTTGATGAAATTAGTTGTATATAACAAAGTTGTAAGACAAAGGTCGTTTTCGGCAACAACATTGAGTAGCATTTAGTGTTATGACTAGGTCAATATATCAATCAATCAATTTTTAGTATTCGATAACCTAGTGTTTTCACTAACATTTCAAGTAGCATTTAGTATTTTAAGTAGAGTTTCTGAAGCGCTAACAGCTTTTGACTTTCAGAAGTAGCGTTTTATATTTTTTGGCCAAAAAAATATCCTTTAGAAATTTTATATTTGAAAACTATGTATATCCTTTTATGTCAATTTACATTAGTAAGGTAACCCAACAGCTAATTTTACTGAACACATTTATTTCAACCACTCATCTAAACAACTATCTTTTAACAACTAAATTAAAAACGTTATCAACAATCTAAATAGCTAATTTTACCGAACATGGTCAAAATGTTAATTTTCAAAAAAAAAATAATCCAAAAAACTCATCAAATTAATTTTTTTTAAATTAACCTTTTAAACTCAAAAAAATTCTCAAAAAATTATTTTGCTAGACATTTAAATTAAATTTTTAACTAAATTAAACAACTTTTAATCTAAAAAACGCTTTTTGATTATACTAAACTAGTTTGAGCCCGTGCTTTGCACGGAGTATATTCAAAATGACATTTTGTAGATATGTTATCGAAATAATAAACAAATAGTTATGGTAAACATGATTAATATTATAATTTAGAGAAGATAATAGAAAAATTCAATGAAAAAGTTAAGTATACAGCAACTTCGTGCATAACTAATTGGATTAATAATTAAAAAGTATATGATTGACAAAAGTCTATATAAGTATGATGGAGACAGTAGATAGTGAATTTGTCACAAAGCACGCTAAATTGGGTGATGATAAGTCAATCTATGGTGTCAGTGATGAAAAATCCACCTTCTCCTCTTATTGTTGAGCAAACATTTATGAAGTGGCTAATTGTCTAGTGAATTTAGGTAGAAACTATTTTGAAGTCAGTTTAGCTTCAGTTTCACATGTAACAGAAATAAAATTTGTCTTTCAACGAAAATAATTTGAACATTACATTTATGCTAATACATAACTTTTTTGGCTATTTAAAGTGGTCCATTAGGGGGCGCTAATATAATTAAGTGTTCATACTTTATACATTTGGTTTTCATGTCAACTGAATAGTTTCATGGATTTTGATATAAACTACCCATGCCCTTATGTTGTCTTGCAAGAGATTGATTGAGTTCAGATTTGTGGGTTGAAATATTTCTTCGCTTGAAGTGTTATGGCGATTTGGGATATTTTATTTAAACGGTAAAAGATTAATTATAATTTTAGGTGTTGCATGAAGAGAATTTGATTATTAGATTTGTATGGTTTAAAAGAAAACGAAAATGATTCCAATTTTTCTTGTGCGTTAAATATATTAGATTTTGGTCAATTTATATGAAATGTTAAAAAATTAATTATACGTTTAAGATTTAAATGAATTAAATTTAATAGTAAGATATGTATGCTTTGAAACAAAAAGAAAAATAGTTCGTTTATTTCCTTCTGTTAAATAGATCATATTAAATGTGAAAGAAATTCAACTTCATAGGCCTAATATGATGGTTGTGTTTTATTTTTAATTTTTTTTATATTTCACATTCAACCCTTGCAATATGTTATATCATGCTTACAATATGTAATTTTTTAGCACAACCCTTACATCTATATGATCATAATTAATATTGACTGTGTTATCAAATTCAAAGAGAAAGATAACAGCGACGATAACTACAATGACAACAACAACAATAGTAAGAATAGAAATAATCATGGAAATCATATTTATATTTATATTGTCTCTAATAATACATGCTCAAATGTATATTTGTAACGAAAAGGACAAAATAATAATAATAATCATGGAAATAAAAAAATATTTATTATTTCTATATAAGTTTGTATATTATATTATGTGTTAATAATAAGGTGTCACCTAAGGTTTTACGGCTTGTTCAGTAATTACAATTCGGTTTCCTTAAGTTAAAACTTCTAAAACATGAACTTATTCTATAATAATGAAATAATAAAAGCTTTTATATCCATTATAATCCCTTAATCTCTCTTTGATAATTAGATTATCATAATTAATATTGACCATGTTATCAAATTCAAGGAGAAAGATAAAATCGCCGACAACGACAATGGCGACAATAACAACAATAGTAACAATGAAAATAATCATGGAAATAATATTTATTTTTCTATTATCTCTAATAATACATGCTCAAATTTATATTTGTATCTTAAAATACAAAATATTAATAATAATAATAATGGAAATCAAAAATATTTATTATTTCTTTATAATTGTGTATATTATATTATGTGTTAATAATAAGATGTCATATAAGGTTTTATGACTTGTTCAGTAATTATAATTTCGTTTCATTAAGTTAAAACTTCTAAAATATGAATGTATTTTATAATAATGAACTAATAAAATTTTTTATATCTATTATAATCTCTTAATCTCTTTTTGATAATTTGATGATCATTATTAATATTGACTATGCTATCAAATTCAAACGGAAAGATAACAACGACGACAGCGATAATGATGACAACAACAACAATAGTAATAATAGAAATAATCATCGAAATCGTATTTATTATTCTATTATCTCTAATAATTCATGCTCAAATTTATATTTGTATTGAAAAATACAAAATATTAATAACAATAATGACAGAAATTAAAAACGTTTTAGTCCAGGAGCCACAATAGGCAATACAATATAATGAGGGAGGGGAGAATCGAATGTGAGACCTAATGTGCCTAGTAAATAGTACAATACAATGAGGGAGGTGGGAATCGAACCTGAGGCCTAATGTGGCCAGTAAAGAGAGAGAGGTTATTGTACATGCTATCTATTGAGGCAGTTGTCGAGATAAATCCAAGGGTTAAGATTGTTTAAGATTTTGATCCAACGGTTGTAGAGCAACATATACCCTAAATTTACTCTCATGTTAGTATTTTTCATTTCCTCAACACTCAACCCTTTACACATTTTAGCATTTATAATATAAAATACTCTCAAATATAAAACAATACTTTCTATAGGGATGTACTTCGCAACAAAGAAGATGGGTGTGCATTTAAAGATTGCGTCCTGGGCTCACTGTTCTTATCACGAAACGTTGTTTGCTTCAAGATTTATTAAAGATTCGGCGGTGGAGCAATTTTTAATGCAAGCAACTAAGTTGGGGCAGCAACAATAAGCATCTTGCCAATAAGCAAAAAACATTTGGCACCACCCTCGTTGCAAACTTTGCAATTGCAATGCATTGATTTCCGTCTTAAATGCTTGAAAAAGAAATCACAGTCCTAATATTTCTTTCTCTTTTCAACGAGGGCAGGCCACGGCTCTCATCATCGTAGGGGCCAAACTCAATAGTGGCAAGTATGTGGTTGTTTGGGAGAAAAGGCCCTTCTGGGTTTTCTGGGTCTTCAACTGCCGAGGAAGTCACCCATGGAATCAATGGCAGTGGCCTCACTGCCATTGTTACAGGTCTCTAATTTGTTTTAAGAATTGTTTTATCTGTGAATTAATCGTTCTTTTCTTTTCCCCCCTTTTTCTGTGAATATATGTGCATCTTTCTGGGGTTAAATTTGGTTACTTGGGTGTTTTTGACTTAGTCTATTCTTGCAATTTCGAACAGTATTCTTGCAATTTCAAACAGATGGAGGTGGGTCTACTGATTTTGTGATTGATCTATATTGGTGTCTTTATTGTTAAGATTTTGTGTCAAGTCCAAGTGGGTGGATTTTGTTTCAAGCTTTCATTTGCAATAAATGACGCTTCAACTACTTTTGAATTGTTGGATTCACTAAAGTATGCAAAAATTTCTGCCTTTTAACCAAAATTTTGATTGTGACTTGAGGTACTGCTTATGTTTTTCGGTGTGAGTTAGAGATGAGAGATGGGTGAGGGATTTGCTATGTTTAGGTTTGGTTTGAACCGCCAGGGCCCAAGAAGAAGGGTAATTTGAGCTCTGTGGTGAAATTTAGTGAAAGTTTGGTTTTCCAGGAGTTGTAGCCAGATAATAGGACTACTCATTTATTCAATTGGGTTGGATGAAATGAAACAGATTAAAGTAGGAGTTGTACAACAACCTCTGAGACTGCTGTTGCTATCCGAAGGATGGCTATGTGGAGTGACTAGTGGTGAAACGGGTTTTCAGCCTTGATACTCTTTTAGCAGGATCCATATCGGGCTTTTTGCCTTTGTATGCAAAAATTTTGTGCCCTGGACCCAGGTTTTGTAGGACCATAATAGGTTATCTTTTTATATTCTTCTTCTTCTCCGTCAACTTTTTTCTTAGTTTCCTCCTTGTTAGTCTTGTTGTAGTTAGTATGCAAAGGCTTTCTTTAGCATAGTAGATATGGTAGAGAGTGACAAAAGGTGGAAAGATTTCATGCTTTCTTGCCTAATCCAAGCATCCATAAATAGAAGTACACTAGTTAACTTAGTTTTAAAAGGCGCGAAGCGCACTGAGGAGCATAGGATCCCAAAGCGTGAGGCGCAAGCCAAAGGCGCATGCATCATGGATGCGAGGCGCACTTCTATGCAAATTTTTTAAAAGTTTTTCATGTCTCACAAAGCATATTTTACATAAATAAGTTTGATAAATGCATTAAAAATGTGATTAGATATCAATATGACTACTAACATTGCAAATAACCTTAAAATAGGCTACGAAAAAGAAGAAAAGGGGGGAAGATATAGCCTCTCATCCTTGAGGCGCACCGCATCCCCTCCGAGGCACTAACCTGATAGCCTCACACGGTCACGCCGAGGCGCGCTTTTTCAAACTAAGCTTGTTAACCTGTTATTTGTTTGCTATTGGCATAGCCAACGTCTGATTTGTGCGTAATCTAAATTGAGAGCGTGAAGAAGGATGTAGTAATATCTTGTGCGCATCAAAGCCTTCTGCTTGCTAGTGTAAAGCGAGGCTGCTGCATCTTCTGAGATCAGGGTCAACCTCTTTGGTTTCAAATGACTGGTTTTCAGCAAAATGTAATCAATGGAAGTCTACATTTATTTCAGTCCTCCAAAGACCTTTTGATCTTGGGGTATGTATTCTGTCAATGTCTTCACCACATGGAGCTGGGGCAATTTGTATTACAAAGAAAACTGATGAAGTGAATATACATTTAGAGTCTTGGAATGTAAGCTATCATGCAAGCTGAAGCCAAGAGCTTGTGGGTTGGTGATGTTGTAGCTAACTTCGCATGAAGCGTTGGAAGTAGGAGCAGAAAAGGGCAGGGCAATCTTGGTCTGCTGGATTTTATCTTCTGTGTTTCTGGTTTGAGTGATTTCATGATCGATTTGGTTCTGTCCTTTGGCTGTGGGACATGGACAAAGATAAGAATGGGTGAAAACCTAGCAACACCCCCCCTCCCCGGGGGGGGGGGGGGGCGCATGCACAATCAAGCTAGTTTTTGACTGTACGAGTGTATGATATGACTAAATGGGTGAAACTGAGTTGATTTTTAATTTAAATGTCTCCCTTAATTATTAGATATAGCTGACCTGCTCTTTCCTTCCCAGTACAAAGGTTCTGGCTGTGCAATCCTTTCAGGCTGTTGGATTGCACGTTTATTTTCTCTTGTATGACAACTAACTTTAATACTTTTCTCACCATAACAGGAAGCGTTCCTAACTGTGTGGCCGACTTTTATTGGTTCTCATCCTTTGTCCTGGACTGGGCTCAAATTGGGCTGTTTGTTTCTCTCTTGTTTTGGGTCCCCCCTGGGAGGGGGGGGGGGGGGGAGGACATATACATGACTTTCAGTTCAAGTTATTGGTACAAACTGTTGTGATGTATCTTAAGTATTTCTCAACATCTATCAAAATCCTTGAAATATTATGTTGTACTCATTATCTGTCCTATTTACTCATAGGCGGTACTCATGTACATCCTTTTGTTTTTAAAAAAAAATATTTTGAAAAATTCCAGGCTCCAGCACTTTTGTTTTTACAGTAATTTTCCTACTTTTTATTTTGGGATATTATGACTTCAAGTTAGTTGTCATAACTTGTATATGCTCATAATCTCCTTCAGCATTTAAAGCATTGCTTGTTTGAAATTTAATCCTATTTGCTGCTTCCACTTTTCTTTTCCACTTTCTTTGTCAGTTGCTTGGTTGTTGTTTAGCCCTTCATAGTTGGACATATTTTAGATGCTTGTCTTTTCCTCCTTGGTTTATTAGTGTTAGTTTATTGTGTTTGGCATGATATTTTAACTTGGTGCTATTACTTCACAGGTGCATCAAGTGGCATTGGGGCTGAAACAGCACGTGTTCTTGCATTACGTGGTGTTCATGTTGTTATGGGGGTTAGGAATGTGGATGCTGGCAAGAAGTTAAAGGATAAAATAGTTCAGGAAATTCCTGCAGCCAAAGTGGATACTATGGAATTGGATTTGAGTTCAATGGCATCTGTCAGAAAGTTTGCATCTGAGTATAATGCATCTAATCGTCCACTAAACCTTCTAATGTAAGATCATGCAGTTGCTTGTTGGCTTTTCCCTTGCGTTATTATTATAGTGTGCGACCAGCCGACCACTACTCTTAATGAGCTATGATTCTCTTCCACTTCCTTACTCTGTTTCCCCCATGCTCCTTTGTAGTGCTGACTGCCTAAGTTGACCAAGGTGGTTGACCTGTTGATCAGCTAGGCCCCATATGGCCCGCCAAATTAAATGAGTGCAGTTGATGAGTTTCTGGGTTCCATCAACCCTTCTCCCCGGCCCCCCCCCCCCCAAAAAAAAGAAAAAAATGAAAATTGTGTTTAGGTCAATCAGTTGGATTAGTCAGGCTCGTGGACTGGGTCCTCCTTGGGCTGTCCTGGTCCAGTCCTATTTGGGTTTATCTTTTCCCAACCTTGGAAAAATAAATTTCTGAAATCTCTTAGACTTGTTTCCGCTGTTTGCTCTATGAGCCACCATTATTCTTGATAATTTGTGGAAATGTATTGAGAATGGTTGGCTGCTAGCTAGTGGTGTGTGGTTTATAGTTTATATTATTTTCCAAGTTCCATGTCATAAAAATTGTCTAGGAAACTAATAACGTATCCATCTACATCACAAGTAACAATGCAGGAGTGATGGCCACCCCTTTCATTCTCTCGAAAGACAATATAGAACTGCAGTTTGCGACGAACCATGTAGGTAAGTTGCGGAGTATAGCCTCACACTTTCTCTTTCAATCTCAGTCATGGAAACATAGTCGAGTGAATCTTGCTAGCTGCAACTAGGGCTCGGTTCTGTTCAGCTTTATTTATGCACTAGTTTATCCGAAATTTTCCTGATTCGCTCTTGTTATTTAGATTTCTCATTTCAGATTTTTTTTTTCTTGTTTGTTGACGCAAAACAAAACAGATATTAAACTGTCCATATTCTAGTAAAAACAAAACAGATCCAGATGGAGACCCCCCTCCCTTTCCAGCTCTTGCAAAAAAAAAAAAAAAACTGTGTTCCATGGGTAACTGGTTATTGTGTCAAGAGATCATATGCGCAGTCCCAATTAGTGTTGTCTGCTTTCGTACATCCATGATTATTATCACTTTTTATGAGAGCTAGATCTTATCAGTGGGTGTTTTTTTTAGCAGGTTATTTCAAGTTGTATATGCTATGCTAAGGTACTTCGTTCTTGACATTAATCTTTTTGTGCCCATTTGCAGGTCATTTTCTCCTCACACATCTGTTGCTGGATACCATGAAAAAGACAGCACATGAAAGTGGAAAAGAAGGAAGGGTTGTTAATGTTTCATCAGAGGCTCATCGCTTTCCATATCGTGAAGGAATTCGTTTTGATAAACTCAGTGATCCATCAGGGTAATATTTTCTCATGGAACCCTGGATCATTGAGTTATTGATAAATAGTATATTTGCTGTCGGATATAAACAAGAATTTCTTCCATCTCTAGGAACATTATTATATCTGTCCATTTTGATTCATTTCAGTTGGGTGGTTGACGCTTGATGGTGGATTGTTGAGTGATATTTTTGATCAATTATTCAGGTACAACAGTTGGCGTGCCTATGGCCAATCAAAGCTTGCTAACATTTTACATGCCAATCAGTTGACCAAGCATTTGAAGGTATTGCTTTGATCTTTGTCGCTGGAAAAGATTGTTTCAGAGTCTGCAATTACTATCTTTAGGTGTGTGCTTTGTGTCAACTGAGTTTGTTTTCATTTCTTGGATTCTCGTCTTCCATGACTCCCTCTTAACCCCCCCCCCCCAAAAGTCCAAAAGAAAAAGTAAAATAAAAAAAGGGGAGACCCACCACCCTCACTTTTTGTATTGATCTTGCAAAGCCATGATACTCAACATCCGAATTCTAAGCCTCTCTTTAGTTTGGAGATGTTGCACTTATTTATATTGCTGTTGCTCCTACTGTTACCACTCATATTCTTTACTATCAAAACCTTTTTCTATTGCGTCCACTGGAAACTGGCCCCTTGTCAAGTCCTGACATCGTAGACCACACATCTTGATCTCCTTAGACCCTGCTATGAAGGGACCAATACTTAGTGGTTGTCATATATCAATATGTTGAATTGGACGGAACATTGTTTATAAATTTTCACATCTCCATGGTTATATTTTCCTCACTTTGAGTTGCGATTAGGTCGGTACTCTTCCCCAGCTTCAGAGGCACTCTTTACCCCCCCCCCCACCGCATGATTTCTAAATTATCAATATGTAACATTTCTTGATCAGGATGATGGAGTTGAAATAACCGCAAATTCTCTTCATCCGGGGGCAATTAATACAAATCTCTTCCGCCACATCACCTGGATGAATGGTATGCCATTTGTTTTCTTCTTGCTAGCTTCATGAAATTTGCATAATACATAGCCACTGGGTCTGTAAAGAAGCCGCCCAACTCCCACTCTAGGGAGCTGGTCTGAATCACAACTGAGGCATTGGAAGATCTCACCTCTTAAGCCCTCCCGCCTCCTGTACCTTCTCCCATTAGGGCACCACCATTATGATACTAGCACATGAGGCTTGTCTTGGGTCACCTTAGCTACCCTAGAGTCTGCAGAAAGTAGTACAGAGAAATGCTTTTAACTTATGATGATCGTGGTGGATATGTGAGTTTGTATGACATCCCGTGAACTCGATGAATTTGACAGGTGTGGCTCGTATGATGGGCAAATTTGTCTTGAAAAGTGTTGAACAGGTGAGTTTTCTAGCTCAGTTGTACATTAGCATGAAAAGGGTTTTGTCCACATCACCTTGTGGGATGTGACATAGCAAATAACTGCCAGATAAGTGGTATAACTGTGTTTTGGCATTCAACTCACTTCGCACTTAGGTGTTGTGAACTCAAATCGCAATGTGGGTATTTTGGTAGCGGAGGTTTGCACGCTTTCCAACCAGGGAATCGGAAAGAGCTCCTTTTTGTGCACCAAAAGGAGGACCCACAGCTGAGTTGGAAATTAGCCCTTGTAGTAAAAGTCATAATAATAATAATAATATGGTTGATTGGTGCAGGGAGCGGCGACAACATGTTATGTAGCCCTGCATCCACAGGTGAAGGGGCTAAGTGGTGAATATTTCAGCGACTGCAACCTGGCAAAGCCTAGCAAACAAGCTCAAGATGCCGCCTTGGCACAAAAACTTTGGGACTTCAGCATAAGTTTGATCAAATGATGATATAGCAATCTTTTGTAAAGTAATTGCTTGGTTTGTAATTTGTGTGAACTCTGCTCTGAAGATTGAACTTGTGTGGAGCTTATAGATGCGACGTTGTATTATTTATATATAATCTACCCTGTTCTTCAAAGTTACATTCAGCTGGCTGTTGTGTTGTGTATTGTCTTCACTCATTATTATATAGTGCCAAGCACGGTCATCGGTTCGTAAGAATTATTCTTCTTCCATTTTGGTGTGAAAGAGGTTCAAAGGTCAAGTAAATCTCACTGGAAATCCTACAAAGGTATTTGTCCTGTGTAGAGGTAGTGTTGCTCAACGGGAAGTAAATTGCTGATGCATCGTAGATTTGAGCTTATTAATTATTATGGCTGACATTATCTCATGAAAATCTTGGGCGTTCACCAAGGTCAAACTGAGTCCTCTTGGATTGACGGAGACGGTGGTGTAAATTTGAGCAAATAGGGCCACTGGCAAAGTTTTTCTCTCACTCTGTTTTTCTTCTTTTGCAACATTAGTAAAAGAGTATGTAACAATGTATCATGTTAATGACTTAAATTTCGATTCAACTCAAATAATTCAGTTGAAATAAGTTGAAGAACAAGCTTTTTCATTGAAACTCAAGTCTACATTTAAACAACTTGTCACTCTTATATTTTAATTAGTATGTCCTAAGCTTTGCCATTCTACATATGTTAAGTGCAATATTGCAAGTTTAGCACACAGTTTAATGTAATATTATAGCTTTAGTACACAGTGGTTGTGTTTCTAAATAAACAAGAGAAAAAGAGGGCATCCAGACAATTGATGGGTTAGCAAAAAAATATTGAGGAGACTTTGGCCATATTAAGTAAAATTAGCTGTTTAGACAGCGAATAGCGGTTTAAGTAGCAGATAGTTATTTACGTAGCTAATAACGTTTCTAATTTAGCTGTTAGCGGATAGTTGTTTAACTGAGTGATTCAAATAAATGTATTCGGTAAATTTAGTTGTTGGATTAGCTGATTAATGTAAATTGACATAAAAGAATACAGATAATTTTCAAAAGTTAAATTTTCAAAGGATTTTTTTGGCCAAAAAATATAAAGTGCAACTTCAGAATACCAAAAGATAATATTTTTACTTTTTTAGAAACGCTGCATAAAAATGCTAAACACTACTTGAAATGCTAGTCAAAATACTATGTTATCGAACACTTACAGTTGACTGATTAGAGTATTGGCTCAATCAAAACACTAAACACTACTCAAAATGTTGTTGCCAAACACGACCTTTGATGTAGGGATTGAAATTGAAATTCTTAATGTTATATAATTGGTTGGTGTTGTTGAACATTCATAAGCACATATGCAGAGATGGTAAAAGTTTGAGTTCAGGCCAAATTTGGGAGAGATAAAACAAACATCTTCAATTTAGATAGAATATTTAAGATTGTTCTTGATTTTTTGGATTTGGACAAATCGAACAAGCCTAAGTTTAGATCAAAATCATATTCGAACAATAGAAATGGAAACACCGTACATCCCAATTTAGGATCTGTTCTTTTTGTTGGGAAATATGAATTGGTAAATGGGTAAAGTTGATTGAGATTGGTAGAAGTGGGCTGAAGTAGGTTTAAGTTGGTATTTTTTTTGTTAAAGTAAGTTGAAGTTGGTTGAAATGGGTTGAAGTTGATTTTAGTTGGTTGAAGTGGGTTCAATTTTTATTATTTTTTTTTTGGGTATGATGGGTGGAAGTTGATTAAAATAGTGGGAAGTGTGTTGAAATTAGTTAAAGTGGGTTGAAACAGGTTGAAGTTGATTATTTTTTTTTAAGTTCGTGAATTGGGTTGATCTGGGTTAATGTGGGTTGAAGTTGGTTGAGGTTGGTAAATTTGAATTTACCAATGAAAAGAATAGGGCCTAATATTTCGATAAAAAATTTATGTCCAACTTGATTTTGAAATTCCTATATACTAGTATGGACCCGTGCTTTGCACGGTGTATATTACAATACATATACATA
>JACYFF010019584.1:102543376-102566077 GCA_017589665.1 Selenicereus undatus
ATATATATATATATATATATATATATAGTTAAAATAATTGATGAATGTTCATTGTATACAAACTTAATATTATAATTTAGAAAATGATACTTCAATTTATTGAAAAATATGAATAGATAGCACATTTATGTATAGCCATTGAAACTCAATAATTAAAACAACATATGATTACCAAAATCGCGGTGTAAAATATGACATAGATTATAGGTAGTCAAAATGAAACTAAAAATCATGCTAAATGACATGATAATTCGTTAATTTGTGGTGACAATGACGAAAAAGTCACATTCTCTTCTTGTACTTACATTAAAAATTAAGTTCTTAGTAATAATTTGATTAGCAATGATATAATGAAGATTACAATTATATCTTGTGTATCTGGTGTACCTAACATTAGTATTTCGTAAGTAATACACCTTCTCCTTCCAACTAACTAGCGCAATAAGAGTGATGTATAATTCTACTTCATGGTATCGTCGATGCTCCATAATGAATACTCATGGTTTATCTATACAATAATTTATAATTGCATATACTGATAGATGACCATACGGCTGTAGAGAATGTTATAATGAGATAGTTAGTAATCAAAAAATAAAATGTCCAAAACGTGATTGGCATAGCTTCGGTCTGGCCTAGATTCGAGTTTTCAGTATTGGTTGTTCTTTAGACAACTGGATTCTCTATTCGGTTCATACATGCGTTCAGATCCAGATTTTCATCCTAGTTCAGAGCTAAAGGGAGTTGGAGGTGAAGAGGTTGAGCTTAAATTATCTCTTGTTTGTTAAGTTCTCTGTTTGTGTTTCGATTATTCAAGTTTGATTTTGCTTTGCATAATTTGCCCATAATTAAAGTTCATGGTGATGGATAGGGTAAGTTTCTTCTTGATATTGATCTTCCAGTGTAGCTTTCTGAAATAATTGGTTTCTAATTAACTAAACCTTGACAATTTAATTCAATCGAATCATATTTAGTTTTATAGCGATCTAATTTCGTAACACATCCCTACGGATCGACATCCGTACTTGATACAACGATCAACCATACACTTGCGAAGTTCACAACATAAATATGCAACTGGAAATGTATAATTAATAGTACTTAACAATGAATAAGTTAGATAATTTTTTAGACTATCATAATTTTCAAATTATTATAGAGAAATTAAGATATTATAACTGTGATTGAAAATATTTGCTAAACTTATTGTAGTATATTTCAATACATTAGAAATTTTAGTTGATAGTTTCTCATAATTTGCACCTGTCAATAATTGCTTCTTCTTAAAAAGTTATTAATTAATTTATTTAAAAAAACTCAAAATATTGTATATGACATGGTTGCTATATGGAATATTGTAATATTTTATAAATAATTATTACAATTAAAAACTTATAATTTTTTTCACTTATTGTATGGGTATAGAAATACTTGTTACAAATTTTTAAAAAATAAAAAACTTCATCAACCTCTTAAAACGAACATTTTCAACCCTTAATTAATTGTCATTGTGCGAATTTTTGTTCATAAAAAAAAAATAGAGATTTTAGGAACTTTAATTCATGATCAAGAAATATAAGAAGAAAAACACCTTATCCCGCATTAAGAACGTTTGGAAAGAAAAGTCTTTCGTCTAGGTCTAGCTCTTCTATTAATTCATATCTCTTCTATTTAATCTAATAATAATATGTAAAGTGGCTAATTTCGGGTTTATCATTAAACTAAGAAAAGTGAAACTTTAATACTTTATTCATTCCTTGGATCACTAAAATATTAATACCATCCATAAACTTCAGTACATATATATTTTCAGTGATTTAGAAAAAGTTATTAAAGTATATTTTGTTTTTAGATAGTTAATAGATTCCACTGCAAAAAACAAAAAGTCAAGAAATAATATACTTTTAATTATGATGGTAATTATTTTTATTGAAATTATGATGGTTGTGATTATATTAATCAAATAATCTGATGATATTATAATGATAATTATTTTTATTAATTTAGGAAAGGATATCAAAGTATATTTTGTTTTTAGGTAATTACGAGATTCTGTTGTCAACAAAAAAAAAATGAAGATTTTATATATTTTTAATTATGACGGTAATTATTTTATTGAAAATTCGACGATTGTGATTATATAATCAAATAATCTAACGGTTCAAAATCTCAAATTTATGAGAAAATTTAAAAAAGTCACGTCATCACAACATTGTTTTATATTATAATATAGATACTAAAGGTATAGCTACTCCATAATCTTTATTTCAACTATTATAGATATTATGCTTCCCAGGGTTATGCTTTCCTAGGATTAGTTCTTTAGTTGTTAATGATTTTTTTCCACCATTACGAAATTATACTTCCCGACCTTATACTTCCCGGGATTAATCTTTTTCTACAATCTAGTAGTGATAAGGAGACAGAATGAATTCAAAAGGTTTGAGAAAGATATTTTTTTATAATTTTCATAATCACTAATTCATTCCTTTTAGAAAAAAATACTCCATAATCCTCGTTTCGACAATTATGAAATTATACTTCATAAGATTATACTTTCTTACGATCATTTCCTTATTAATGATTTTTCCCCAATTGCTATATGAGATATTTGAAAATTATAAATTAATTATTTTCAACAATCGGATGGTTGTGATGAGAAGAGAGAATGAATCCAAGGGTTCGAAATATCTAATTAATGAGAATGCAAGAAAATTCCACATCATCACAACATTGCTTTTATATGTAGTATAGATGGATCGTATCTCATTACTTACAACGAGGGTAGCATTAAACATCATCATGTTTTATATTTTGATTAGCTATTTATAAAAAAAAAAGGGAGTCCCAAATGTTTAGCTCATTTAGATTCTATTTACCAAGTTATACCAAATTACCAACCACCTTCTTGTCCGTGCTCCATACTATAGCTGTTGGAGTATGAAAGTGGATATTATCCCACATTGATAAAATTCAAAAAATATGATAGTGGGTGTTATCTCACATTGATGAAATTAAAGGGTTTGAGCATATATATAGGCTTGTAAGTTACTCCATCTATTGTCAATAGGTTCTGGGTTAGAACCTCTGATACATGCTAAATTTTATATATCAATTGGGTTTAAACAAAGAGTCATGCATATAAACTAAAATGACGTTCCAACCCAAAGTCAATTGGCAATTGGTAGAGTAACTCATAAGCTTATATAATTTTATCAAACCCTTTAATTTTATCAATATGGGACAAGATTTACTTTCATATTCTTTCATTTTCATGAATGTGGGACAACAACCACTTTCATACTCCAACAATAACTTATTACTCCAAAAACTCAAACAAGGCTTTTCTAGTAAAAGAAGAGGGATTGAACCCTTGAAATTTATTTGGTACCCATACAATGCCCAAAATGGCAATTCATTTGGTTTGAATAAAATCAGAGTCCTCTTTTTTTTAAAAAAATTAATTTGTAGCTCCCCCGATTTTTTCTCGGTTGAATCATCCATCTATGGATGGAAAGAGATGTGGTGGTTAAGGAGGAAAGGGGCATCAGGATTCTCAAGAAGTTCAACTGCTGAGGAAGTGACAGAAGGTATCAATGGTACTGGTCTTACAGCAATTGTTAAAGGTTTTTAAATTTCTTGGTAATTTGTTGATATGATTATGTTTATATGAATTCTCTATGATAATCTGGGATTTATGCAACCACATTGATAGAATTGTTCTGGGTTTGGTTTTCACTTGACTAATTCAGTTTGATGAAGTGAGTATTCAAGTATTCAATTTTGTATCCAGTAGGCTGCAGTTAACGAAATCTCCATTTAAGGAACTTATTAAATGTAATAGTGTACAGAGGACTAAAATGTAATTTTTGTATTCCCTGATCGTATATATATTGACACCTAGGCTCCCTAATTGGGGAGAGCGTTGAGTTACACTCAAATGGTAACAGAGCCGCGAATTCTGACCTAGTTTTCAGTTTCTTTCTCCTCTCCTTCAAACCCTAGGCGCCTCCTTGCGTCCTTGTCTGCCGCCACCGACCGCCGGTCTCATGTCCCTTCTGCCTCATGATCACCAACGGCGACTGCACGCTCTCCTCCTCTCCCGTTTTAGGCTTCGCCGTATCTATCCTCTCCTCCCCAGAAAGTGACCCACTGCAGCCCGCATCTGCCTCCGCGACAGTGTCGGCCCCTTTTCCCACTGTTTTTCCACTACCCCTAGGTTCTGGCGTGTTGGTCTCCGACGTCTCTTTTTTTTCAGCGCCTAACATAGCCTCCATCTATGCGCTGGGTGCTCCGTCTTCTCTGTGGTCCTCTTCGGTTTTGCCCACTGTGTTGCTTTCTTCTCAGCCTTTGGGTCCTTATGCTGCCGGTGTGGGGTCCCCTTTGTTGGCCCCTTATGGTCCACCGTTGACCCCTCCATCGCCAGCCATTTAGCCGTCTGTTGATCTCTCCTCCTAGCCATAGCATGGATCTTCTCTCCCCCCTATACACCCAACTTTGTTCACTGTTAATGTCAAGAATTTCATCACCGTTGTTCTCACCGTTGTTGAGGATTTCTTGTCTTGGCGTACTCAGTTTGTTGCTTTTTCTCGTGACTCAACAACTGAGTGGATTTTTTGACGGTACGATTAATACTCCTTCCCCTCATATTCTTGATTATCATGCCGTCCAACATTCGAATCCTACTTACTCTACTTGGTTATGCTTTGATCAACTTATTCGCTCTTGGTTGTTTGCTACAATTTCTCTTGAGTTATGGACCGAATGATTTGATGCATTCTAAACAAATTCGGGAGAGTTTGTCACATCGATTTAACACTGCTAGTCTTGCTCGGGCCATGTACCTTAGGCGTACTTTATCTAATTTGTCTAAAGATCCCAAACAAAGTATGGAGGATTACTTGAGACACATTAAGTATGTTGCTAATTCGCTTGCATCCATTCGTACTCCTATCCCTGATGTTTATTTGGTTCAGTTGACCTTGAATGGTTTGGATGAGGATTATCATACGCTGGCTACCACACTTTCCTATGGTACTAATCTCTTCACCTTTGATGATCTTCGCTCTAAACTAATTCACTATGAGGAGTGTTTGAAGTTTCTAAACACTAAGGAAATACTTAGTATTCAACATTATGCTCTTGCCACTTCTGTTACTTCTTCCGATTCTGGGAAGCCCCCTTATACTGCACGTCACAATGAGTCAGGTGGCCAACGTAATAACCGTCATAATAACAATCGTAAGGGGCATAAGAACCAAGAGGGTGCTAATCATAAGCAACAACATCATTCTGCTAACAGGAGTTTGCCTACAGGAACTGGCCATGGTAATACTGTATTTTCATGGCCTTTTATTCAATGTTCATCTCCTTCTACTACTAATTTGGTTTCTGCAGGTAATACTTCATCTAGCGGGGTCTTAGGTTCTCACCCTAACACTGTTTGTCAAATCTGTTTTGCCCCAGGTCATACGGTTGTTGGGTGTCCCCAAAGTTACGCTCCTTCTCAGTCTACTTCAATTCCTGCTTATGCCACTTTCAATGTTGTTGATGCCAAAGAATCTGTGTGGTATCTCGACTCGGCTACTGCTTCTCACATGACTTTGTCTGAAGGTAATTTCCTTTCTAAATCTCCTTACAATGGCAATGATCGCATCCCAGTTGGAAATGACACCTTACTTCCAGTTACACATGTTGGTTCTTTTAATATTCTTACAGCTCATAAGCCTCTTGTCCATAACCGTGTCTTGCATGTGCCTGCTTTAAAACATAATTTGTTGTCTATCAAACAACTTTGTCAAGATAACAATTGTATTATTGTGTTTGACACTTCCTCTTTTTGTGTTAAGGACAAAATCTCGGGTAAAGTCCTCCTGCATGCATCCTCAACTAGAAATGTCTATTCTTTAGCCGTTCCTGATTCATCTTCCCAGGCCTTTGCTACACTTATTGATCCTGCCACCACCTGGTACCATCAACTTGGACACTGTGGAGTTAAGACTTTGTCCTCTTAGCACTAGACACATAGTTTCTATTCCAACTAAATTTCATGATTCATGTAATTCTTGTTGACTAGCAAAATCTCATTGTTTACCGTTTAATTTATTACAACATCGTTGTCATAAATTTTTGGAATTAATTCGTTCAGATTTGTGGCAACCGCCTGTTCTTTCTAATATTGGCTTTCGATTATATTTGCTTTGAGGATGATTTTTCGCGTTATACATGGGTTTATCCACTAAAGCGAAAATCAGAATTTTTTCCAACTTTCTGTGCCTTTCAGAAACTGGTTGAAAATTTGTTCAATACCAAAATTAAAATGTTCCAAAGTGATGGAGGTCCTGAATTGATAATACATCTCTTAGTGCTCAGTTTTTAGACCATGACATTTATTTTCGCAAATCCTGCCCTGAAACCCAAGCTCAAAATGGCGCCGTCGAGCGCAAGCATCGTTATCTAAATGAAATTGTCCGTACTTTTCTCATTGAGACTAACATGCTGGCTACTTTTTGGGTGAATGCTATCCAAACTGCCGTATTCATTGTTAATAGGCTACCTACGCGTAATCTTCAAGGCCAATCTCCTTTTGGAATTTTTTTTCGACATCTTCCTGACTACAATTTTCTTCAAAATTTTGGTTGTGTATGTTATCCCAATTTTTCGGCGTCTTCTTCTAATAAATTAGCACCAAGGTCGACCAGATGTATTTTTCTTGGTTATGCACCTCATTACAAAGGATATAAATGTTTTGATCCTTTAATGGGTCGCATTTATATTAGTCAGCATGTCGTATTTCATGAACATGAATTTCCTTACTTGGAGTTTTTCCATAATCTTCACTCCATACTTTTTCTCACTTCCAATCCTTCTCCCGAGTGCTTATTTGAGTTGTCTCGACCTGCCCCAACTCTTCCGCTGACCAGTCCATGCTTGCTACTCAGCCACTTCTCCATCCTTCGGCCCAGCCTGCTGCTCTTTGTTAGGCTCTTGGCCTCCTTCTACTGGGCCTACCTCCTCTCTCTCTGCCTGTGGCCCTCGTTCCTTCCTCAACGGCCCAGCCTGACCCGTCCTCCCCTGCCTGCTGACCGTCCCAGGCCCATCTGCTGCAACCATCTTCTCCTTAGCACCGAGACCAACCACTGCTACTGTCCTCAATGATCCCCAACCCCTCCATTTTTGGTCCAAGCCCACCTCTAGCCGACCCACCCCTCACCTCCTCCATTACCCTCCCTCACTCTAGCTCGGTCCACAACTCTACCCCCGAGGCCCAACCCACTTCCTTGTCCACTTCTCAAGCCTTTTGCAAACCCCCTAATGCTCATCCTATGATCACTGGCGCCAAGAGTGGGATTTGTAAGCCCAAACAGATTTTGTCTCTTGACACGAGTCTTGCCAATCTTGAACCTACTTCTTTTAAAGAGGCATTTAAAGATCCAAAATAGCAAGAGACTATGACTGAGGAATATAAGGCTTTAATTGACAATGATACTTGGAAATTGGTCCCCTTTCGACCTCGACAAAATCTTTTTGGTTGCAAGTGGATTTATCAAGTGAAATTTCATTCTAATGGTTCTGTTGAGCGGTAAAAGGAACAGTTGGTTGCCCTTGATAACCACCACCATCCTGGCATTGATTACCACAAGACTTTTAGCCCTATTGTCAAACCACCTACTATTCGTCTTGTGCTGTCTTTAGTCCATACTTTTGGTTGGTCTATATAGCAATTGGATGTTAAGAATGTCTCTCTTCATAGTGATCTTACTGAGGAAGTTTACATGCGTCAACCACCTTGGTTTGCTCGCTCTCAATTTCCTTCTCATGTTTGCAAGCTCAAGAAAGCTATTTATGGACTCAAACAAGCTCCTCGTGCTTGGTTTCATAAATTTAGCAGTTTTCTCCTTACTCATGGTCTCACTTGTTCTCCTTCAGATACATCCATGTTTGTTTATCATGGGGGTTCTACCACTATGATATTACTTCTCTCTGTTGACGATATCATTCTTATTGGTAGCTCCTCTTCTATCCTTCATTTATTCATTACTGTTCTTTCTAATCAGTTTGCTGTGAAGGACTCGAGTGATCTTCATTACTTCTTGGGTGTACAGGTGGTACGAACATCCTAGAACATATTTTTGACCTAGCACAAATTTGTCCAGGACCTTATTTGTAACTTTCATATGCATACTGCTAAGCATGTTAGTACCCCATCTCTTTCTAGAACCTCCTTAACCCTTACAGATGGAGAATTACTTGCAGATCCCACTAAGTACAGAAGTATGGTAGGTGCGTTGCAATATTTGACTATGACTCGGCCTAATATTGCATATGCTATTCATGTAGTTTCTCAGTATATGCATGCTCCCCGTACTACTCACTTGCACGCTATCAAGCATATTTTCAGGTATTTGTAGGGTACATTGAGTTTTGGGTTGCAGCTTCGTCCTGCTTCCACTCCATCTATCATTGTGGCCTATTCTGATGCTGATTGGGCGGGGTGCAAGGATTCTTGACGTCCCGCGACTGGCTATGTTGTGTTTTTTCGTCCAAACCTTATTTTCTGGCGTTCCAAGAAGCAATCTACAGTTTCCAAGTCTTTTACTGAAGCTGAGTATCGCGTTGTCGCCTACACTATTGCTGAAACTATTTGCATTTGCAAGCTTCTGCATGATCTTGGCATTTCTGTCGTGTCTCCTACCAAGGTGTTTTGCGATAACATTAGTGCCTCATACATGATGGTGAATCCGGTTCAGCATGATCGTGGCAAGCATATTTGCAGTCGATTATCATTTTGTACGTGAGTGTGTTGCTCATGGGGATCTTGTCGTTCGTTATATCCCACTCAATTTCAGTTAGCTGACATTTTCTCCAAAGGGTTGTCTTTTAAGTTGTTTGACTTTTTCGGGGACAATCTGCCAGTACGTTCCTCCCCAACAGATTGAGGGGGCGTAATAGTGTACAGAGGACTAAAATGTAATTTTTGTATTCCATGATCGTATATATATACACACCTAGGCTCCCTAATTGGGCAGAGCCTTGAGTTACACTCACAATATGCATTGCTACATGGCTGAAATGTGTAAGATAAAATTGTTAGCTCAAGTTGTGACAAAGTTCTGGAGTGAAAGTAGAATTTTTGTTCCTCTATTTTTTATGCTGAGGGTGAATGTATGATTTGTAGGGGATATCCTACAGCAAGAACAAGGGTAGATCAATTAGGAATCTCCTTGTCTGCCCTTGATTGTGTTTTGAACTCTACCTTGGTTGATGGGATGGCTGTAAATTGCAAGTTTTTGGAGCACTTGGGCTCTGACCCTGGCGCTTGGGGACCTTGCAAAATGTTCTTATGTGACTTGCATTTTTCTCTTTTTTTTTTGGGAGGTGGTGTTAGATGTATGGAACCTTACCTTAACAATTGAATTGCAACGAGATTGTTTCCTACGACCCTGGATTTCAAGTGTAGCAACAGCAGGATTTCTTTTTCAGTTCTGAACCAAATGGGGTAGTCGTTTTCTATCAAATTTGTATTCCCTTGCATTCCACCTCTCTGTGAGTTGTCTTCCCCCCCCCCCCCCCTCATTTTTCTTTCGTCGTTGTTCCAGGAGCAACAAGTGGTGTTGGTGCTGAAACTGCTTGTGAGCTTGCATTGCGTGGTGTCTGTGTCATTATGGGTGTAAGGAATGTAGCTGCTGGCAAAAATTTCAAAGATACAATTTCAAGAGATATCCCTTATGCAAAAATTGATGCCATGGAGACTTCAGCCGTACCGCTTCAGTAAGGAAATTTGCTTCATAATTCAATTCCTCAGGCTCTTAGTCGATGGTTCAGCTTCTGATATCAGACTGAGTCAACCCTTTTACTCTGTTCCTTTTTTTATTTTTATTTTTTTCCCAGGATATGCTGTGAATGCTGTGATCATAGCTATAGGGTTTCTGATTTAAAGTATGCTGAACCAACAAAAACTCTGAAGCTTGAGATCTAATATTATCCTTACTTGCACCCCTCCTGTTTCCTCTCACTTGTTATCATTACTACTACTCTTATCATAAGTAAGATGTTATCTGGGCATCTAGAACTATGCTATTTTAACTTGCATGCAGGTGGCAGTGACACAGGCTCCATGATTGGCATGTCTTAGATATTGTTAAGGGAAACTGCATTTTTAATTTCCATGGACCTGTTTGGCAAACAGCTGTCTTTGGAATTGAGTAGCATTTTTGGTTTTATCATACTTCATCCTATCTATATTGCCGAAGTGCAGAACAAAGCTTTAAATGGTAGTGCTTATTGTATATTTGAATTGGCTTTATGACTAGTAAGGACATTATTAGGTTATTGGTTATTAAACTTATGATAGTTTTATGGAATAACGGGCCCTTCCCCATGTGACCAAAAAGTCACGGGTTTGAGTATTGAAATCAGTCACTGACAAAGTTAGGTTAGGCTGCCTACAATTCACCCATTGGGGTGGAGCCCTTTCCCGGACTTTGCATGAACGCGGGATGTTTGTGCACCGGACTGCCCTTTACAATTTTATGGAATAAACAAATTAAAAATTGAAATTTTTGACGTACTGTGTGGACAAAATAAGTATGTCCTTGCATGTTGTTCGATGGTCTTTTAGAACAAATCTTTTTGCTTTCAAATGTAATATTACCCGAATTTACTCGAACACAGCAATAGCAATGTCAAAGTGTTAAGTATCAGAAGCAGCCATGCAGGTGTCGTATTAGACTTAAGTTTTGGGGAAGTCTATACATTTTTGCCTTTGGTCTAAAAATGACGTCTTGAGTACCCATACTCATGTCGGAGTTCATAGCGTCTATCATAGGTACTTGATGAAAAATGAAGAGTCCAAGTAGATATTACCTACATTTTGGCGTAAGCAAAACCACCAACGGCAATATCATTCTACACGAAACCAAGTAAATTATACATTCTTTATCTGTTCTGTTTATCGTTTTGCAGTGGAAAACAAAAAATACGCTTAAGTTTTCTCCTTTGTTAGTAACAACGCAGGTACAATGGCTACGCCTTGCACACTTTCCAAGGACAACATAGAGCTACAATTCGGAACGAACCACTTAGGTAAGGTACAATTCTAAATTGTGATATTTTTGCTCAAAATGGGGAGTTATCATTGACTTGAATACTTGAAGAGTGCTTTAGATGATTGAATCATTTGAGTACATGCTATTAATCAACAAATCAATGAACACTTATGCAACGTTTGGTTGGATGTAATGTAATGACAATGTAATGCAATCAACTTTGCAATGTAAACATGATTACTTAGTTTGCAGTAATCATAATTACAAAATAGTTCTTTTATTACAACATTCTCATACAACTAATAAGGTAATGAAAATACAATTACAAACTTGATTGCATTACAAGATTAATTACATCTAACCAAACATTACATTAAAGTACTTGTCAAGTGTATATAATATAGAGTGGTAGCTGAACGCCTGAACCCTGTTGAACCAAAAAACTTTGTTTTGGAGAAATTATGTATTCAGTTTAGTTTTATGCAAGGTTGGATTTTGGAGAATTAACAGGCTCTTTCATATGAAGTACAAATAAGATTTGTTCATGCATGCCTTAGTATTTAGACCGATGTTTTTATGTTTATATGCTCTCTCAGTCCAAGATAACAAAAAGATGAAGTCGAACAGCATCATCTTATTTGACTATGTTTTAAGACCGAGAATATGATTAAGATATTTTGCATGTTATTAAGCTGAAAGTCCAACCATGCATTATGCATAGAACAGTCTGTTACTGTGATGCTGCTATGAATGATGAATGCTGGAGGTATCTGGGTTGCGGTTGTCTGTCTAGTTGCGTACAATGTGGCACATTGCCTCTTACCTGCCGTTTTCCTCTTGCTTTCTTATCCTTTGGCTGTCAAGATGGACGGAATAAAAAGTTGTCTGGCAAGATTTATGCTTACTTTTAAGATATCTTCACAGTAACCTGTATTCTTTCCCTGTTATAGGCCACTTCCTTTTGACAAATCTGCTGCTCGACACGATGAAAAAGACGGCACACAACAGTAAAAGAAAAGGAAGGATTCTGAATGTCTCATCACGATGGCACCGGCTCTCATACCCGGAAGGAATTCGATTTGATAGAATCAATGATCCAACTGGGTAGTAATCCAAATCCAAGTCAACATCCAGAAATCCCACCTAAGCAGGTGGTTTTTTTGTTTTTTTTTTTTTGGGGGGGGGGGGGGGCCCCGGGGGGGGGGGATACATGTAAAACATTACCCATGAATTATAGTGAAACTGGTTACATTGGACCTTCAAGAAAAACTTTGGATTGCCCACTACTCATAAAAGAAATAGAGTGCAAGTGACTTTTTCAACTGTCCGACCAGGCAATAATATGTCGATGCCTCAATTCTAGTCCTAAGAGACTCATTTTTTGGGGTAATAGTGAATTTCTAATAAGCTGAAATATGTGGATTCTTCTGTAGAAATGTAACCAAGCTTGCTTCTATTTGCTTGTCTCACCATTTGCGGAGATTATTCTCAAATTTCTTTCTTCTCAATCACAGGTATAGCAGCCTTTCAGCCTATGGTCAATCGAAGCTTGCAAATGTTTTACATGCTAATGAACTTGCAAGACGTCTGAGGTTGTGAAATTTTGCTTATGGCTGTTGGCAATCATGTCACAGTATATTAATATACATATGCATATGAATTACTGACATTTAGGTCCCTAAGTTCAAGGATAACTATTTTTAGGTCCCTACCTTTAAAAAACTAATTCTGCAACACCCTATGTTTTCAGAAAACTAATTTTTAGGTCCTTTTTCTTATTATTTTAGTCCTTGAACTTTTATAAATTACATAATAGTCCCTGGAATAGGAAAAACGTGTAAACAAGCTATTTTAAGGGGTTTTTTCAGAAAATATGTTTGTCTTAACTGATTAAACTTATTATACTGACTTTACTGGTACTAATTATCACAATCTACTACTTATATCTTATATATTATATTTTCTGTGTTTATAGGTCCACCATGGTTAGCAAAAACAATTAAAACTTAATTAGAGAATTTTGACCGTTACCTGAACTTAGTCGGTGCTGGACCCTGGCGTTCCTCTAGCTTCCAGTTTATAGAGATTGTTAATCTCAACCATACCTTCTTTAGATCAGACACAACACAGATCTGTTTTGTTTCCTACTTCAGACCATAGTGACTAATCAAGTTTTTAATCTTTTTCAAGGATAGTGGAACTTTAATCAAGAAATTATAATATCTAAGACATAAGGTTCAATTGGATAACGTTCCTTAGTGGAAAACTTCTTTTATAAAAAGCTTGAAAGTGGAAATATTACAATGGAAAGCTTTGAAAAGGGAATTAAGCTAAGATTATTAAAGATGCTTGCTCATAAAGAAATGGAGAATCCCGACTTCTCTTTTGCTCAAGAATGTTCAAATGACTGTGTCCCTTCTCGGCACTCGACCTCTCTATTTATAGAGGGGATGTGGGTGCCTAGGATACCATAATGGCTACAGCACACACTAATTTTTCACATGGCTACAGTACACACTGATGGCTACAATATACTGCTTTATTTTATAAATCAAACACTTGTCAAAATAGTACAATAATGGGGCAGTCACTTTTCAAAGCTTTTAATGATAAGAAGACTAGTCATCATTATTGAGATTCTGCATGTCTTCATCTCCAATTATATTTTCCATACCTTTATTATCTGGATAATCATCAAAATCTTCATCAAGTTACTTAAGATGCTTTGGATCTCATTTTTCAAATAATTCAAGTAGATATTTCTTTCCTTTTGTCGATAAGAATTTTGCAGCTGCAACGTCAAAGAGATAATAAAAAATATCTTCTGATGCTGCTCATTCTACCTTCATGTATTCTTTAACCTCATTGGCATAGGCGAAGCTAGTATTTTCACAATGTATTAACGTTTTTTCCTATTCAATTAATGCCCAACTTTGATGATAAATGTTGAAAAATCCAATGGCTCTTGCTAAAGCAGGATCAGTAACTAGATGCGTTGGTAGTTCAGAAACCCATTCTCTTCGTTGATTATTGAGATCGTCGTAATCAGCGATCTGAATAACAAAATGAGATGGCTTAGCTTTTTCATTTTCATATTTGATTAATGCGTTATACACTTCCAAAATTTAGGCATCTGCAAACTGGGACTTTTGTTTGTCCATCAGGATATGTAAGAATCCAATTGATCATTCTGAACATCCAATTGAAATTTTGTCAGTTTTAAGAAAAATGAGAACTTTGAATGTGGGATTTCTAAGAAGTAAAGTACCATCCCATATTCCCAGGCTATAAAGACAGGGTCATTTGGAGATAATGAGTTTGCTGGAAAACTAACACTACCAACTTCAGATCTGTCGGAAAAATAGATCGTTATACCCCAATACTCCAAAATATTATAGGAATAATGATGATAAAAGTCGATGCAGGTTGTATACCACTCATTGAACCATTTTTTTCGAACATGAGAACTTATTTTTTCTTGGATATCATAAGGACACTGAAGGCAATTAGCTTGTAACTCTAACAGGAAAAATCTTTGGGCTATTAGGTAGGCAGTAGATAGTAGACCAAAACATGATCTACTTTTTATATGGAATTTCAAGTTATCAATAAGGACTTTACTAAAAGGCGTAACTCGTTCTAATATGAATGACAGTTCATTAAGAATTTCATCCTTTTTTGGCAGGAGGTCAGCTTTGATAATCACCATTGACAAGTTCTCGAATTAGACTGTCTACCAGAGGGTTCTTCGATCCCTGTATATATTTAATAGAGAAGGAAAACTAGTTAAGCCATAATTAACAACGCATGAGTCGCCCTTGCGCTTGCATATTTGATAAATTCTTTTTCACAAAACCAAATATTCATTTGCAATCTGTTCGAACAAGAAAAGGTTTTGGGGCTAAAAAGATTAAGAATTTTTCAATTCCCCTTATGACTGCAAGGATTTCTTTTTCCATTGTAGGATAGTTGCATTATGCCTTATTAAAACTTCAACTGTAATATTTGCAGAGTTTTTCTCATTCTTTGACTTTGAGTACCACACTCTAATGCTCATTGCTGGCATCTGCTTCAAGAACTAAATCATCTCCTTCATTAGGTAAATTAAGAACAGGAAGATTTTTATACATCTTTTTGAGGTTTTGAACAATCTTTGTATCATTAATGACCCATGTCCAACTTACTTCTTTCTAGAGTTTCTGTTGCAATGGCTTTCTTAATTTAGCTAAATCTTTAATGAAGTCTGAAGCATAGGTAAGACATGTAAGAAACCTTTCTAATTGTTTTTTGTATAAAATTTTTCAGTAAAATTTTATATTTTTCCAAAATATGTTTTTGTAGGATGATTTGTCCAACTTTTATTTCTAGGCCTAAGAACTCAATTTCTTGTTCAGCATAAATGCATTTGCTTTTACCAAGTATGATACCATGATCAATGCATCTTCGGGTGACAGCTAAGACATCATCTTTGTACTGTTCTATGGTTTTGGAAAAGACAAGAATATCATCGATGTAGACTAAACAACAATGATTAATTAAGGTCTTTAAAGATACTACCCATTCTCCTTTGGAATATTTGAGGTGCATTTTTAAGACCAAATGACATTACTATCCATTTATAATGTCCTTGTGGGGCACTAAATGCAGTTAAAGGAATGCTTTCCTCATCCATTTTAATTTGACAGTAACCACTTTTGCAATCTATTTTTGAGAATCAAGAGGCTCCTTGAATTCTATTGAAAAGGATAGTTTTGCTAGGAATATAATATCCATCGAAGACATTATTATCATTAAACTTTTTGTAATTGATTACCATTCTTGTCTTTCCTCTTTTTTCTTCTGCATGATTTCTAACCATGAAAGCGGGACTAATGTGAGAACTCTTGCTATTCCTAATTAATCCTTTATCCAGGAGTTCTTTAATTTGTTTATTGAATTCTTGGATATCCTGGTGTGTATTCACCATTTGTTTGACTCGAATAATAGTGTTGGGATTTAATAGAGTGATTTTAGCAAATATTTTATCTTTATCCCAAAATTTTAATGGATTATCAGAGTAGAGTTCTTTACATAATTTCTCTTGTTGTTCGACAATCTGCTCCTTAATAGATAATTCAAGTAATGAGATTGTCAGTGCTACCTCACGTTGTGTTGGCATAACCGTCTCACCACGTTGGTTGTGTGTAAATTCAATTTTTGATGAGTGTAAGCATTATTTAATTTTTCAATAGGAACGAAGTGACCATTAATTGTGAATATTATCTAATTTATGGTCTGGGTGCAAGGAGAATATAATCTCTAAAAATTATGTCCTATAATCATATCATGAAAGGGTTGATCAGTAGCCCATAGAACTGATATAATGCAGTGAACTCCTCCTAATTCTATGGTTAACCCTTCTATGACTTTATTGTGACTCATAGTACTATTATTAGCTATCCTTACTTGTAAAGGAATTTTAGCTCTTTTCCACATGAGCTCAAGAAACAGTGATATTTTCCCAAAGCATACAGAACAACCACTCTCTATGTAAGCATACAGTTCATATTTATTACATTCCTCTAAACATACCTTTATTAGGATATATATACTATTTGGATTTGTATTGGTAGCTTCATAGCATATTTTCATAGTCATGTTTTTAACTAATTCATCTTCATAGATTGCTTTACTAACAGTTCTTGTTTTGGACCCAATGACCTTTCTATCTAGACTCATAATTCGATCTACACTGGGTCTTATAGCTTCAAAACTCATTCTACTCATTTCACTTATCATACTAATTGCGTCATCTTCTTTAAGCTCTTCTTTAGCTGATGAAGATCCTTCTCCCCAATCTGATCTTGTACTCATGTTCCTTGATAATTGGGATTTAGTGATGATTTTATCCTCCTCATCAATTGTTATTATATTTTTCTTATTTATCTTAGTAGGGTTGGCAAAGTTAGATATCTATGAGGGATCCATTTTTATCTCTTGAGGATTAGACTTAATCTTCTGGATCTTTTGCAAAGGGGTAGGATTTCAAATTTTTCTACTTCTATCATTGTTACCTTAATATTTGGGTCTATTGTACTATCTAATTTGTAGATAACTTTTCAAAATATCCTTAAAGGATATTGTCCTCTTTTCATGTTCATCCCAACTGTTTTTATCTGAAGGGATATGAAGCTTTTAGCAAATTCATCTTTTAGACTCACATAATATCCTGGTCAGCAATTGAATCCTACTGACCCATTACATAAATTGGTCTTTATCCGTATGATAATTTGATTATTAAATTTGGTATGTCTAATGTCACAGAGTAAAGCATAAAGATCAATATCTTTACCATAATATTGTAATGGAGTGATTTGAACTTGAACACTTCCAACATGGATATACCTATACTTTATATCTTTGTTATGCTTAAGGATATTCTCCAAATTAATTAATGAGATTAACCTCCCCAATGTCATACTCAAAATCCTTTATCTCAAGATCTCCTTCCATCATTTCACATACGTACTTGCTTTTTAATTGAAAGATGGATTTTTTATTGATCATGTCTTTTTGGATTATAGGAAGAACCCAATCTCCTTTGACTTTTTCATGATCATTGTCTACAACAAATTCTTCTCCTTGAAGATCACCAAGGCTAACCGAACTACTTTCCATCATATGAGTTGTTTCTTCATAATCACTTTCTTCATATTCATTGTCCATTATAATTTCAACAATTCCTTTGTTGTTGCTTAAGGCTAGATCCAAAGCCTCATCTTCACTAAGCTCTGCATAATCTAGGCTTCCTAAAGTCTCAATAAGTTTGTTATTTTTTCTATTTTTGCATTAGCATAATGACTTACTTCTCCACATGCCCAACATTTGCAGTTGTTTTTTCCTGCAGGGCAATAAGGAGCTCTCCTAAAAAATCTACATTTTTTATGTAACGCCCCAATAATACATAAATCATAGCTGCATTTACCTACCTAAGCTTATCCCCAAGAAACCAATGAACAGGCGTTACCGCCGTCCGCAAGGATAAGGCTTCGCTTGAATGTGAAATTTTAGCCATAAAATCAAAGTTTATCCTCAAAGGGGCAATCACGTCCATACAAGCCATTTAAGTACATACAGGAATGATGCGAACTTCCCAGGACTACATCAACATACATAACTCCGTTTAATAATATAGTTATAACACCAAAATACATATTGCAGTTTAGATATACCGCTGGGACACCAAAATGCACCACAAGAAGGCATAAAAGCATCTTAGCCCCTCTATCCGCCAATCACATGGACAGTCCTGACTTATTTCTCACCTTCAGCTTCCCTGCCCGCTTGAGACCTGTTTACCGAACACCTTCCTAAAACAAAACATAAAAACATTTTAAACTATGAGTCAAAACTCAGTACATGCATCCATGTACTGATAAAGATTTACTGACAAAGAAATTATGAGGGTCCTCTTTGCGATTCATTTTGATTTTAAAATAGGGAATGTGATGTATATAAAACAAAGTTGCCATTTATTATCTGATAGTGCACCTCTTAGTAACTGTTACGATCTATGTATAGGTGTACACCTGCCAAGCCGACCGGAAGACTTGACCTGAAGCCGCGCGGGTAACTGGAGGGAAATGCCCTGTAACTGATAATTGGTGAGTCACTAATTATGTGATAAATCACTGATTCAATTGGTTCATTGATGTACTCACCAAAACATTATAATTTCGATAAATACGTGCTGATTTCTAAAGATACAGTGAATGAACGTACCTGCGGTCTTTAAAAGTTAGTTCACAGATTAAATAGATGTACTAGAATGGAGAAAATGAGAGCTTAGGCCTTGATTTTGTTCAAAATCATTATAGGCATAAAATTAGCACAATGGATACCCTTAAATAAAAAAGGCTTATAAAGAATTTGTGTGAACCAGTTAATAGATTAAATTGATAAAGTTAAATAAAGTATAGAAATGCTAAGTTAAGGCACGGTAGTGAGTTTAGGAGGGTAAGGGTTTATGACGAGGGTACGAAATAAATAATCCACAACTTATACTGCCGAGATCCAATTGAGACATAAGACCCAAATATAAACAGCTTATGAAGTCCTCTAAAACTTTCCTGAAGGACACATAATAAGATTCCTACAATAGGTTCCATAAAATGGGGTTAGAACAACAACATGTCAGGTTTCAGTGCTGAAAACAAACATTCTGTCCATTCTGCCCAGGTTCAGTAAAATAGCCATAACTTCCACCACAGACCTCAGATTAAGGCGATTCAAGATTCATTTTAAAGCTAACATCAAGAACTATATACCCACCAAAAATCAGAATTTTTGACTTGGCCGATCATTACTAGCTTTGTTCCAAAGTTTGTCCTGATTTTCTGAAAATTTCAGCAGCACTTGTTTTAGTTGTTCCTTCACTTTTTAACACCAAACCTCAACTCAAACTCTTTCTCAAGAGTGTATAACACACTTTGGTACATCCCAACCTCATACAACATCACCATACATAATTTCTTTTCAGATTCATATCAAATAAAACTCCTTTTTCAGTCACATAAACCCACACACCTCAAATTTAACATTAGTTGGTCCACATCTTGCATTTTGGACAAACCCTAGCTTTGGGTCACTTTGAACTCACTCCCAACTTTTCCAAAACACCATAAACAATATAAAAACTTCAATATACCAAGAGATAAGCAAAGACAAGGATAAAACATGCCTTAAACATCACTTAAACAAGAAGCTTTGCATGACCAAGATGAAACCCTAACCCTAGCCTCAACCAATCTCAACTCCACAATAATCCATCAACAAAAGATTCTTAATACCATAAAAACAACATAATCCATCACTAAAACAACCAAAATGAGCAACAAAACCAACAAGATCAAGAATCAAAAATAAAAATCAGCATAGGGGTGAAATAACACTCACTTTGAGCTTGCAAATGAGCTGGTTATGGTCCTTGATGCTTATGGAAGTGAAAGAGGTGTTTGGGGGTGGTGAATGGGGGTTGTTTTTGAGGTTTTGGTGGTGAAAAGGTGGTGGAATGGGGGCTAGGTTGGTGGCTGCCGAGTAGAGAGAGAAAGAGGAGAGGGAAGAGAGAGAAAGTCTCTTGAAAAAAATGAAGATAAGAAGCAATTTTTTTGATTTTTATACTAACTTTACTTGGCTACAAATAAGGGTGGAAAAGTCAAAATTATTAGGCTTGATTAAGGCTTAATTAAGAGGATTTAGCTAATCAAATAAAGGTGAAGTCTTGTTGCATCAAAATTGGCTTTAAACGGGCTCGGGTTTAGTGAAAAACTGAAACCAAGTGCATTTGCGAATTTTTTTTTTGTTTTTTTTTTAAGTTTGAGATAAATGGTTGTGGTGCCATGAAAAAGAATTTTAAACATTAAATTCTTAAATATCAAGGCCTAACTCAATTTTCAAAATTGACGAGAAGAAATCCTCGAATTGCAAAGTAAAGGTCCCGTTAGAAATGTCTAAGTGGGAATAATAAAAAGATGGGAATATAAAAAGAAATGATGTTAATGAAATGAACTCAATCACATGGATTAATGACATGAAATTAATAAACAGAATTTAAGGTCGGATTATTACATTTTAGGACTTGGTTTGTTATAATATTTTCTTCTATATTTTTCACCACTTTGCTTGTTAAAACTCTTTTTCTTATAGAATTTTCTTTTCCTTCTTTTTCCAGGTTCTTTTCCTCATTGGTAAGGTGAATCCTAGCAAGTTAGAAATTGCTTCTTGATTTTGTTTTGTTTTTTAAGATCAAGACATTAATCATTGACCTATTTTCTTAGATAAGAGATTCTTGAACCCAGAGTATCAATGACATCTGTTTGTTCCAAATTTGCAATGTATTTTTCATTAATTATGGAATTTATAGGATATGGTAGTTTGTCATAGAATATGTCAAGATTAGTTTCATTATACCCAATTTTGTAATAATATTGGCTGAATTCAGCAATATAATTTTTCAAATGTCTCATATCCCATAATTGTACGTTATTAATATTCCTTTGCCATTCTCTTGCCTTTTCTTCCAAGTCAAGTTTAGCTTCGATGAACTCGATTTCAATTTCTTTAAATAGATTTTTGAACATTGTAGCTGTTGTTTTCATCATTCTTAATGTATTTTAACCTTCTTCAGTTAATGAATCATATCAGTCAACTACAGTGCCAGAAAAGCTATGTTCAATGTAGTTTAAGAAATTGGCAGCAGCCCATGTAGTATTTAGGTTTATGACACTGTTCATGCCTCTTTTCCAATGTTCAAATATTTCTTCTCTATTACGAGCTCCATCTATGTTTATGATGTATCCTGTTTGACTTATTGGAGTAAGACCAATTTCTTCAAAGGTTGTTGTTTTTCGTGGGATGAACCCGAAGGAAAAATTAGATGTAAGTCTTGCTAGAACGTACCTAGGTTTTAAAAAATGAGTATTTCTTCTGAATGGTTCACCAAATTCTTCAGGTTTAGAAACAACATTATTAACAAGGTTTTTCTGTATTTCACATAAGTCGAGTTCTTCTCCAATTTCATTAATCTCATCTTCAACAGTCACTTCACTATATTTTTTTTTATCAAATTTTCTTTTAATTTCTTCAAAAGGTAATGCATTAAAATCATCAAGCTTAAAAAGGTTCATCTGGTGATATATTTATTCTTCTAATTGGACATTATTAGTCTCTTGATTTTCATCAGATAAAACGTCATGTTTGTCTCTAATGGCGCTCATGATTTTGTTTAATTCTTCCAGATTTTGCTCTTTCTTGAACATTTTTTTGTAGATCTTCAAGAGTATATTGTTCATACTCCAACTTCTTTGTCTTTCTTTTTAGACGTTTTTTCACCACATTTTTCTCCTACTTTCTTTTGGATTCTTATCTCGTGCAAAGGAAATGGAATCTTGTTTTTTGGGTTGTGGAAAGGATATTTATGCTAAAACGGAGTACTAATACTGAGAGTAGGTTTTTCGCTATTCCTAATTTTGTTAATAAGAGAAAGATAGACAACGGTTAACTAATTCTTAAGCTCCTTGAGTTCAGTCCTAATCTTAGCTAATTCTATATTTAATTTTAAAACTATATAAGTAATATAGTGTAATTGAGGTGCCAATGAGGTAATACCTTCGACAATAATTACGACCACGGCAAGCAGGTGATGATTCAATCATTAACCGCAGTTAATCACAGTTAATTAGCTTAATTAGTCATTAATTAGCATAATAATCTAAATTATTTTTGTTCACATGGCTCTGATACTAGTTTAAAGAGGGCCTCAAGTTATCCCAGTAGGAAAAATATCACAAACGAAATTTTAGATTTTTCGAAAGTAAGTTTTTAAGGATCTAGGGTACACTTGCAAATATGAAATGTTTTTGAACGTGCTTTGTAAACTAGAATAGTGTTTGGCTCTAGAAAAAAGCTCAAATAAAAATTTGAGGGTCCTTTCAGTTAGTTACCTCAAAAGACAAAATACCTTATATTTAGTTTTAAAAACTAATGGCCCATTAAATAGTTCACAGTAAACTGAGGTTACTTCGACGTAGTTTATTCTATGCATATACATATACATATACATATAATACATCCACATCGACATATACATATATATGTACATACATAAATATATATA
>JACYFF010019584.1:102591077-102608940 GCA_017589665.1 Selenicereus undatus
ATATATATATATATATATATATATATATATATATATATTATACACCATTTGTTTTCCATTCAATGTGGCGCTTTGTGAGTGTGCCTCTATTGGCACTTGGCAGGAATGTCTACCGAAGTGAGGTTATCTATATGTATGTGTGCGTGTTTTTGTGTATATATGTAGATATGTGTTTATATATATATATATATATATATATATATATATATATATGCACACACACCCAGGCCTACGCTCGTCTTTGTGTATGTATACATTCCACTATTAACACCTCCGATGTCGGAGAGGCAGTTTCTCAAGGACAAGACACGGAACGACGTGTAGGCAACAAGAGGAGGAGATAAATTCTCCCGACCACCAAATATCACTGATGCAGAAGACAAAGTGAGCTACAGTCTGAATTAGATTTCTGTACTAGAATAGTAAAATGTACAGAACCAAACAGGATAACAATATTACATCGTAATAATATATGAACAATTACACTAGAGCCGCTGCAACTCATCTGAAAGAGATCGAAAATCCCTTTGGCTAATCAAATTCTGAAATGCACGACTGCCCATGTTTCGGAGATCTTAATTAGGCTCCTGTACAGCACATATCAGACCACTCAAAACCCCAGCTTGATTCTAAGTCATGTCAAATGAAGAAAAATGTTGGTCTTTCAGAAACTCGAAACTTCTCTTCAAAGCAGCAGGGAGACCTTTTTTACTGTTGAGGTTCAAGTCTCTGTGTCTTTCATCAGTCTTACATTAGATAACATAGTTCTTTGAATTTGTACAAGGTATGACAGCTTACGGTGCGATGCACCAAAGTACGTACCATGGTCAGGTTTTTATTAGGTAAGAACTGAGCTGCAAAAACCCCAATCAGCGATTGCGGCTCAACAAGTATCGTGCCTGAAGACCATAACAAGAGCCGGAGAGTTTGCCTCAGTGGGCGTAGCTCTCAACAGCCAGTATTGCTTCACACATTTTACTGACTGGGTTGTAATCGAAATTCATCTGTTCTGCATCCTTTCGACAGTCAATTCCTTGAATAAGTTGGTATCCCCTGGGTATGACGCTAGCGGCCATTGGTGCGGCTAGGCAAAGTTGAGCGGGGACTAAATTCCAATGGCGGGTTAAGCTTCACATGCTCCCGCAAGAGCTGCTGGGATACCCTATCAGCCAACACTGATTGTCCATTACAGAGATCACTTTGACGGGGTCTTCCAACCTGCTTTCCCTGAAATTCATTTTCAGATACCACAAGTGCTTTCAACGCTGGGGGTCCGGATTGAATCCCTCGAAGAATGTTTGGGTTGGGATCATGATAACACGTCCCATTGTGGAAGACACCATGAGAGGACTTGGGAACGATTCCAAAGCCCTCTTGCATGTAAATTGACTGCTGTGAGTGATATAGTGGAATTGCACCACTACCCCCAGTAAGCGGCGTTGATGAGCCAGAAGTGGTCCGGGGGCTGGAAATAGGTGAAGGAGACATCATTCCATTCAACCGCTGGGGTGATCTTGGATGCAACAGGGGGCTACCAATTGGAGACACAGGGCAAGATATGTTGCGTGGAATGTGGTACTCGCTGAACCCCCACAAAAAAAGAGGCACAAAGTCAGACCATAAGGTGACAACCGGGGCATGCATCACGTTATTTTTAGAAAGGAATTCAGTCCACGTCAAGAGCATATAAAGCAAAAGTCAAAGTCAAGGGAGGACAGGTGAACCTGGAGTGAGGTCGAGCAGGTGAAACCCTAGAAGAATGGACAGCCAATCTCTCTGATTCCAAGCCAGAGATGTTCCTCTCAAGTCCAATTCCCTGAGATAATTCACATGAAATAGTTCCACTCAGGTCATTACAAACAGGTCCTTTCTTTTGTCTCTGTGTGTGTGTGTGTGTGTGTGTGTGTGTGTGAGAGAGAGAGAGAGAGAGCGTGAGCATGTTTGAAAGTGCATTTTAAGAGCCTGAACTAGGAGTACTAGGATCACATGTATACTTTCAGAAACCAATGAGCATACATCCTCAACTGCAGCTCACTCAAGGAATGACATTTGTGTTGACGCAACTGGGGCATAAACCAGTGCCACAAACTCTTAAGTCATTATCCAGTTATTAGAAGATTCTGGATTAGCCCATGACAAGAACTACAAGTACTAGATGAATAAAACACCCAAGGAGTGGTCCACAAGATTTGCCCCATCTTCAATTAAGGGACTAACCAATTTTTAATAAGACCTGGATTAGCCAATGGCAATAACCACAAGTACAGATGACAATAATCACCTAAGGCGTACTCTGGTGGGGATTTGGCCCATCTACATCAAGGTCTTAAATCCCACAAGGGACACAGAAGAGTTTCCTCCCATAAGAGTGACGGCCCCCCTACTTGGGGCACCTTAGCTTTGTCAGAGAGAGAGAGAGAGAGAGAGAAGCAGGAGGGGTGAACACAAAAACTAGAATTGTACCAAAGTCCTCATTCCATTGGTGATGGAAGTTGGAGCATCAACAGGCTCAGGAGTTGAAACAGGTCTTTCCAGGGGTGCAGCATTCTTGACAAATGGGTGCTCGAGTAGTTGGGCTGCTGTGGGACGACTGTGCGGATTCCGCTGCAAACACAATCTCACGAATTCTTTCCCTTCCTCAGAGAGATGATCTGGGATGGTAGGCAACTCTTTGCTATTTCCTATCTTGAACATGGCAGCAACCTACCAAAGCCCGACAGGAAAGCACAGATTTATCACACAATCCAATTGAAGGAAACGGTGGAAACATGCAGTACAGATTGTAATACTAACATAAATATGACAGAGACGTTCTGACAAGCCAAAGACATGATTAAAGATGCTACCATGAAAGGGTAACTATCACTGGAAGACAAGTAATGATACACACAAGAAATGTGCCTTGCGAAGACCCAACATGAACTATCCAGCAAATGAAAATAAAAATAAAAACAAAAATAAATCAAATAGACATCCACATTTATCTGTCCTGCTGTCCAACACAAAGGTAGCTATGCCTGTATAAGGCAAGCAGTGATGAGTCATCGTCCAAGAGGCAGCTAGCTATTTATCTAAAGTATCCAAAATCTTTATAGTACTGACATGTGAGATTAGCAGGAATGGACCTCTAGATAGGTTGCCAAATAGCTCAAAATAAAGGGAGGCTCCAGCCCCAGACCTTGGCATCAATTGTTTCATGCCAATATCTGCAGAAGGGGGGGAAAACCCAAAATATAACCAAAAAGAAAACTAGGAATTTCTCATTAAAGAGTACAGACCCCTTCGTACTGACTCCATGGTGGTTTGGTTGTTGCCATTTCCAACACAGTGCAACCAAGACTCCATATGTCAACAGCTAGGTTGCAACCATTCGAATTTTTTATGACCTGCATTTTGAAATGAAACTGAGAGAAGTAAAAGAGCAACACAACTGGCGCCCATAATCAAGATGATGCTCAGATTCTAACCTCTGGAGCCATCCAATAAGGACTGCCCTTGAATGACAATGGACATGACTGTCCAGTTATCTGCAAAAATAATCACAAACAAATTACTACTCCCCAAAAAAGGAGCCGCCACCCGGGGGGAGGGCTTCTTATTCTTACAGTCAAATAGTCATTAGCAGCAACAAAATAGCAGTTAGCAAATGGGGTCTATATCATACAGTAATTTCTAGCATTCTTTGCACTTCACTGGAATAATGAAATATACTACAGGCATCAGGAACTTACATGTTTTGCCATACCAAAATCTGCCACCTTAATGCGTCCACTAGGATCAACAAGTATATTTGCTCCTTTGATGTCCCTGCACATGAAGCTCGATGTCAGTGAGTCAAGTTTCCATTAGGTCCAGAGGTAAAGTACAACGGCCTCTAAAACCAGGTTATGATAAAATAAGCACAATCGGAAGCATTAGGAACATTTAAAATCAGTTGGTTTTTTTTGGGGGGAGGGGGGGAGTGGTTCTTGACTGGAATGACCTGTGTACGGTGTGTTTTCCATGAAGATAAGCAAGTCCAGAAAGTATTTGTTGGGTGTAACTGCGAATTGCAAGTTCACCCAGCTGTCCATATTCTTGAAGAAGTTTATAGATTGATCCACCAGACACATATTCCAAGTATATATAGAGTCTATCACCCACCTGTCATATCCAAAAAATCTTCGACAATAAGCATCTTTCAGTAAGTACATTCCAAAAAAAAATAGAATTGGATTAAGGCAAAAAAATATATAGTACAATACAATAACACAGAAAAATAGTTCGAATCAGAACTCTACAGCAAATCCAAGAAGAAATAGTGCTGACACATAGGATGGAGAAAGAGCAACCAAGACTTACAGTTTCACAACCATAGTACTGGACAATATTTGGATGTCGTAGGCGGTTCAATAAAGCAATTTCCTGGACAAACATCACAAGTGAAAACTTAAAACCCACGAACCATTCAAATAAATGGTGTAATTTGGAAGAGCTGACTGAGCAGAGATCATAGTGAGCAGGAATAGAGCCCTGCTGGTCAACAATCAATACACACCAAACCCCCCATAATTTTGATGCCATGGTGCTATACAGTATAGGATAAGAAACAAAGTCACAAAAGAAGGTACGACTGGCACTTAATAGAAAAGAGATATGGGAAGTAAGAATTGGATAGCTTGGAGCTTGTACACATCAACAAGATGAATATAGGCACACCTATGAGGAGTTTTAAGAGGATTGACATTCTAGAAGGGGGGAGGGGGGGAGAGAGGGAGAGAGAGAGAGAGAGAGAGAGAGAGAGAGAGAGACCACAGAAGAACTGTAATGAGGTTATCAACCTAAATTTGGTCCAAGAATTGTAATGAAGTTATCAACCTAAACCTGGTCCAGTTGGGACTTTGCCAATGCCACAACACAGGATAGGTTTCTAGAGCTCTAACAGTTTTTTAATCTTCAATTTGTATCCAGGCACTTAGTGCAACTCCTTAGCATCTAGCACACAGCCACACACTTTTACTTAAACCCATCATCCGCACACCCAGAACTTTTAGTATTTCCCCCATATTATTCAAGATAGTAATGTTCCAACCTTTATCCTGTTTGAGTGCATGCTTTGTAATAATTATTATACTCTTGCTATTTTATTTCCTCCGTTACTCCTTTGATATCCTCTTACAAAAGGTCCCAATCCATTAAAAAGAAACAAAGTTTTCTGGAAGGAACAAAAGGAAATTATATTATGCATCTTTCAGAATCTGTCTCCATGTTCGCAAGGTAAAACTATCTCCGTCTATATCTCCTCATAGCCCACTCAAAGGGGGGGTGTCTACACTGGGTGCTGTTATTGTTAGAAGAGTAGGTGGTAGTGACACTAAGCAAAATCCATTCAGGCTGAAGTTGGATAGCTTCTGGATGCCTTGTAAATTTGGGATAGCTTTTGCAAAGTGGTTAAATTTCATAGTGTTGCCTTTCAGCCTTTACCCTGATACAGTAAACAGAACCAAAGGGAAAAAGAGAACAAAAAAAATTTTGTGGGAGAATGCCAGAAGTTTCGCATAGAAAATCCACAGTTCCACACACATACCTTACAACAAATTTCTCTTGAACTAAAATGAGAATAGTTTCCAAGTCATCTACACCATTTTATTTTTTTTTTGCGGGAGTAATGGGAGGGGGTGTTCCTATATGATGTTTTCCAATAGCAACTGTAATTCTTCATGGGTCACATACACATTGTTTCACTTCAGTGGCAAATGTACAGTCACAGAATAGGGGGAAAAGATAACCTGTCCCAGCTGCTTTGCACTTTCCCTTGACTTTGGATCATCAGAAAACAGGGTAACTTCCTTCATAGCGCACATTTCACCAGTTTCACTGCATTATCAAAGAGATAGACTTGACTAAGAAACGTTCTCAACATTCAGATCCAGATACTTGTCACAGTAAATCAGTAACAAGAATCTATAAAATGTTACCAACCTGTTAAACCCAAGATAGACATGTCCAAATGTTCCTCTACCCAGTAATCTTCCCTTTTTCCAGCGTGAGCCTGGACTTGGTGGATTATCCCCCCTGGCTGGGCTTCGTGGCACAGAGGGAGATGTGGCTGCTGAATTTCCATGAGAAAAAGGGGCAGGACTTGGAATGGCAACAGGAGGAAGAGGTAAACGATGCCTCTGTTGTTTCCCATCATCACCCCAGCTTGCATGTGTTTCTGTGCCCAAACCTCCAGCTCTGGGGTGAAGAGGAGTCACTGCACCACTCTGAACATTAGAGCTTGGCCCAGGACTTGTCATTCTGGGACTAGGTATTGGGGAATACTCTGGACTGCCTCTGCTTGGTTGCCAAAATAGCTGTCCGCAAATATCGCCTCCCATAGAATTATGACCAGAGTTGTGGCCTGAACCTGGACTGGAGCACTGACCTGATCCAAGCAATGTCACATCAGGATAAGGCTTACTTGCCCAGAAAGCAGCATTCATAACTTGCTCAGTGTTGGATGCCCTCATTGGACTTCTGGAGGGGCTAGACATTGAGCTATCTGGCGCACTGCAAAAAGCACCATGTGGCGGAACCTGCAAACTAGTGACATGATTGCCCAAAGGCCGCCTTCTTGTGGAAGCGGCAGAATTTTGATTGCTTGACAGGTTATTGACAGGTCCTGGCGCTTCTCTTGAATCAGCTTTTGTAACTTTGGATGATTGATCCTTTAGCAGCACACTTGAAGGAAGGAAAGTACAAAATCAACATCAGTCAACTTATACATCCCATTTGACTTTTTTTGGAGGTTTGGGGGGGGGGGGGGGTAGATAGATCCATCCTCACCTGGAAGGGCTTCCAGCAGCAGTTCTAGGTCCAATGTCAAGATCTGACGCCTGAGGACTACGTATTCGAGAGTCAGTGAGATCATCACTTTCCACTGAGCTCTCACTTGACATAGAAGCAGTAATTAAGTCATTATCCAACTCAGAAGGATCTCCTCTACTCCTAATGCAGGAAGGCCTTGGAAAGGGGCGAAACAATGATGTCTTGGAACTTTTTTCTATTCTACGTTTTGATGATAAGCTGATCCCAGAATCAGTACGACCTACATTGGCAGGATGCAAGTCTGGGAGTGGAAGTGGTTGGGCAAGAGGCCTTTCAGCAAAACTCTGACACCTGGCAACATGCTTAGAATCCTTGGAAGGAGATGAAGATCTAGAACCTGCTCGGGATAGAGCTCCTCTCTCTGAAACAGTGTCACTGCAACGTCTACGGGACCCTCCTGAGCTACCATCCAATTTTCCTTCAGATGGACTTCTGAATTTTCTTCTCAGTGCATCGATGATTGTTTCATCACTTGTCTTCTTCTTTGCTTCTTTTGATGACTTCCCCCACCATGAAGGCATAGTTTTGTTTTTGATTAATTCAGCTCAACAAATCAGAAGGAAGACTTCCAGGGTGTACTATGTTGCCAACCTATATATTATCATTAAAAATGAGAAAGACTTAAATTCCCAAGCTCCAACACAAACTTCTGTGAAGACTTCAACAAAGCACATCACCGCTTACGATAAACTTAAGCAGATTCTGAAGATGCACCGAAATCAATTGCACATGTCAGTGATCTACAAGCAGACAGTAGAATAAGATGAATACACAGTCTTCAATGACAATTTGAGCCTCAGAGATCCAGTTATGCTATAATGCATAATACAACCTGTTCGGAAACATCAGCCGGACAAATACTGAAGTCAGATGGTAAAGCATTATAACAAGACACTGATCAGTGGCTTGTCAGCAACACTAGGAAACTATTAATATCTCTCACTCACCTTTTCAGAATCATTCATTCTTCCTCCTTATTTGAACAGGTTTTCATATAATATAAGGTTAGTACATGATTTGGCTGCTAATACTCGTGCAAAAAGAGAAAGACTAACTGCCAAACGCAGCTCAGTGCATAAAGCTGCAGCCTTCAGAACTTGCGTTTGTTAAATTGTTCTGAAGGGAAAACAGTACCACTATACTTCAACAAGATGGAGCTTCCATTTTCAGAAATAAAAGGCTTAACATTCTGCACTAACAAATGCAGCATTTACCAGCTATGGTATCCGTACTGCTATCATTACTTCATATGTATATTGCTCTTCATAACTCCTTTTGCCTTTCAGGCTTATACATAGGCAAAAGAATCAGAAATTATCCAAAAAAGCAGACACTACTCGCTCATCTGCTTGCTTTTGCATAGCCTCCATCCTATTCGTCTATGTATCAACTCCAGACTGTGTGCTTAGGAACCTAGGCATGTAAAGACGGTAAATAAAGACCCAATAACATTTTGGTTTGCCATGGCAAATTCCCTGCTAGCGAAAACAACAAATGGCTCTTGCATACATTACCGCTTGCCTACAGGTGCTGGATCCGATTGCAACAAGTTACCAAGTAGAACTGTAGGAGAGAGACTAGGCAAAAGGCACTAGAATCAACAGCCTGCAGTGCCATGACAGCCAACGTAGAGCTATGTGCTGAGCCTCAGCCCACCACTTGTTCACGTAATAGCCAAGGCCAAGGCTCAGGGTCTATGACCTTTGGTGCCCCCAGGTGCCCAACACTTAAAACCAATGCAGTTGGGCCCCCCCCCCCCCAAAAAAAAAAAACCCAAACCAAAAATAACAAATAACAAATCCTTTTGAGGTAGGTCCAGAATTGGAAATTACACCTCTTCTTAGCTTGACCATTTCCATTGCGATTTAGTATTCCATTTCCTTAGATAGTTAAGACCGAGGAGTCCATTTCAAGTCAACTTTCAAATCCAGCATATACCCCTCTTAGTCTTCCCTACCATACACCAATATCTACAATTCAATTCCCTTAACCCCTGTTATTAGTTAAACAAGAAAAGGGAAAATCCGCTCCTAATCATTAAGGGGATGTCAACATCCTTCTATACAGAAAGAAATACAACCAAAATTTTCAGTTCCATAACAACTAACTAAACAAACACAAAGCAAACCCCATCAATCCAGTCCCAGGTAAACTCATTTTGTGCTCAAGAACAAAGCCACTTGAAGAACTTCAAGATCCAAGTTCAACTCATCCTAAAAACTAAAATTCACAATAATAGCAAACAATCAGATGATGTGGCTCAACAAGCATATGCTCGATCCAGAACAGTATAAGAACTCGACATTCATAAGCAGATCGGGAATTAAGCAACAATAATCAGAACTCACCTCAAATCAGCAGCACCAAATCGCCGGAAAAAAAAAACCCATGAATCTCGAACAAATCCCTTCACAGATACTCCAGTAGCTAAAACAGTGTGCCAATGAGCTCATAAATTCAGTAACCGTACGCCATTGAAGCTCCAATCTGAAGCAAGAAAGATAAAGCAAATCCAATAGAGCACACTCCAGCGACTGTATACTGAGATATCAAGAGGAACAAATCTATGATCTGAGAAAGATAAAATAGTTTAACTAGTATAAATTGAACAGAAAAATCAGCAGAAAAATGAAACCCTAGAAATCTGATGAGAAACAATATATTCGAGGAAAAAAAAGGAAAGAGGACAGAGAAAGCAAAAAGAAAACAAAAGAAACGAAAAGAAAAGGAGGACAGATGGATAGACAGAGGATGTAAAAAGAATTCAGAATTTTGTTTAGGGAAGAGAACAGATAGATAGAGAGAGAAAGTGAGAGAAGATAGCCATGGAGAAAAAAGCACAGAGAGAGAGAGAGCGTGTCCCCTTCCCTGAGCATATGGACGTTGTCTGAGAGTCCGAGACTGAGCGTTGATTTTCCGCATTTATTTTGTTATGTTTTTTTCCTAGAACTGTTTAATATTTGCCATTTCCTTTGGGGACAAGTTCATTAACACTAATTAATCACAGAACGTCTATAATATATAGTGAAATGTCAAAAATAAGATGTTCACTCCAAAATGCCTAACTAGAAACATACTATCGATTTGTTGTGTAACTATTGTATTTCAAATCTATATCACATAAAAATTAGAGATTTAAAGTCTAAAGCATATATCATACTACTAAGAGTACATATTTATATAAGTCATATCAGCATTATATATTAAAAGTTATATATATGGCAAATACATGCTGAAAAAATATATACGTGATAAGTAGGAGTACACACTTCTAAATAGTAAATACATGATATATATTACCTTCAAAGTCTATATCATACTCTCAGGAGTATGTACTTTTTCAGTACACATCAACAAAAAAAGTATTAAAAAAATATATGACAAATACACCCCAAAGAAATATATGTAAATGAGATTCTGTGCAACTTGATTAGACACATTTTAACTACCACCGTTAAAGTTCAATAATAATAATATAGCATAGGCGAAAAGATTCCTAAAATTATCATGCTCTTTTTTATAATACAATGTGTTCTGTAGTGTAAATTTTGTTGAGTATGTGTTTCCCTAACACAAAAAAAATTGCATGTGAATTTCTATATACAATGATGTACTCGCTTGTTTGCTTAGTATAGGGAGAACTACGGATAGCAATGGGGTGGGGAATCCCAATCCTTCTTAGGCCGCCGTTTTGCATTAGGGAAAAATCTTCGTCCCTAATGGGGATGGGAATAGGGATGGGGACGGGGACAAAAAGAGATCCAATCCCCAAGTAGGAACAACGGCGGGGACAAGGTGAAATTTTACCCCGTTCCCGTCCCCGCTTACCTACCCAGAAAAAAATACTCATTCTCCATCCCCGGCTCCCCTTCCCCAATTTGGGAAAAAACTCATTCCCGTCCCTATTTATAATTAAAATTACATAAAAATTATTTGTTTATGAACATAAAATTAAGGTTAAATACATAAATTTACTTGAAAAAACCCTAACTATATAATCTCTCTTTTCCTTCTTAGACGTTGGTTGGGTTTTTTTGACTTCTTAGACTTTGATTGGGTTGTATAATTTGTGCATTGACGTTAGACTTGTGTTGCATACATTTGTTAAACTTTAACGTGGGGGGGTTGTAAACTTTAATAAAATTTGTTAGACTTGCATTCCATGGAGCCTACAAGAGCTTGGTACAATTAATTTAGCTAGGTTTGTTGGGCAATTTGATCTTTCATTCAAGATCCAACTTGTAATGTAGTTTTCACGTATAGAAGGAAAAAAATTCAAGGGTAAAAACCCACAGTGTGGCCCCATTAGAGATAGAATCCCCTCTAGGTATGCAGACAGGAAAGAATTTCTTCCTCGCTATAGGGAACGGGGAGAGGGGAGGGGGGAGTCGAGCAAGGATGCGAACGAGAACAACGAATGAGAATATGTCTCCCATCCCAAACCCCCTTGTTGCCATTCCTAGGGAGGACTACAACTATAAGAAGAGATTCAAATGCTAGATATGTTATGTTCATCATCAAGACCATCAGAAGTTTATTAAATGATACTTTATAATGGAAGAGGAAGGGTAAGATTTTGAGTCTAGAAAATGATAAGTTCATAGTTAATGAGAGGACTATCTCCTAATATGACGAAGAAGGGTGTTGTGTTATGCTATGTTATAGAGTCACTATGTTGTACACGTAGGTCAATGTTTGTAGAAGGCAATTTCATTTGCATTTTTTTTTTTATCGGACATTGGTAACTTAGCAGTTAGTTGTCTTTGTGGTATTTTCCTATTATTACATGCATGTATTACCTTCCATAACCCCTCCCAAAAAAAAAAACCCCTCCTTTTTTGTAAGCTTCATTGAAGTTTGTGTTCACCCAAAAAAAAAAAAAAAAGAGGGAGTCTCCAAAACTCAACAGGTATTTGTGACAAGACAATCCAAGGCTCAAAACTTAACATAAGCGCTTGCATTCAGGAGTCGGCTTAGTTTACCCTTCGACGTGCTTGATAAAGTAAAGTTCAACTGACCTGCATGTCCACTCAAGGCTCTAACTTGGGCTTGGCTCATCTAAATAGCCGAGCCTAAATTAATATTTTCTAAATACTCGGTTGCGAAACACTAAAAATTGATTGACTAGTATTTTGACTTAATCAAAACATTAAATGATACTCCATATGTTGTAGTCAAATAAATGCTTACACAACTATCTAAGAATGCAAAAATAGTGAGCTATTTGTAATTTATCTTTGTTTAACTCATTATTTTGTCTTAGAAACATAAGATTAGAACTTATATTTGATTTGGTCTCAACAACTAGTTATGTAAATCGTAATACACTTTCATTTTATGTATTTGCCTTTGCTTATGTGGTAAAAATTAAACAATATATTTCTAAATTTTCATTTTTTTTTGAAAAGCAAAAGTGCTATATGTAAGTAAAAATAAATCCCACCTAAATCAGCTATTCTAATTAATAGTAAATCTCGATGTGAAAACTTTAGTACGAAATAAATTAAATTTCTTCTATGCATGCAAATATTACGTGAGGACAACAAAAATCTATAAACATTAATTAATTTGGTTCTTAAAATCTCAAGATTATGAATGGCGATGGGTCGAGTCTCGGACGGATCCACATGAATTCAGAGTCTTTTGGGGGGGTGATCTGCGCTCAAATCCGTTGGGTCTGAAAAGATGGGACCAAAACCCAAGCCCTATAGGTCTAGTGGGTTCAAGAGTCCTAAACGGGTCCTAACTGTTTTTCATATTAAAATTTTTTTTTTCACATCCCAACATGGATCATCACATTCTAAAGATAAATAATTGAATTTAGAAAACATGATTTTAATATAAGAACATTCTAGCAACACAGTTCATAACTAAGTGTTTTTACTTACGTCTTACAAACCAAAAATCAAGGTTTTGGGCTACTATTAATGTTGTCTGACGAGAAAGAGTGTGTGTTTGAGTCTCAGAGATGTGACGCGAGTATGCGATGGTGTGAGTGACTGGCTGACTGCAACGCGCATATAAAAACAAGAGTGGCAAGTGACTGTCAAAGCGAGCATGCATGTGAGGGATTGTGGAGTGAGCCTGTGAGGGACTGTGAGCGAGCCTATGAGCAACTGAATGATGGATGAGTGAGGCTGCGCATTGAGGAGAGTAGAGAGAGAAACAGACAGCATCTCGCAGTGAATGGGAATAGTAGAGAGAGAACTGACTAAGGGTCGGACGTAGGAGCGACGCAACAACTAACAAGACAACTTAGGGTTTTACTGGTTGAGAGTTTTTAAGCTTTAACTAGTTTAATCAATTGATTGCCACATTTTTTTTTAATACAAACGTGTCTTAAGAAGGTTTCAAGGTTAGTCTAGGCCAAGTATTTTCATATCAAAACATAGACTCGACTCAGGACCCTTAAACCCAGACCCAGTTATAAGCCATAGGGTCCCATTTAACTGGACTCAAACCCTTTAATTTGAGTCGAAGATGACGGGTCTGGGAAGGTTCCAAGACCCCACTGTCTTCCCTAATCAAGATACTAATATTGAATTCTTGATTTTAAATCCTCTTTGACAACTAAAAAAAGAGGAAGATTTCTTCTGTTTTTTACCCCAAAGTCACACGCCCACCTTATTCGAGGTTGATTTAATGAGATTATAATGAATATAATTAGTTTTAGTAGATCAAACTCTGCCTTTTTCACAATTTTTTTTAATTGAATATCAACAAAATAAAGATGAGTTACATCCTTAAAGAAGATTCCATTATTATTGACACAAATATCGAGTGTAAATGTTTTATTACTAATTTGATAAATCCATTAAAAATTAAAACACCTCCCACATTGATTTTGGGCATCTTTTTCCACCCTTTTCCTTCTTTCTAGATGTGTTTTTTAAAATGTCTCAATTATTCACAGGACTCAACGATATGATAACTAATTAAAGTGAAACTCAGGAAGAGAGAGAAAATCAAGGGGGGATGAATATATAGACTATACAAGAGAGTGGACGAGTTTGCTCCATGCAAATGCAAGTTGGAAATTCCAGCCAGTACGAATCGCTTAGTTTTTAGGCGGGTTAGGACCCACACTTGGCGGCTTTGTTCTGTTGACTTGGCGTATACGCTTGATCAACCAAAATCACAGCCGTTCATTTTTGGGTGATGGAGTTGCTTTTGGAATCCAAGAATAATTTTGCTTGCACTTTTGTAATTAATCATGTAATGGATTCATAATATTATTTAACATATTTTTCTTTTTTGAAAAAAATTGGGATCAGAAGATATGGATCGTCAACGAAAATCAACGTTTGACAGTGAAATTATTGCGTGCTTCTTAGGTTAAGATTAAAGTTACTACTTTTTTTTTTTTATTTCGTCGAATAAGTCTGGTTGAATGAATACTTAATCTGTTGATATTTGATAAGGTATATTATCATTACTATTTATTTTTTTACTATTGTGTATTAGGGTTTTGCTCCCCCTTCTTTTTTTCTTTTTCCTTGATCAACAAAAAAGGTGTGGATTTTCTCCCATCGCCTTCTATGATTGTGATATTTTATTGACTGTTATTTAATTACGAAAAATGTATAATCGATATTGAATATTAAAACACATGTTAAAATTGTAACTTCAATTAGAAAAAGGATGTCGGATCATAGGATGGATGAACTAATAAAATATTATTGAGATTTAAATGAATGATACTTTTATGAATACTCGCACTAAATTAAGTAGAATCTTGATAAAGAGAAACACGCATGTATCAAAGAAGAATATTTTATTAAAACTTATTGTTGAAACTCAAACAAAACAAAATAGTTTTTTTTACCGATAGTAAAATTTCAGACACCAAAATAGTTTATTAATTAAATTATTAATGTAGTTTTCTCACATGAAGATAGTTTACAAATAACAGAATTTCTAACACCAAATGTATATTCTCAAGTTTTTTATTTAAATTTGTACAAAATTATGTGTTCATGTCATGTGTACGGAATCTTTTATGAGTCAAACAGCACACGTTAAATTGCATGGAAAAGATTCAGTCAATAATATTGCAAGAAAAGGCTGAGAATAGAACACCCCCCTCTGATAAGTTATGGGAAGGTTCTCAGAGATATCTCTCTGTAAATAGGAATTCGTGATAATTTAACAAAGAAATCAAGCATTCTTTTACTCAGTCTAAACAGTGTCCAGGATTAGACTGGTTGATTTGGTCTCGCTGAAAATGCTGACATTTGAATGCATCAAAGTCTCTCTTTGTTTACCTTTGTCTGCACGAGGCTTTCAATTCTCATGAAAATGACCCCCCCCCCCCAACCCCCCCTGCGTACAAGATTAGGTTGATGGCAAAGAGCAAAAAGTCCATGACCACTACCTCCATATATGATATCTTGACTTTTTGAGGTCAATGTAATATCAGAAAATATAGTAATTTATCAAGTCAACCTTTCCAAAATTGAGATTTAAATAGATTTGATATATTATAATGACAGTCATTCTATCTATTTTAACAAATTAAGCATAATATATGATATAATAAAATATAGAATTACGCTAACTTTCGCATGGCACTTGATATATTTTGTGTTTTCGTCGATTTTGAATAAGATACAAACATAGATAACTTTTTTTTATTAAAAACAAACTCCTTTTTCAGACCTCTTTTGGAACCCATCACCTATTTTTATTATTGTATATATAATTTGGTTAGATGAAACAATAGTCTTATTTAAGATAAGTCCTTCTAGCGTAAGGTGTGTGTAAAGGTTGTTGCCCTTCGGCCAACGGTAGGGATTGTTCGTCGTCAGGGAGGCTCTGGTGCGGGCAGGTTGTGTTGATCATCATTGTGTGAAGTGCTGATTACCCTGTTCCTTGTTAGCATGGGTGTGGGAGACTAACCTTTTCTCACAAAACCATAATTTGCTAACTGGGTAATAATGGGGTTGGAGCTGTGAAAATCGATTGCAGAACGTCTGACGAACATGTTTGTTGGTGTGGATGAGGAGAACCTTGTTGGGATTGGTAAATCCCTTAACTTATTGCAGATCAATATTAACAAACCCTATGAAAGGGTATTGGAGTTAAAGTGGGGGTAAGTCTATAATGACCTAAACCTAAGATTCGTGTTAATTAGTTCAAATGATCTTAATCACAATAATCAAGTTAGGCGCTGCATTTCAATTTAGCATTTTATGTATGTATGTATATATATTTGCGCATTGCAGTGAAACGATGATGCGGCTGTGAAATGAACATTGTAATGCTCTTTAAATAATTCTTTCAAGTTCTAGTAAATATTTGAATATCCGCATAGTAATAATAAATAAATAAATAAATAAAATAGCCTAATTGTTAAAGGACTAATTTGTGAAGTAATAATAACAATAAACTAATAATGTAATAATAATAAAAAAAAGGAAATGAGAATGTCTTCTCCCGAATTTATATCTAAAGGATGTAAAATTTAAATTTATTAATTCTAGCTAGAATTACTACTTCAAAAATATACCTATATATATAATTGTATCATATAAATATATATATATATATATATATATATATATATATACATATATATATATATATGTATATGTATATGTATGTATATAGTCAAAAAATAATAATAAAATAAAAGGAGGTTGGATAAATACAAAAAAAAATCTCGAAAAGGGGGTTAGGTGTCAAGAAATAAAAGGGATGAAAAAAAATAGAGTAATTAAAATGCAAAGTATAAATCAACTAAACTAATTAACAAAACAAAAGAAAAAAATTTAAAGGCAAAATCCAATCGACTTGTTTTCCTCACTCCTTTGTGTGTGTTTGAGTGAATATTCTAGTGAGTTGAGATGTGAGAACCCTAAGTCCCACTTAATTCAATTTTGATCTTTTATGTATAAATTTTGTTAGCAAATGATGTAATTAACATTGATGAGTATTTATTCGTAAATTTCTTGAATCATTGTGGTGGTTTGAATTTAGTTGTGAACTTGAAGGATTAGGATGAGCGTGGTGAGTGAGAGTTTGCAAATTATTTTGCATATTAGTTGTTTATGGTGATGATGAGGTTGATTTTGAGGCCTATTGGAAATTGAAGTAGAATAAATGTTGGGTGAATGAGTTATGGCCATGAATGTTGAGAAATTAGGGTTTATGGCTTGAATTACATTCAAGTTAATTATAGGGATTATTAGTGTTTAAGTGAGTGTTTAAGTGAGCTAATTGGTGATTATGATAAGAAATATATGTTTATATATGAGGTTAATAAATGTTATGTTTTGACCACAAATAATTAACGGTTGTGATTTAAATAAAGACGCAAGGTTGATTTTGGGTTATTTGGTGATTTAAGCAAAGTATAATGAATGTTTGAATAAAGGTAATGAGAATTGGGTGATTGAAGTTTGGGTGTGTATGTTATCATAAATTGGTGAGTGAGGTTAAGGTTGTGGTTGGATGAGAAGTTAAGCTTATTCAAGTTACTTTAATTGTGTTAGATTAATATTAATTAATATTTGAATGAGGTTAATGGGTTATATATGTGTTAGAAAGGTATGTGTGGTCATGGATATGGTGATTAATGTTCTGGGATGATGTTTATCCTAATTATGTTTATTTTCAATTATGTAGTTTCATTAGTGTTTAAATACGAACTTCATGCTAACTAGATGGGAATGTTTGTATATGAGGTGTGTGAGGACATATGTTATGAAATAGTTATCAAGTGTAGATAGAGGGAGAGAAAGGAATGAGTAATTTGTGAGTTGAAATGACTATCATAATATGTCTTCGTGAGTTATTTCACTAATACTAATTGCATGATGGAGACTCAACTCCTGAAACCAAGTTTATAAAGTCGCCTTAAACAGTATCATAAACCAAAGTTTAATGGCTAACAGCGATTTGTTAAAGAGGAAAACAATAGCGATAATAATACCGTTAATAGTAACTGTGGTAAAGATAAGGTGGCCATAATAATAATAATAATAATAATAATAATAATAATAATAATAATAAT
>JACYFF010019584.1:102608950-102622974 GCA_017589665.1 Selenicereus undatus
ATAATAATAATAATAATAATAATAATAATAATAATAATAATAATAATGGTTGTTGATGTCGTTAATAACAAATTCAAGATAAATCACACTATTATGTCATGATAATATGTGTTAAATGATCGTTAGTCGTGGGAAGGAGAGGAACAAAAACAAAATAAAATGGAATCCAATTGAATCAATAATAATGGCTACACTAATAGTTGAAAGAGAAGTCACTAGGATTTAAATCATGTATTAAACCCATAAATTTAATAAAACCTCCAAACCTTTCACTAATCGAGAAAAGAATTACATATTTGGAGTAGAATTAAGGCCACCTTTGTCGCTTCAAGCTGCAGCCAATGATTTTTCACTAAAACGGAGAGAGATTTTCAAAGACCAGGCACGTACATTGTCTGTGCTCTTCGAAACCTCACATATTTCTCAAGCTATGCAAATCAATACAATATTCATATAATGAATCAGTTTATGGGATGTTTTGTCGCCTAAGTAAGTGGTCTCATCAATTATCAATCTTCAGGGCTTATGCCCCTTAATTTAACCGCGCGGCTGCAACTCTGGCTTTCTGAACGACCTGGGAGGTATGCACCTATCTCAAAATCGCTGCAGACATCAACCAGGGGGTCCACTTCCAAATAGTCGGCAAATCAGTTTTACTCATACATTCTCTCTCTCCTATTTGCAAAATAAAATGTTTTGAAATGCCGGCGCCCAACTAATTGAATTCGAAGTTTATTTTACTGCATAGGGATGTACGTGCTGAGATTTGGCTCATAGTTCGAATATTTTCATGTTTTTTGTTTTAGGCAAATGATCAGTAAACAGTCCTCCCACTGACAAACCAGAAGGTAGCAGGAAATGAACGGGCGTCACAATTCCTTTTGCTAAGGTTTTGCTAGCCAAAGGCTCACAGTGATTTATAGGCTAGCACTCCTAGGAATCTGATGGTTGTACATTCCTTTGGATGATGCGTTTGTTAATATTGGGTAAACATACGTCGAGTAACATGTGTATCAGAAACTTTATAAATGCTTTAGTGTGGTTATTTCACTTATTTGGTGGGACGAGTAATTAAATGAGCAATGTAATGATACAGGCAATTTCAATTAGCCTTGTTATGTTATGGAGCGGTGGTAATGCGTCCAATCAAATGACTTCCGCTGCTAATTAATAATTTATGAGTACTTAGGTTACACTAATCAGGCATTAGAAAGGGGGGGTTGCAGTTGTGGTATCAGCTGTAACGCCCCCGCCGCCCAAAAAGAGCAGGCGTGTCACCGCCGTGGACACTCGGTCAGGAGCGCCCACAAAGCTCTATGAACTTATTGACCTTAATTAACCTATTCATAAGTCATAGCAGTGGAAGCACTTATCGAAATCTAATAAAGTTCGGAAGGGTCAATCTTAAAATATGCATTACATACATACTTAAGCCATATTCTAAATGGTCTTACACATGTGCAAATCAAAAATGCACTCAGAATTGTATTTATTACATCCATAACACAACACATACGACGAGAATTGCATTCCCATTTCAGCTACCCAAAAGGGGTCCTTCGCAAATAGCTAATCTTCTAGCGTTTCCGTGATCTCCTTAGCTTCCAAAAACCTGAAAAATGGTAAGGTCATGAGCTCTCCGAGCCCAGTGAGTAACCCTTACCATCCCCGCTATTGCACTTTGCACATTAACCGGTTAACACATAAGCACACAGTACACGTATCTTATGACATCTAAACATAACATCTCATATATCATATAGGGGACGATAAGAGGACACGCTTATGTTTCAAGAATAAAAAAAGCACTTATATCGTTCATATCTAATATGTTCATGAATATCACAAGCACACACACATTTCTGTTATGAGGTAGGCAATTAGATTAATTTAGCCGCACTTGTCCCATACCAGGTACGTTTCAAGGACCCACGTTTACACTTAAGTCCTTGAACACGCTTTGCTGTTAGTTTATTCACTAAACTAACCATGATTGTCCCACAACAATCATGTCTTTTGGGCTCTTAGTCCTCACTGGAGTCCAAAAGAAAGTAAAACCTGCTAAACAACCTAACGGCCCGCTCATAACCATAATTGGCGCACACGTCAAAGCAACTTTATCACAAAAGTTCACATACTAGCCATAAATACATAACGCGTATCTTAAAACATGCTTATCAATCACACATGCATTTCAAAATCAATCACAAGCTCATAGACATTTTAAATAAACCTTCAAATCCAAATCCAAATCCAAAATTCAAAACTAAGATCAAAATTAAATTCATAACTTATCCAAATTTGAAATCTAAATGAAACCCAATTCCACATCATATCCAAAATCCAAATCCAAGCTAAACTATTCCATAACATATCCAAAGTTCAAATCCAAGCCAAAATCAATTTCACAACACATCACATATCTTTAATTGATTGCAAAACTTTTAGTTTAGGGGAATTCAACTCATGACTCACGCAAAGAACCATCACAACACAGAGGTGACAAACACATCCTGGTGGGCTAGCAACGGCTCAAACATATGGTATCAACCAATGGTGGACCAGCCGCAACTCATTCATATGGTCCCAATCAGACACCCAATGCTTTGAAGGATGCAAACTGCCCATAATACAAACCATGGAATCACATTCATATCCTAGTAAGTTTAGGCCGAAACCCTCCTCACTAGGGACCCACATGGCGCACACACATACACAAAGTCGACATTCATATCCCAGGGAATTGGTTATAGTCCCACTAGGCGACCTGAACATAACGACAGTCACTACTATGACCATAGCTCTAGAACGTTCTGTAATAGCCTCAGTCAAGACACGAATTTCTTTCCCCAAAAACATAACTTAATGAAATCATATAATCATATTTTTATTCTCAAAGAAATTCAATTCCACAATTTGAACAAAAACATAATAAAAACAAAGCATAATTCCACCCAACATCCTTTCACAAGTTTCCCATACTTCATCACACAATCAGAATTCTTAAGAAGCTCAACAATGGCTTTTTAATATCTAATGTACAGATTAAACACACAAATAATTCATAATTACACTAAACAAGGTACTTTAACTCACAAATTCATAACGCACAACATACACATCCAATCTTCACCAAAATTTTCAGAAAATTAAAAAATAACGTATAGATTCTAACGCATAAATTTCATGATTTTTTTTCTAGGCCCATCATTCCTAAAAATTCAAACAGTCAGCCAAAAGAATCAAAAGTCTGCGAATTCAACTCAAAAATTCATAACTTTTAGCATACACCACCAAAATTCACAAAAATTTACCAGAAATCACCCCATATCATGAGGAATATACAGTAATAATTTGATAAGTTTTATCCAAGCAAACCGTTCATAACAAATTAAAACAGTAACCGAAATCAGGTACCAAAACAAGGCAGTCTCAATCTAAAATTCATAACTTCTGAAATACACATCCAAAATTCATGAAAATTGACAGAAATTTTCCATACATCCTCAGCAGTTTACAGTAAAATTTTCATAATTTATATCCAACCCAATAGCTCACAGTAATCCAAACACCATCTGAATTTACACACTGAAAACAGGGCAGCTTCAAATAAAATTCCATAACTTATAAACTACACATCTAAAATTCATGAAAATTTACCATAGGTTTCCTAATATCCTGGGTAACCTACAGTAACAATTTCAGGATTTTTCGTGCATCCAATAATTCACAGAAAATCCAAAAGTACTATCTGCATTATCTGAAAATTCCACCCCATTTTCTACCATAATATTCAACCAAAAACAAGCAATCAACCCAAAAATCCAAAGTATAGCATGTATATGAACAAACCCACAACATAAATACCAATTCAAAACACTCCCATAACCCTAAAATCACAAACCACCATAAAAATTTTAGTTGTGGGTTTCTACCAATTGAAATTAGGGTTCTAATATACTAAACCTTAAAACCTCATATTCAAAGCTTCAATTCGAATTCAATTTTACAATTTTGAGTAGGAATCTCAAATTTAATCTCCCCCTAATCAATTTTAGGTTGAGAAGGCCAAGAATTACTCACATGGAATTGAAATCAAAATCAAAACTGTAATCCCTTTCTCCTTCTTCTTCTTCTTCCCCTTCTTCTTCTCCTTTTCTTCTTCTTCTTCTTCTTTCCTCTCTGCCTCTCTCTATCGTGTGTGTGTGTTTTGTGTTGAAGAAGAAAACCAAAACAAAACCCCCTCCCCTTTTGGATAAACTCACGTGCAGTAAAACCCCCTTTTTCCATTCTTTTTTTTTTGCCGACTATCTCCTTTTCTTCTTCCCTCTTCCCCCCCCCTTTTTTTTGAAACAAAGCCTTAGTAATATACTCACTCAACAAACTATTCCCAAAACACAATCATATTAACTTGAAATACATATATATATCTAAAATAAAACACATAAAATACATACACATTAATTAGGAATTCACACCTGAATCAAAATTAGTAACCAAAAATTTCGGGGCGTTACATCAGCTTAGATTAAAAAAGTCTGAGGTGCCAAAAAGCGCAAAGGGTCCTAGGGCCCTGAGCACGGGCTTCGAGACGAAGGCACAGACTTTTTAGACGCGATGCACACTTTTACTAAAAAATGCTTGAAAATCATTCCAAAACCATATTTCTTCTAAAATCAACTAAATAATGGCATCATATAAATGATTTTCATCAAAAAAAAGGGAATTAATTAAACACGACAAAACACAAATAAAGCATTAAACACAGCTCAATTAGATTACTATAAATTGAACCCCAAAAATGTAACACATGCTGCCAGCATGCCAGGAAGGAAGAAAGAGAGAGAGAGAGAGAGAGAGAGAGAGAGAGAGAGAGATTAAGAAGCACAAAAAAAAAGTAAGGGCTCGGTTCGATTGCAACATTGGAAGAGGCACCATTTTCGACCTCCTTGAAGTTGAAAAAAAAACAAAAGGAAACAAAGAAAAACCTTCTGTGGTTGTCCAATAACTGAGGAGAAGGATGGAGAAGGAAGTCTGAAAGAAGATAGAAGAACAAAGCATTTACTAGATTGTTGTCACCACGGTTAGAGTTTTCAGCTCCAAACTCATGTTCAATAGTAGCAATATGCTTTGTTTACTTTTGGTAACATCTTGATTGAAAGGCTTCGACAAACAAAAAGAGGGGTCGAGGCCCCTTGAAGTTTTTTTTTTCTTTTTTTTCCCCAAATGGTCTGTTATGATCTATAAAGCGCAGGCTTTGGGCCTCGTTCTGAAGCCCAGAAAATCCCAAAAAAGCGCGGGCTTTAAGAATGGGCTGAACTTGATCCATTCCAAGGCGCAAGAGGGTGGACTTCGGGCTTTTGTGAGCCTAGGTGCGGGCCGGGCGCGCTTTTTTAAACACAGGGTATCAGAGCCAGGTTTGCAAATCACTGTGAGCATAGGACGCTCGAAAACTAGGATGTATGTGTTTGTGATAATAATATAAGTAAATTGAGTTTTCTTTAGGGGAAATTTATGTGTAAAGGTGGCTTATACCCTCTTCCTATTATTTTCATGTTTAGATGGCTCATCCAGGAGTGCCTGCGGACCCGTATGACATTCACATGGCACTGCAGACTTCAGTAGTGACTTATATCTCTACCCTGCATGTGGCCATGGTGGCCCACATGCAGGAGGACCCTCTATCCGAATTTCACGACGTGATGGCCCGTGTGCGCAGACTGTTGTGGTCTTTACCTCTCGCTGCCCCTTGGCACGAGTTTAGACTACGATACCATGACTTCATGGTTACATGAGACCCATGGCCCGATGCGGCGCGGTTCCAAATCTTAGGAGCTTAGTATGTGATTACTATAGACCTATCGCTACGAGAGGAGTTGGAGTTGAGAGGCATCTCTTATGATATCCTCCCATGTATTTTTTCTTCCCTTGATATGCACCCACCTATCGTTCCACCCCTACCCCAATCGGCCCAGGGCCCACCGCTCTCGCCCCCGCCTTCGCTGCCTCCCGTTCAACCGCCACGTGCTTCTCTGCAGGCTGTCTCAGGAGATGAGGTTCATATAATCAAGGAGGTGCCGAGTTTCCCAGAGCTCATAAAAGTGAGTTCTGATGAGGATAAGATGGAGCATGAGGGTGAGATGGAGCTTGACAAGCCAGAGAAGGAGGTGGGAGAGAATGGGCCCTTAGAGGAGGGGCTAGTGCATCACGAGAGTGATCCCGAGGACGAGGATTCGGAGATGCAGGATTTTGATAGTGACTCAGGAGAGGAGGATGATGATTCCTCCAACCCGATTACGATCCCTCTTGGGATTGTTAGGCATGATCCTACTCATGCTTATGTGTTAGGCCTGTTTTGATTATTTTGTTTTGGGCAGCTGGTATAGTGTGATATTCTTTTGTTCATGGCATGTATATATGATTAGGGCTAACAAAAAAACCCGTACCCGCCTAAAACCCGCAAAACCCGCCCCAATGGGTATGGGTATAGGTGGGGAAAATTGAAAAAAATGGGTATGGGATGGGTATTGCTAAAATGGGTATGGGTATGGGTATAGCTCGTACCTGCCCCATACCCGTTTTATTAATACCCGCCTCGTACCCGTCTCATACCCGCCCCATTTAAAACCCATACCCGTTTGTTTAAAGTTCTAATTTGTTACTTGTAATTGAATATTTTGTTAGTTGCTTTGAGTTATATGATATTCCAAATTTCGACAGAATATTTTGTTTCAAACTGTAATTGTCAAGTGCTAATTTATTGTTTTGATTGGCAAATTTTTAGTTGTATTTGATGTGATATGATATGTCATCGGAAGCTTAGTGTTAATGTGACATATTGAGTATTTGATATCGAATATGGGTACAAAATGGGTTTAATTCTTTTTTGTCTATATGTACCCGAATAAAACCCGCATACCTGCTATACCCAATGGGTATGGGTATGGGTATAACTTTACAATACCCGATGGGTATAGGTATGGATATGGGTATTAATTTTAAAAATGGGTATGAGTGAGGGTACGACTAAACCCGCCCCGTACCCGCCCCATTGCCACCTCTAATATGATGTATGTAGGCAGCCTAACTTGACCAGCTGTGACGAGGTGTCCGCCTTTTCTTTTTGTGTTCAGGGCGGATTTGACTTGGTAACACAACTTCAATTAGTGACTAGGGTGAAGGATTAGGTTAGGAGCCTCAGTTAGAGGGCGGGGAAGGTTATCGTGAAGAATTGTAATATTCTTTTGATTTTGAATGAACTTTCCATATCTATATATATGTACATGTTTATGCAATAAAAGTAATGTTTGAGTTAAATTGAGTTTTGATTATGAATGATTACTGTTTTATGATAATGTTATACAAATTGAAATAATAAGCTTTGCTTATGTGATTTAGTATTACAGTATGTCAAAGCTTGTGAACAACAATCAGAATAGTAAGGAAGATGAACCCCAGGGTTCAAGTAATCGGGTAAATGAGGACCCCCAGCAGAACCCTAGTGGAGACCCAACAGTGGCCTTGGAAGTGTCTAGTAGTGTGGAGGATCCGAATTATTAGAAGAATTTAGTAATTGAGCTGATGAAAAGGATTCCTCATGCATCCCCTACGCCCCCTGTACCTCCAGAAAATTCTTCAAAGTCTGGCAAACTAGCTAATAGGGTAGCTCAATGCAATCCTAAGGTTTATAATAGAAACCTTGACCCTGTAGAGCTGGAGGACTGGATTAGGGGAATGAAAAAGATATTTGCAGTAGTTGAAGTGCCTGAAGAGAAAAAAGTCAACATAGGAACCTTCTATTTGGCTAGTGAAGCAGATATCTGGTGGCGTACTGTGAAAGATAAGTTACAAGAAACCGAGCTCACTTGAAGGCTAAGTTTCTTCCAGAACTTAAGGTTAAGTTCTATCCAATCACAGTCCAACGACAAAAGGAGAAAGAATTCATGGAGTTAAAGATGAGTTGGAATATGACAGTAAAGCAATATGCCCGTAAGTTTATGGAGTTATCAAGGTTCACTCCAGATTTTGTGGCAACTAAAAGACTGAAAATGAGAATGTTCGACGAAGGATTATCCTTTTATATTCGGAATCAATTAGCAGGCCAGCCAATTCAAACTTACCAAGAGCTATATGAAAGAGTTGTTGAGGTGAGCGAAGGGTGAGTTAAGGGCTTTGAATCTAGGAAACCAAAAGAGGAAGTGAAATGATTGCGATACGTCAAGCGAGAATGTTGTGCAGAAGAAACCTGCTGCTGGCCCCGACAAGAGTCGTCCAGTGGCATCAAAGGGGCCTTGTGCCAAGTGTGGGCGAACAAACCATACTACAGCTGAGTGCCGTATAGGTACTGATAAGTGCATGTGGTGTGGAAGCCTCGACCATTCAATTGCTACCTGCCCCCGAAAACAGAAAGCTGTGGAAAAGGGAGTTGTAAGGAAAAGGGAGTTGTAAGGCCTATACCACCCCCACGTCAAGGGAGCCTGCCCTCGAAGCCCCCAATAGCAGGACGAGCCTACATAATGAGCAGAAAGGAAGCTAAAATTTTGGTACGGTTGCCATTGGAACTCTCTTTTTAAATTCAAAATCATTTTGTGTTTTATTTGACTCGAGGGGCAACTCATTCATTTATACCACTCAAGCTGCATTACAATTGAATTTGAAACAAAATAAGGAGTGAGCGAACTATAGAGTTAGTTTGCCAAATGGGCAAGTGATAGAATGTCTTGTCCTTTATAAGTATGTTCCTATTGTAATAGCTGAGCATGAGTTCCTTAGGGACTTGATTCAATTTGATATGTTAGAATTTGATATAATCATGAAAATGGACTAGTTGACTGTTTATGGGATGAGCATAGACTGTAAGGACCTTAAGGTTATTTTAAAGGACACCGAAGGTCGGGAAGTATGTTTTTATGGGGGGAGAGTTAGGAAGGAGTATTCTATAATTTCCATCATGAAGGCAAGCTAGATGCTAAGACAGGGGTGCATAGGATATTTGTGTTATGCCACTGAAGTTGAAGAAGAGGAGACAACGATAGAAAATATTCCTGTAGTTTGTGAATTTCCTAATGTTTTCCCCGAGGAGTTACCAAGCCCACCTCCTCAAAGGGAGATTGACTTTCAGATTGAGTTAATTCCTAGTGCACAACCCATTTTAAAAGCCCTATATAGGATGATACCAACTGAACTCAAGGAGTTAAAAACTCAGTTGGATGAGTTAATACAAAAAGGATTTATCAGGCCAAGTGTTTCACCATGGGGAGCTCCAGTGTTATTTGTGAAGAAAAAGAATGAAACCGTAAGGTTGTACATAGATTATTGGGAGTTAAATAAAATAAACATTAAGAATAAGTATCCTTTACCTCGGATAGATGATCTGTTTGATCAGTTACAAGGAGTTGGGGTATTTTCAAAGATTGATTTAACGTCTGGCTATCACCAACTTAGAATTGAGCCGGAGGATATTCCCAAAATGGCCTTCAGGATTAGATATAATCACTATGAGTTTACTGTGATGCCTTTTGGGCTAACAAATGCTCCTGCTGCATTCATGGATCTCATGAATAGAGTTTTCAGACCATATCTGGATAAATTTATGGTGGTTTTCATAGATGACATTCTGATATACTCCAAGGACAAGGAGGAACATGCGAATCATTTGAGGACTGTGTTACAAACCTTGAGGGAACATCAGTTGTATGCCAAACTGAAAAAGTGTGAGTTTTGGCTAATCGAAGTGACATTTTTTGGAACATATAGTTACTAAGGAGGGAATCAAAATTGATCCTTAGAAGATAAATGTGGTAATTGAATGGCCTAGACCTACCAATGTGACAAAAGTAAGGAGTTTTCTGGGTTTAGCATGATATTATAGAAGATATGTGAAAGATTTCTCAAAGATTGCATCTCCACTCACCAACCTGTTGAAGAAAACCACTAAATTCAAGTGGTAAGATAAATGTGAAGAGGCATTTCAAGAACTAAAGAGACCATTAACAACAGCGTCTATCCTTACCTTGCCTGAAGAGGGAAAAGAGTATACTATTTATAGTAATGCTTCTACGAGCGGGCTGGGCTGTGTCTTGATGCAGGATAACAAGGTAATAGCCTACGCCTCTAGGCAACTCAAGCCTTATGACAAGAACTATCCTACTCATGATTTAGAGTTAGCTGCGGTAGTTTTTGCCTTAAAAATCTGGCGACACTACCTGTATGGAGTGCCATGCAAGATTTACACTGATCACCAAAGCCTAAAGTATATCTTTACTCAAAAAGAGATCAACTTAAGACAACGATGATGGTTGGAGTTGCTAAAGGATTATGATTTGCAAATTCAATATCATCTTAGAAAGGCGAACGTAGTGGCAGACGCACTCAGTAGAAAGACCCAACATGGTTTAAATGCAATGACGAATACTCAACTTGAAATTTTGAAGGATCTCGAAACCATGGGTATCGAGCTTGTGTTACCTGGATACATAGATAGGTTAATAGCAACACTGGAGGTGCAACCTTCCATACTAGAAGAAACTAAGGCAAGTCAAAAGGATGATGCAAAGCTTGAAAAGCCCCGGTGTAATGTTGCACAAGGGAAATCACTGGGTTTTGTAATACATGAAGTTTCAGAACAGATTGTGTGTGCCCAATAAAGAGGAGTTGAAGAGAAGGATTCTAGAGGAAGCCTATAACACTCGATACTCAGTACACTCAGGAGGAACAAAAATGCATAGGGATCTGAGACCATTTTTCTGGTGGGAAAACATGAAGAGAAAGATTACAAAATATGTAGATCAGTGTTTGACGTGTCAAAAGGTGAAAGCTGAACACCAGCGCGTTGTAGATGAATTGAGACCTTTAGAAATCTCTACCTGGAAAAGGGATTCAACATCAATGGATTTTTATTATGGGATTGCCCCTATTTGCTTCAAGGAAGAATACTATTTCGATAATTGTGGACAAACTCACCAAATCTGCTCATTTTATACCAATTTATGACACTTAGGGTGTAGAGAGACTAGCCCAGCTATATGTCTAAGAAATAGTTCGACTGTATGGCATACCAAAGGATATAGTGTCTGATCGAGATCAATGGTTCCAGGCTCGATTTTGGCAAGCCCTGCAAAAACCTTTTGGCACCAAGTTAAATTTTAGCAGCTCATACCACCCTGAGACTGATGGACAAACTGAGAGGGTAAATCAAATCCTGGAAGATATGCTTAGTCCATGTGTGCTTGACTTCCAGGGAAAGTGGGAAGACTATCTACCATTGGTGGAGTTCTCTTACAATAACAGTTATCAATCCACCATTAAAATGGCCCCTTTTGAAGCACTATATGGAAGAAAATACAGAACTCCATTGTGTTGGAATGAGCTTGATGAGGCATTAATCTTAGGGCCTGCTCAAGAAACCACTAAAATGATAAGGAAAATTCAAGAACATATCAAAGCAGCCCAAAACAGACAGAAAAGTTATGCAGACAAAAGAAGAAGATCATTAGAGTTTCAAGTGAGGGATAAGGTATTGTTAAAGGTGTCCCCAGTTAAAGGAGTTAGCATATTCAACCTCAGGGGCAAACTGAGTCCCCGATACATCGACCTTAATGAAATTATTGGAAAATTAAACCATGTGGCTTACAGATTGGATCTACCATCAGAACTTGAGCATGTGCACAGGGTTTTTCACATTTCATAGCTCCAAAAATATGTTTCAGATCTAAATCATATCATCATAACAGATCCAGTAGAAGTTGCTAAAAACCTAACGTACGAGGAGCGTCCCGTAAAGATATTAGATTACAGAGTTAAGCAACTTTGAAACAAAAGCATTCCTCTGGTTAAGGTCTTATGGACCAACCATAACTCAATAGGGGCTACGTGGGAAACCGAGGAAGACATGAGGAGCAAGTACCCACACCTCTTTGAGGTACGAACAATGTTTCTTTCCCATTGCAAGTTTCGAGGACGAAACTTATTTCAAGGAGGAAGACTGTAATGGCCTGAACCTAAGATTCGCGTTAATTAGTTCAAATTATCCTAATCACAATTAATCAAGTTGGGCGCCGCATTTTAATTTAGCATTTTATGTATGTATGTATATATATATTTGCGCATCGCAAGTTGAAACGACGACGTGGCCTTGAAATGAACATTGTAATGCTCCTTAAATAATTCTTTCAAGTTCTAGTAAAAATTTGAATACCCGCATAGTAATAATAAATAAAAAATAAATAAATAAGATAGCCTAATTGTTAAAGGACTAATTTGTGAAGTAATAATATCAATAAATTAATAATGTAATAATAATAATAAAAAGGAAATGAGAATGTCTTCTCCCAAATTTATATCTAAAGGATGTAAAATTTAAATTTATTAATTCTAGCTAGAATTACTACTTCAAAAATATACCTATATATATAATTGTATCTAATATATATATATATATATATATATATATGTAGTCAAAAAATAATAATAAAATAAAATAAAATGAAATGAAATAAAAGGAGGTTGGATAAATACAAAAAAAATAATTTAGAAAAGGAGGTTAGGTGTCAAGAAATAAAGGGGATGAAAAAAAGGAGTAATTAAAATGCAAAGTATAAATCAACTAAACTAATTAACAAAACAAAAGGAAAAAAAGTTTTAAGGCAAAATCCAAAACCCCAACGTTCCAACCCAGAAGCCGCCCTCTCCCCTGTCTCGCTGCCCTGTTCGGCCACCTCCCCTGCCTCGCCACCACCGCACCCCGACCGCCCTTAGCCACCGAAAATCGCCGCCCACTGTCGCCAGAAGTCGTCGCCCTCCAACCGGCCTGTTTTCCTCACTCCTTTGTGTGTGTTTGAGTGATTCTAGTGGGTTGAGATCTGAGAACCCCAACTCCCACTTAATTCAATTTTGATCTTTTATGTATAAATTTTGTTAGCAAATGATGTAATTAACATTGATGAGTATTTATTCGTAAATTTCTTGAATCATTGTGGTGGTTTGAATTTAGTTGTGAACTTGAAGGATTAGGATGAGCGTGGTGAGTGAGAGTTTGCAAATTATTTTGCATATTAGTTGTTTATGGTGATGATGAGGTTGATTTTGAGGCCTATTGGAAATTGAAGTAGAATAAATGTTGGGTGAATGAGTTATGGCCATGAATGTTGAGAAATTAGGGTTTATGGCTTGAATGACATTCAAGTTAATTATAGGGATTATTAGTGTTTAAGTGAGTGTTTAAGTGAGCTAAGTGGTGATTATGATAAGAAATATATGTTTATATATGAGGTTAATAAATGTTATGTTTTGACCACAAATAATTAACGGTTGTGATTTAAATAAAGACGCAAGGTTGATTTTGGGTTATTTGGTGATTTAAGCAAAGTATAATGAATGTTTGAATAAAGGTAATGAGAATTGGGTGATTGAATTTTGGGTGTGTATGTTATCATAAATTGGTGAGTGAGGTTAAGGTTGTGGTTGGATGAGAAGTTAAGCTTATTCAAGTTACTTTAATTGTGTTAGATTAATATTAAGTAATATTTGAATGAGGTTAATGGGTTATATATGTGTTAGAAAGGTATGTGTGGTCATGGATATGGTGATTAATGTTCTGGGATGATGTTTATCCTAATTATGTTTATTTTCAATTATGTAGTTTTATTAGTTAAGAAGTTCATGCTAACTAGATGGGAATGTATGTATATGAGGTGTGTGAGAACATATGTTATGAAATAGTTATCAACTGTAGATAGAGGGAGAGAAAGGAATACGTAATTTATGAGTTGAAATGACTATCATAATATGTCCTCGTGAGTTATTTCACTAATACTAATTGCATGATTGGGACTCAACTTAAACCTGAAACCAAGTTCATAAAGTCGCCTTAAACTGTATCATAAACCAAAGTTTAATGGCCGTCAACGATTTGTTAATGAGGAAAACGATAGCGATAATAATACCGTTAATAGTAACTGCAGTAAATATAAGGTGGCCATAATAATAATAATAATAATAATAATAATAATAATAATAATAATAAT
>JACYFF010019584.1:102622984-102674968 GCA_017589665.1 Selenicereus undatus
ATAATAATAATAATAATAATAATAATAATAATAATAATAATAATAATAATGGTCGTTGACGTCGTTCAAGATAAATCACACTAATATGTCACGATAATACGTGTTAAATGATCGTTAGCCGTAGGAAGGAGATGAAGAAAAACAAAATAAAATGGAATCCAATTGAGTCAGTAATAATGGCTACACTAATAGTTGAAAGAGAAGTCACTAGGATTTAAATCATGTGTTAAACTTAGAAATTTAATAAAACCTCCAAACCTTTCACTAATCGAGAAAAGAATTACTTATTTGGAGCAGAATTAAGGCCACCTCTGTCACTTCAAGCTGCAACCAATGATTTTTCACTAAAATGGATAGAGATTTTCAAAGATAAGGTACGTACATTGCCTGTACTCTTCGAAAACTCACATGTTTATCAAGCTATGCAAATCAATATAATATTTATACAATGAATCAGTTTATGCGATGTTTTGTCATCTAAGTAAGCGGCTCCATCAATTATCACTCTTCAGGACTTATGCCCCTTAATTTACCCGCGCGGCTGCAAGTCAAGCTTTCCGATCAGCCTGGGAGGTGTGCACCTATCTCAAGATCGCTTCAGACGTCAATCAGGGGGTCCACTTCCAGATAATAACCAGCAAATTAGTTTTACTCATACATTCTCTCTCTCCTGTTTACAAAACAAAATGTTTTGAAATACGGGCACCCAACTAATTGAATTCGAAACTTATTTTACCGCATAGGGATGTACGTGCTGAGATTTGGCTTATAATTTGAATGTTTTCATATTTTCTGTTTTAGGCAAATGGTCAGTGAACAGTCCTCCCACTGACAAGCCAGGAGGTAGCAGGAAATGAAAGGGCATCACAATTCCTTTTGTTGAGGTTTCGCTAGCCAAAGGCTCACAGTGATTTACAGGCTAGCACTCCTAGGAATCTGATGGTTTTACATTCCTTTGGATGATGTGTTTGTTAATATTAGGTAAACATACGTTGAGTAATATGTGTATCAGAAACTTTATAAATGCTTCAGTGTGGGTTATTTCACTTATTTGGTGGGACGAGCAATTAAATGAGCAATGCAATGATACAGGTAATTTCAATGAGCCTTGTTCCGCTGCAAAACAGCGGTAATGCCTCCAATCAAAAGACTCCGCTGCTAATTAATAATTTATGAGTACTGAGATTAGACTAATTAGGCATTAAGAATTGGGGGTGTTACAAAGTCGAACTGGTTTGATGTTCGATATCAAACTTTTGCTATCCTTGCGGCAAATTGGGTCATGTCTACCAAGGATGCGAGCTGTTAGATGAAGACGTACTTGAAGCAAACCTTCCATATAGTCCGAAGCTTAGAGCATGCCCCATTAAAATTAAGACAAGGGGGTGTGAATATGAGAAACAAGAGGAGCAAATGTTGGTGTAGGCATTGAAAGACCGTAGGAAGAGGATGAAGCCAAAGATGAAACTGAGCCTTGATAATTCACCAGCAACACATTTGAACAATGGTGAAGGTCCATTAGTAGTGGGCAAAGACATGGCCATTTCAATGAACATTGATGAAGTTATTATTAAGCCGAGGTCTAAAACGTTCAAGAGCAAAAGTCCGGAGGTAGCAAGTAATGGTGACAAGAGAAAGTGCAAACTTGCTCACGGTAGAAATGTTAACGCTAATGTGCGGAGTTGTGTAGGCCAATGAGTCTATTGTGCCTAAATTGCTAGGGCCTGGGCAAACCTAGGCAGTTAAGGACCTCCTTGATCTTGTGGGGGTCCAAAAGCCAAGTTTGGTTTTTCTTTTGAAAACTAAACTTAACTCGGTGGAGATGTTAGGTGTTATTAAATATGTTTATGGTTTTACGAGGGTTGCGATAGACTGTTGAGGAAGGACGGGAGGACAGGCAATGTTTTGGAAGAATAATGCGCAAGTGACACTATTATCGATGGTGGTGAACCATATAGATGTGGCAGAAAAATGAAACTCAATGGATGCAAAATGGAGGTTATACTAGTATTTATGGGTTTTCGAACACCCAAAATAAATTGAGGACATCTGACTTGCTTTCTGATCTACATTATTATTAAAGTCTTCTTAACTCATTGGGGGAAACTTAAATGAGATTTTATATAATTTTGATAAGAACGGGGGATTCATAAAATCTCATACCGTACTTGAAACTTTTAAGGAAACCTGGAAGCATGTGACTTATTTGATTTGGGGTCTTGTGCTCACAAGTATATGTGGCGGAACGGGTAAGGTGGAATGGTTCTATTGAAGAGGTGCTAGATAGATTTTGCGCTCAACTTGATTGGTCGGCCTTGTTTCTAGTGGCACAAGTATTCCACATTGATCATGATATATCGGATCATATCTTGATCTTGTTGTAATGTTTTGAGCCTTATCAAGCTAGAAGGCGGGTGTTAGAAATGAGGGTACACAAACACAAGAGGGGGGGTGAATTGTGTTGTCAAATTTTCGCAGTTTTCTGGAAACAGGCTTAGGCTCTGTTCTGACAGACTGTTTATAACACGTCCAGAAAACAGAAATGCAGCAGAGATAAGTAGAAGAGTGAGTGAACACAGGATTTTTACGTGGAAACATCTCTAGCCTAACTGAGGTGAAAAACCACGACCTATCTCTGTAAGATTTTCAACCACTTCACTATCCGGGCTAAACACGTTACAATGTAACTCACACCATTACAACTTGTAACACACACGTAACCGTCTTCCCTAAGACCGGTTACCCCACGACCAAAATTCCCTTGATTTGGACATACTCAACTCACTTTTGAAAGAGATAAAATAAGATGGACACCTTACTCTTGTGCTTCTCAAATAAGCTAGTGTAAGGTACAAATATGCTCCTAGTATGCCAACTTTGAAAGCTCAATCTTGCACACACTTGGGTCGGTTTTCTTTCTGAAAATAAGGCTCTTAAATTCTGAATATTGCTGTGAAAAACCGATGATGAAAATGAGTGTGGAGTCTTGCTTAAATAGAAAACCAAGTGGAATAATCTCAAACAAAGAGGAGAAAGCTTGGACCGCAAGGAGTGGAAAGTGCAAGCTGAAAATTCCCACTAACTGCTTGAGCTACACGGTTATTTTCAGCCACAAAAACTCAGTAAATTATCCCATGTTTTTCTCCACAAATTCAACCATTTTCTAAAAATAGAGATTTTGTTACTTGGAGAATAAAACACTCTAAAAATAGACTTGCAGTTCTCCCCAAGTTTCTCATAGCCAGAAATAGCCTTTTTGGACTTAGCAGTCAGCAGAAAATCTATCAAAAAAATCTCAGAGACGTTAGCCCGAAAATCAAGAAAAAATCGTGAAAAATCAGTTTTGCAGTTTTGGCTTGAAAACACCTTGAACACCCTGTTCTCAGAACTGTTCTGAGACAGTGTTCTGAAATTATTTTCAAAGAGAAAAAAACCATTTCAAAGTGAATGTTAAATTAAGACTTTCTAATTGGCATATTAACAAGAATCTAATAAAATAAAACCATAGCAAGACAAAGACTCTTGTTGAATCAACCAGACATCTTGTAGAAACTTAACTTGCTGCTTCAAACACTCCTAAGAGCTGTTCTTAAGGTTGTTCTGAAGTTCTGGAAAGTCTTTCCAGCCAACTTATCTTGAGTACCTGTTCTTAAGACCTGTTCTTTGAGCATTGTTAACCAAACAATTTCAAAGTATTCAATATTTGGAACCTGTTCAATCAACACACTCAAGTATATATTACATTTGTGTTTGTTATCATCAAAACCTTACATTACATAAGGATAGGGTCAACAATTTTCCCCCTTTTGATGATGACAAATCAAATGACCATATTGATATAAAAGGCGAAAGCAACTGAGTGCCAAACAGTCAAGCCATAGAAGAGAGAAAATTGTTTAAGAAGTCAACTTAAGCCAAGTCACACTAAATCAACCATGGTCATGCCCAGCTTCCCCCTTTGGACATCATCGAAAAAGGGTGGTCAGATCAAACAGAGAGATTCAGGGTGTTTGCAATCACCACCACTTGGGTAATTGAGGAAGACAACCAGCGATACACTCAAGTATATGGTATGGTAATTATATTGGCCATCCGAGTCACGCACAAACAAACAACAACAAGAAACAAGCAAGGCAGATCATGAAAATATAACCAACCAAGATTAGGATAACCACAATTTATCAGACTATGCAAGACAAGCAGTTCAGAACAGTGTTGAGAACAAGGTGAAAAACAAGGAAAGACAGAACAGGGAGGGGATCAGGGGGTAGGGCTGATTCAGGGAGGAGGAGAAGAGAATTTGGCGGTGAAGACGGAAAGAATCGATATTAGATCCTCATGGCGTTTGGCATTGAGAGCCTTCTCCTCAGCAAGAGCAGCTTTAACCTCAGCGAGCTCGGTCTTCAACCGGGATTGATCCAGTAGCAAGGCATCAATAGAAGGCTCACTGGAGGAAGAACCAGGAACATGGGGAAAGGGTGTTCTAGACCCCTGTTCCGAAGCTATGTGGGCTCCTTTGACCAATTTGAACCTGCACCCCATTAGAGTGTTATGCCCTATTTCGTCAACCATCTGTACCCCCAATTTTTTCTGAAGAGAAATTCCAAAGTGCTCAAACACAAGAGTCAGCAAGAAACCATACGCGAGATCATGTTCTCTTGAGGTGTTCGCAATCCTAGAGATATGGCGAATCATGATTGCTGGGAGATTAATTTGCTCTCCTCTATCCATAAGGTCAATAAAACATTAATCCATAGCATCCGCAAGATTGCGACCTTGACCTCTAGGGATGATATTCTTAATAATGAACCAAAAGAGCAATTGATGAAGAGAAGTCATGTCACCTTTTTTGACGAACTGGGGGGTTTTCAACCTTGTTTGCTGGCTCAGTGTTTGAGTTAATTGCAGCAGCCGAGCTGTCCTAAGCACAGTCTTGTCCTCCCGGACATACACATCGAAACCCTCAGCAGGAGCACCTAGAATTGCACCTAGATCTTGGGCATTGAATTTCAGTTTTGTCCCATTAACTTCACTTGTCACCACAGCATTGGTGACCCTGCAATTTACACAAAAGTCGGCCAAGTCTGGGACAGAACACCCAAGGCGGGTGTTTGCAAACAGGTCCAGCCACCCCTGGGCCCTGAGCTTGTCCAGGAACACCTCCAGGCCTTGTTCCTGAAAGTATGACACCTTCACAATTTTGCCCCGCATCACACTTCTCTGAAGAAATTGAGTAAGATCCATTGACTGAGTAAGAAGAAGTTGTGTGATTCAAAATCGGATGGAGGGCTAGGCTTTCGTGAGTTTAGGGATTTTAATAATGCGTTACTGGCTAAGCAGCTATGGCTATTGATCCATAACCAGTCATCCCTTGTGTTCTAGTTTTTTAAAGCCAGGTATTTCCCTGATTACGCGATACTTGATACGAAGCTTGGGTGCAGGTCGAGTTATGTATAGAGGAGTCTATAGAGGGTGAAGTGGGTGATTGACAAAGGGTCAAGGTGGTTGGTGGGTGAAGAATTCCCTTTCAATGTTTGAAAGGAGAAATGGAGCCCACGGCCTACGTCTTTTAAGGCTGTAACACCTAGGAAGGTCGAGCTATCTTTGATCACGGTAGCATATTTAATTGATCATGATTAAAGGGTATGAAGGGCGTCCATGGTGGATACCCTTTTCTTATCCATTGATGCGGAAATTATTAAAGCTATACTTTTGTTCAACTCGGGGCCACAAGATCGACTAATGTGGCATTATTCCAGTGATGGGAAGTATTCTACCAAATCTGCATATCATCTTGTTCACGACTTAAAGAAAGCAAGTGACCCAATGTCTAGCTATGAGAAGTATAATTACTAGAAAAACCTGGACACTTGTTATTCTCGCAAAGATGAAACTTTTGGCATGGAGAGCCACTAACAAGGCTATTCCCTCAAAACTCGCCCTTGCTAAGTGGATACTAGGTTTGTGTTGTCGTCGTAATATTTGTGGGGAGTGGGAAAAGTCTGATAGACACGCTTTATTTGATTGTATGTTGGCTCGGGAAGTGTGGAAGAGGAGTAAGTTTGACACTAGACGTTGGGACACTTTTGGGTCAGTCCTGGAGATATTCGTGAATGCTAAAACAATGTTGGGTGAAGAACGGGGTGAGCTCATTGCGATTGCCTAGGCCAGTTGGAATGCTAGGAACAATTGGATTTTTGGACAATTGGATCATTTGCCTCTTCGCTTGGGTATGGTGGTGAGGGACTGTCTTGGAATCGTGGTTGTAGCTGAGGTGGTGCAAGGGGTCAACTTCCGTAAAGCAGAATACATGGAAGCATTAGGCTTCGTAATTTGCGACATTTTGTACCTTGCTAGTCATTTTAATTTTTGTGGTGGGAATAGGGCACACTTACTCACTTTCAACAAACTGATGCTTCGTCTAGAGTATGGTTGGATTGGGGCCCAGATTTTATTCTTGATCTGGTGGCAGATGACTTATGCGAAGCGGTTTTTGAGTAATTGATTGAAATTCCCACTTTCTACCCCCCAAAAAAAGATAAGCCGTCATAATAACTTGCATTATATATGTTCAAAAATATTATTTTACTTTGATTACAACATCTAATTTCCCTATATCTATGATTTTGTTAACAAACTAGGTGAGTATAATGACTGCTAAAAATCCTTGTGTAGAAAAATACACTTATCAGTGCAAACAATGACACACTTTTATTGCTATTGTATTTTTATGTGCAAAACTAATACAAAAACTCATGTAGATGTGATTATAATCTTAATATCCTAAATACAAACTATATATTATACTCTCAAGAGTTTTTTTTTTTTTTATCCTACACATAGGTACAAAATATATGTCCTAGATATCTATTAATAACTCTTTGAAGACTTCATTGTTTTTTGATCTATGCTTTTTTGATTGAATCTATAACTGATGAGGAATAATGTCGTTGCCCTTTTAACAGTTGGCATGAAGGACTTTGTGCAAAATTATATTTACATTCATCTGATTGATAGCTCTACATTTTTGGGGGGGGGGGGGGTGTTGGTTGTTTTAGTTGATCAAAAGAAACACAGCTTTATAGAAATAAAATTGTACTCTATCTCACTTTCATAGTTATAATTGAAAAAGTTACTCTATAAAATTTTAAGAGTGCATTATTATAGACTCATATTAAATAGATAAGGGCAGCCCGGTACAAAAGCATCTCGCATTCAAGTAGGGTCTGGGGAATGGCCGCACCCTAAGGGGTGAATTGTAGGCAACCTAATCTGACTTTGTTAGTGGCTGATTCCATGGCTCGAGCCCATAACCTTTTTGGTGACACAGAGACAACCTTACCGCTGTTTCAAGACTCCCCTTAAGTATTTATCCCTAAATTTACCTTTCCATCCTTATGATTTTTAATTGTCCCACACTTAAGTATTTAAACCTTGGATAAATTTGTCCAACTATTAAATGTTTTTATTTTTTTTGATTCAGATTAGCTACAAAGGCAGTACAATACAATAGAAGAGGGAGAATCAAATCAGAGACCTAGTGTACCCAGGACTTTACTCTTAACCACTCTACTGAGATCTCATCGATATTAAATGTTGTAATTTAAGTAATCGAATATGGTAGTCTTTTAGAACAAATCAAAATAAAAATTATGATGATAAAAGCAATATATTGCGTTTATGCTCCCATAAAAAAAAAAACTAAAAGTTTTATGTAGGGCTATATATCATCATTATCAATCATCACAGAAGACAGTTTCATAGTTAATAGTACTTAATACGACAACATGCTTTGGGCCTTGGGGCCGTTTTTACAGCCTAATTGTTTTTTTCCTCGTGTCTCCGAATTTTACAAGCCATAACAGCTTTATTCAGATTGCATCTATCTGGCGCTTACGAGGGGCCTGTGCATCAAAGGGTAATGGGCCATACAGCCCATCCATAATACTGTATATTCCAGCTTTTGTGATACATGGCCTTGTCCGTACTACTATGCAGCCCAACAGCGCCCCCCCCCCCCCAAAGAAAAAGGGGGAAAAGAAACAAAATAAAGAAAAGCATACTGACAATGCAATTTTGTTCACTGCAATGTCAAGCATTTATTTGTTTGAACCTTGAAAAATTTGGTTGAAAGAAAAAAATTTAGGAAAATAACATTTCTTTTCTTATGTTTGGTTTAGAGAAAATCACAAAGAACAAAATATATGAAGGAAAATTAGGTGAAAAAATGTTAGAAACAAGTGATAAAATTTTCCTCATAAAATTGTGCGGAAAGTTAGGAAAAATTTTCCAAAAGAATTCCCGACCTCCTCCAACTTCGCATTGTTTAGATGATAGCAACATGATTCAAGCAATTCATCAATATTCAAGCTTCTCATCCAAATTCTTGTATTTTTTCCTCAATCTAAACGGGAAAAAAAAAAAACTCAATTTCTTCAACTTTTTTTTTCCTTCAACTTTTTTTTCCACCAAATTTTTTAAGGATCAAACGGAATACCAAATTTTCTAAGGATCAAACGGTGCTTTAACAATCGTTGTTGTCATTGCATCAATTAGTGCAAATCCCCAATGAAGATTTGTTTACAACTTATGGAATTCGATACTGATATACTGGGCTTGTTCTTTTCGTGGGTAAATTTCAAAATACCAACCTATACCAATTTCAACCCACTTCAATCCACTTCCATTATTTTAACAAAGTTCAATTTATCACATTAAAAAAATTTAATCCATTTCAACCTATTGCAACCCACCTCAACTTACTTCAACCCACTTCACCCTTTTACACATTCCAATTTATCCACGAAAAGTACAGGTCTATCATTAGACTTAAGTTGGTAAATGATTTTTGTATTATAAGAACCATTTCTTATAGTCATGAGTTGAAATTCTCATTCAATAAAGGCCAATGAACCCAACTAAATTTGTAACATGATTAGTAATAAACAATCATTTATCTAGTCATAAATTGATCGACTTTTCCAACAAGGGCAATATATCTTTTTGGTTTTGAGTTACGTACTTTATATGGCATCAAACTATCCATAGTTAGAACGTTGAGTTTGAATATCAACAAGCCTTGATATTAGAAAATTGTATATGAAAAACCTATACCACAATTTGAATGTAGAGAGTATTAATTAGGACATGTTTCCTGTAGTACCTTATTTAAATATATAAAAGGCGTCCTTGGCCTTCAAACATCCGCTATCATCCTCAGCAAACAAATGAGCCGATTCAATGACAAAACCAGCAAACATCCTCAGTAAACAAGTGTACATTTTTGCAAAAGGGTGGCGATCCGTCCTTGCACGGCAATCTGCTCAAGTAGATTCTGCAGGAATTTCTATGTACATGTTTCATTTTTATAATAAATGATGAACCACACTCAGCCCCATTTCTATTCTCTTCTTTGGCGCAGGCTGTACTTCCCAACATAGCCAATATTTTTGGGTACGAAAGGAGAACTTAGAGCAGAAACAATGGTTGCCTCGCACGAGGAGAGAGAGAGGCGAACGAGAAGAGAGAAGGCTTGGGCATTTGCAGTGGAAGCCTCGTGGTGTGTGACTCGCGGGGAGACTCGGCTATGGGAGCAAGCTCGTGAGGAGAGGTGGTGTGTCAGTATTTTTTTATTAGTTTTTTTTTTATCTGAAAAATAAAGTTATATATTATGGAGTGAGTTTATGGGTATTATATTATTTGATGAGGCAAAGTTGGGAGCCTTACACTGAAAAGAGTGAGGATTGTGAGGTAAAAGATTGGAGAGAAGACTGATGTGACAGTAGTAGGACCCAATTGGTGAGCCAAAAAATAATTCACCATTGTTTTTGCTCTTAGATGTGTGATCCAGCCAGCAAAAACGGCTGCTTTATATTAGACAGAAATCTCACATACAAACTAGCTGGATACTTTTTTCTAACACGGTCTCACTGCTTGTTACTGATAAGACAATGTATACTTGGACCCCCAGTTAAAGAATTCGCATTGGCTGATTTGGCATCAAATAGCTCGATGCAGACGCATACATGTACCTATCTTAATTCACACTTTGAATCGTACACACTATCTTCGAGCTGGGGAATGGGGATAGTCAACAACACACCAGTAGCCGCGCAAATGCACATATACCTACATGCTCAATTAAGTGTCTATACAGTCACATGAATTATACATTCCTCGCCAAAATACCTGCTTCACAGCCGCCAGAACACAAGAAAAGGCAAATATCATTACCCTTGATAGGATTTCTAGAATTGAGGTCCTGGCTAGTCTTAGGTTTAGTACTCTTGTAATTGAAGTGGCAGAGCTGGGTTTTTAGGGTAGCAAGGATGTATCCCATGGTCTTAGCACGAATGTACGATGTTAGCATGGCACATGCTTAGTTGGACCAGAAGCAAGTGAAAAACTCCCATCGAATGATTTTCCGTCTTCATATCTAGGTAACACAAAGCTGTGTAAAGAGTGTCAGCGTGTGTTATCAAGAGGCAGCTTGTGCAAACGTTTTCCACAGCAATGGACTCACCAGACAAGGAACACAATGGAAATGGTAGCCAATAGAGACAGGTAAGTGGAATGAAAATGAAAAAGATTTGACCATTCCCACCAAATGATAACGAATAGATTAACCGTCATGGTTACATCAAAATGGCATTTTTGATACGAGATCAGGAGAAGAAAACAAAACAGGAAGTATTCGGCAATGCCAAATACCACTTCTCATGCCCAGAACAGTATTATGTCAGTGCAACATCCATTGATTGTTCAGGGCAGTTTTGGTGAAGAGGCAAATTGTGCATCAATACCAGTCACAATTGACATATGGATGGATAATTGTGCAAAATTACCTTGGACTTGACATATCTACAGATGATTCACTTGTGTTACTCTCATGTTGGGTTGTATATTCAGCACCCAATGCCGAAGGCACATAAGAATCTAGAAAGCACTTTCACAGAGTTTGTCAGCTTACTTCTGGTTGAAGCAATGGAAAGAAAGTCCACTTGTTCTCCGGGCCAAGTTCCTTCCCAACCTTCTCATCTGTCCACCACTCAGAGCCAAGGGTAGAGTTGGTGGGAATTTCTCTTTCACGATTGTCGAAATTAAATTCTTTGACAGATCCAAGAGAGAAAGAAGACCACTTGCGCTGACAATCCTTCAATTCACCAGATATCTCCTCAGGGGTTTTAGTTGAAGCATCTTTGGCGCACAAATTGCAATTTTCAACTTCATGAGAAATAGCATCATGCTTCCTTTCTACTATTTCCTGTTGTGGATCTGCAGCCACTACTGCTGTCTTCTCAACAGATGTATGAGAGCCTTCACAATTGACCTCAAATGATAGTCTGTGATTGACCAGAACCTCTTCAATCACAGATCTGGTTTCTGAGTTGGCCAGGGATGCCACTTCAGAGATGTGGATCTCCTGGGCTAGATTGTCATAAGAGGCAAGTCCTACACGATCTGGAGTCAGAGATCCAGACCCTCTTCTTGAATCCCATTTCCAAGAATGAAATTTCTTTGATTCAAATATCTTGGAAGCATCAACCATGCGAAATTCAAGGACTTGGCGCCTATCAGCATAGGGAGATGACATGCCAGATGCTGAATTTGCTGAACCAGGGGACATGAGATGATGAAGTTCATAGCATGACATTGCCAGTTTCTGACTGGTTCCACTATTCCTCCTGACCCGGTTGAGCGATGAAGTGAGTAATTGAGCGAAAGGCACTTCAGGTGATGATGGAGTAGTTAATTGCACAGGTTCCGCAGGGGGAGTCACAGCCGCAGTCGATGGTTCTGTGGTGAAGGCTGAAAATACAGGAGGGGTGACCAGCTGTGTTTCATGGGCATAGGGACCAATTGTGAAAATGTGGGTTTGCCCAGCTGAGGAATACCCATTTACAGTTAGGGCAAGCAATCCACCAGGTGAGTGGATGGCAGTGGGTGGATCAGATTGCAGTGGAGAGGATGGAGGCGCAATAAAAGGCACTACTATGGAAGTTGAAGGGTTTGGGTTGTCGGCAACAGTAGTGGTGCTCTCAGCCACAGTGGACTCTGGGACAAGGGCAGCATGGCTGATCCTCTTGCTGGCTTTAAGAGACCCAAAACACCAGTAAAGACTCAAGCAGCTTCCCCATCTCCTCTTCTGTAATTGGATAACCATAACCATGATTAGAGTTCAAATATACATTATGTCCCAATGCAGATAACCGGACAGGATCATATGAAAGAAATCAGGGAACATATATCTTAGTTAAACCAACCATGAAAACTTGGGTCAATCTAGCAAAGTATGTGCAACATTTTTGCCGTTGATCTAACTTCCAACAATCAATATATAGTTCTGGACGAATTGCTTGTAATTGCCACCAAACTCATAAGTAAATTCTTGCTACGCAAAAAGCATACACTTAGTATATCAAGTCTGCAAGCTCACATTGCTTACAGAGTGTCAACACTCAACAAATAATTGTTCAACAAAAGCAATGATGTCGAACGCAAAGGCCAGCAAAAATGTTTCATGTAAACATGGCATTGACCATTCAGCGCCTGACTTATTTTTCATAATACAGCAAATCCCAATTCTTGGAGATATCATCTTCAGGTCATGCAGTAGCTTAGGTTTTGCCAATGATAATATCCACTCTGTCCTTGTTCTCAGTATTCAAATCAACAAAGAACTTCATTTAGACCTTTAATCTCAGTACGTAATCGATTCAAATCACTGGATTGGAAAGTTTAGTGGGTTTGCATAATGAGAGTAGATTTTTATAGCGTTTAAACTCCTTGAATAAATCTTACAATATTGTTTGAACACTGTAGGACAAGACATTAGCTCAAGGCCCAAATTTTCTAATTTCCTACCACAGGAACATAACTTATCGTTTTGACAACGGTCGACCAACTAATTAATACCCGTAGAGATGATTTTTTTTTTAAAGGAACAATTCCCCGGCCCCCCCCCCCCCCTTCTTTTGACCTTCCCTTCAACAAAGACAAGGAAAATCCACATCGATAACTCTTTCCGCCGCCGGAATTTTTCGAACTCAGAACGGCAAAAGCAGTAACAGTAACTAGCAATCAAAAGGTTTTAATTATACTCGATTTGCCATCAAAAGGTTAATAAAGTGGGGTTTAAAGTTGCGCATCATGCTTTTAACTGTTATGGGTAAAGATTTCCTAGCTTTCAAGAGCCACTGCTGATCTAAAATGCAAAGCCAACCAACGTTTTCACTTTCTTATTTGTTTATCAGCTCCCTCAATCTCTTATTTGGTTAATCATATTCATACATGATCCTGATAAGTGAACCTCACCACAAAAATCAACTACTAAAAAGTGAACTCAGTCGTCTAAATCCCAAACTTCGCACAAAAAAGCCTAAAATTGCAAATCAGAAATAAAATTCAAACAAAATTTCAGTATTAATCTCTCAAAAAAAAGGCAGCTTGAGAAAGAAACAAAGCAATTAACTCAGTACCTGAGCTGAAACAGGCTGAACTCGACCCTCAGCAGTGACGATTGCTGCCGCCGCCGCATTCACCGTCTCAACGCTGCTATTCACACTCGCCATACAACCGGAAAATCAATCCAAAATTATTCCAAAAAACTCCCACAAAAAAATCAGGATCTGATATAAACACAGAAATACAACCAAAATTCAATTCAATCGCCGAAGATCAAGAAAAGCATAATGATCGACATCAGAATCAAAAACATCAAAATCCTCATATGAATCGATGAATTCAAACGCCGATTCCAGAGAAAATCAAACAAATTCAGAATCCGACACAAGTATTCAATCACCGAAGATCAAGTATCACAGTAATCCGCGTTTCGATTCAATTCTCTCTCTCTCTCACACAAGTATCTCCTCCTCAATTTCTCTCTCTAGGGAGCATTAAGAGATGATTCTGGAGAGTAAATAAAAACAAAATGATATTGTAAATAATTAATGAACAACGCAAATCCTTTTATATATGAGCTGCTTAATCTGCTTGATGACGAACTTGGTTTATTTTATGCTCTAGGCTCTAGCTAAGCTGGCTCTGTACTCTGTAGTGCGAAGTAACGGATTACACGGAACGGGGAATGGGGACATAGGTGAATTACTATAATACCCCTCACCGTTTGCATGGATTTTAACGCCGTCTCTTCTATTCTTTTCTTTTTGCCTTCTTTTCTGGATTCGGTTTGGATGGATAAAATAAGATTTTTTTACTTTTTTTTTGGGAATACGTAGACATCATGAAAGATCATGCAATATGATAACAGTAAAATAAAAAAGGGGAGAATCGAGCATGAAATCTAATGTATATAATACTTTAGTCTTAATCACTAGATTGATCTTAATAACATATAAGATTAAAATTAGATGAAGATATAGAATTTGAGTCTCAATAATAAATTGAAAAGAAAAAAATTGAGAGAAAAAAAAATGCAGGGTTTTAACTTCAAATCAGACAAACATATAAAATTTGACCTTCAAAAGTTGGTAAAAGAAAAAGGAAATGTAGGGTTGGTTTGAACTTTGAGGGTTAGAGTGTAATTAGCATTACTTGACTTATGACTCGTTCTTTTTAATTTATCATATGTAACGAACTATTAGTGAGTGTTAATTGTGCTAATAAGTGTTGATTGAGTTTATTAGCACTGTAATGATAATTAAAAATATAATTAAGTATTGATCAGTATTAATGATTGCTAATCAATGTTGATTGATGTTGTTGAGTGCGAATAACTTGGTGACATATTGATGATATCAGTCTTTCTACATGATAGATCCAAAATTTTAACCAAATAACCATGATTTTTGAATAATTTCAAATAAGATCATATTATATTTTGATGCAAATATAATACAACCATAAAATGGATGTAAAGTCATGATATCAGTCTGTTGTTTTTTAAGGACATTACAGAAGTAGTACACCCTCCATCCCTTAATTACAATCAAGTTTGAAAAATATTTTAGAATAAATATTAAATAGATTTATAATGTCAAAATGGGTTCTAAACCAATAAAAAAAAAATAAATTTTTAGAAAACAAATTTTAATAGTAGCATGAAACTAAAAAAAATAAATGGTTTTGATAATTTTTTTGATCTCGAATATTTTATTTCACTGAATTCGAACTATTGTTGGTCCAATAAAGGATAGAACTTTTCCATCAAAGATTTTCTTCATTTACAAGACTCGAACCCAAAATCTTATTTAGAGAAAATAAATGTCAAACTACTTGAACCAATCTGTATAGTATTTGATAATAAATATGAGATGGAGTGCATACAATACAACACAATATGTGATGAGAACCATCTAATTTAAAACGTTATGGGCTTTGATATTTGACTGTTTGTTGAGACGCAGCCGAATTTCCTGAACGGAGGCGCATGCATACTCATGCATGCACTCTAAGAAACTCGTGAAATGCTTTTACTGGGGTTCCGATTCATTTAAGGCGCCGCCCCGGGGAAAGGGGGAACGTGACTCCCGTGACTTTGTTAGTGAGTTTTATTTCACCTTAGCTTGTACATTCCACATCAATAGATAGAAGAGAGTACGTTACATTAAGGAAACATGTCTCTTTGGGATGTGCAAAAATGGGCAATACATATCATGGGAGTACGTACGATTCTTCAAGTGCAATTTTTGCCCCCAAATTTTGCATGTACGTATACGCTATGACAATGAGCTTCTTTAACTTAGTTGGCTTAAGAAAATAGGTGGTTGTTTAAGTGGCCTACCTTTCTTCATTTGTATCAGCAGCTGTTGTTATGTACCACCTAATGAGTTCTTTAGTATTGGGGTTGATTTATGTAAATGTAATTAATTTAGATGTTAAAATTTTTGAAAATTTATGTTAAATATCTACATTTATCTTTGCACCTCATTTCCACCAAACAAAGAATAGTATTTATCAGTTGGTTCAATAAAATTTATGAAATTTGACATAATATAGTATTGAGATTAGGAGTGTTCATTTAACGATCCAAAATCAGACCGGTGCGAAGACCAGGGTGGATAGGATCGGACCGGACCGAGGCCATTCGATCTGGTCTTCGATCCCCTCGTTCGTCTTTTTCAATCTTCAATCTGGCACGGGTTTGGACCAAGTGGACCATGAACTAGATTGAGACCGAAATTAATCTAGGATTTTTATTTTTTAAGGAGGGAAGTGCCAAAAGGCCCCAAACATAACAAAGAATTCAACTTTAAGCAACAGGCAACCTGACCGCCTCCTCACGACTCATGCAGTCACGCCCCTGCATCATCGCCGCAGTCTCCAGTCTCTCCCTCTCCTCTGTCGCTCTTCCACTCGCCGGTCTCATCCCTCCCCTCTACATTTCTATCCTCTTCTGTGCCATGCGACACTGCGACCTGTTCTTCAATCTTCATGGTAAATTGGTAATTAAGTTTGATGTCTTCCATCTTAATTCAAGCTCAAAGTGAAAATTAGAGTTTCTGTACAATAAATGTTTGAAATTAGTTCTTATATTTTCTTTCACATAAAGTCAGAAATACCAAGAAATATATATCAAACTTTCATTACGTGATGAGAAACATAGATAGATAGAGAGTCTATTTAATTTTGAGCCCTTCACATTTATTTGGTAAACAAGATAGTTTGCATAAATTGATTTAAGCTTTTTTGACACATATTTCGTAAGAAAGATCTCAAATCAAATTACAATTTCAAATAATAAAAATATTTATTTAAAAAACTCTATTATTTATAGATAAACAATAACTCGATCTTTTTACGTTAACAAATACAACAAATTAAAGAGGAAAAAGAAGGGAAGTAGATTCGTTTTTCTAGGTCCTTATCATGGGTAAAGGGGAATATGCTTTGAAAAGGAAACGATCAGACATGCACGTGTGCAACTCCACTTGTTTGATGAATGTTAAGTGTCTAAGAAAATGACACTGCCCTTACTCTTTAGCTTTGATTCATTCCAACTTTATCATCATTATCACCACCAAGCTTTTAAAAAAAAATTAAGCCAAAAAATTAATCCATTAGTACGCTCCCTTCTAAATACTTAAACCACTCCATCTCGTTGTTTATATCCATCTTTTTTACCACAAAACAATGATAATGATGCCCTAACACATTAAGACCCCCCCCCCCAACTTTTTACCCTCTTTCCTCTTTCTTCTCTCAACATCCTCTGTAGGGTAACCTTTTGTGTGGCTTCCAGACTTCTAGTTTTCATGTATAATCCTAAAATATGGGTACTATAAAGTTGTGGGTTGTGGCAAGGAAATCGGGGATATATGATAGTGAAAACTAGTGTTTATAGGGTGCGTTTTAAGGTTATTATTTTATTGTTTAATGTTAGTAGCAAGACACTTATTATTTTGCATTTTTGGGTAGTGATATATGTCTTGCTATAACACACTCTTAAGTGTCTTGTCTCATTATAATTAACATATTTTATTATTTAAAATCACAATTTTTTCAATGATTACTCTTAATTATGAATTGCCAACCTTAAATATTCATCGTCTACGTTGATAAAATATTAAATGATACCCTAATCGCATTAACCTTATCTGCAAGTACATATGATACGCGTATTTTAGAACTGTGATAAATTATGAAAAAAAAAGATAAGTTTATATAACTTATAAGTTGTAATATGTTTTTGCTATTCGATCCTACCTTTTTTTTTCAATTAAAAAACATAATAGTATGATTTTTAAGTCAAAATAAGACACTTGTGAAGTGTCTTGTAACAAGACACTTATCATTTTGCATTTTAGTATATTTCTTATGTATTGTCTATTATTACTACATTACACACATATGGTATTTACCATTAAGTATTCAATATGAAACATCTGGATATAAATTACAAAATATCTAAATAACAACATGCAGCTGAAATATTTGAATGTTACAGGCAACCTTAATCAATTAAAAGATATTTCATACAAAATCATTTTTATACGTTTCTTATACTTATAAGATTATAGAAACGAGCTTCCTTACATCAAATTCTCCATGTTTTAGTAAAATGTAATTCAAACACTATGTAATTAATACTGTAGTTAGTTCCTTTTGCCAGTGTGGACAAAAACATCCAAATATCTTAGAAATGGAAGATACAATTTAGGATCGAACTTTCAATGATGAATCTCTTTGTTAGATAGATCCACCCCCACGTAGCTACAAAAAAGTACCCTTTCAGAAAGCAAAAGTAGAAGATAAAAGCATCACATCCTAGTGACTTAATGAAAACCATACGTTGCCATCATGTTATTATTGTTTTTTTTTAAAAAAACAAAAAACAATAATAATAGGAAGAGGGTCCCTCCAAATAGCCCTCAATGGGCACTATTAAATTGTAGCTAGCTACTTAGCTAGGTAGCTAGGTATGTAGTGGGATTATATTTTCAATAGGGTGGAGCTTTCATGAAGATGGGCATAATTTATGTATTTACTACGAATTTTTTTTTTTTTGGACAAAATTATTAATCGGAAAAAAAAAGTAATTTGGACCCTACATGGGCTAGGCTAAACAAAACATAGCACATGTTAGAGGGCTATTAGGTGGAGTGGTTGGTCCATGCTCTAGAGACTTATCTATATTTCTCCAAATAATTAAAATCTACCATGCATTGTATTTGCTCAATAAAACATCTCAACCTTTGCTTGTTTGTATATTCTCCATATTTGAGGTGGGAAGGGTGAGGAGACAAATAATAATGCTTCAATTAGTTTGGTGTGTCAATCAAGTGAGAGATTGGTGTGTGTGAGGACAAAGATAGACTTAATATGTGGGAGGGTCACTTATATATGAGTTTCATCTTGCAAATAATATGTGACAAATTTATAATCTATCTTTAAACATTGAGCTTGGACTCAAGTATATTGCAATGAGTTTCCATTATTAATCGTGTGGATTTGTTTTTCTTTTTATTATTACGGTAGAAAATATCCTTCATTCGAATTATTAAAGCCTTTTCAAGTGATTTTAGCTTACCGTCGATTATTTATCATGTTAGCATTACTACATTATAATAGATTGAATTTTTCTCATTATAATATAGAATTTTCTAATTAGCATTTTTATTAAATTTAATGAAAGTACTTTTACTATACTTTATAAAGATTTTTCTAGTTGTTCTAATTAATTAAGTATCTCTTATTTTATGTTCATTTGTTTATACGACAAATTAAGACTATTGATAGAAAATATAAAACCTGATAGCTAATTTGCTCGCTAAATTCATATCGTAAGCATAAAACTCAACATATTCTTCTTTTGAAATTAGTGTGCATCCCGTGCTTCACATGTGCAGGAGTCGAAATTTTATGAATTTTTTTTAAAGAGTCTAAGGTCTTAGCATTTAGTTTCTAATATATTTAACTAATTGACACTGAAAATATCTATATAAACTATTTTATTTTTGATATATTGTTTGGATTGACAACTATGTTTTTAGTTGGACACTATTTTTAGCATGATAAAAGAACAATTCTTATATTGGATGGTTTTGAAGGGGGAAAAAAGAACAAAAAGAGGGGAAAAAAAAGGGTAAAGAGGTTAGTGTCAAACGTTATACATATATGATATAACTGTACATAAAACTTTAAAACATATAAATGCATTTATCATATAATAGGAAATTTAATTTGAAATAAAAGGATTCGCCATCGAAGGATTGCATGTAACTTAATATATGTATGTAACACCCCCAGCCCCTAGGGTCAGAAGCGTTACGTTTTCTTACTTCTTACTTAATTTCTGAGGTTAAACGGACAGAATTTCCCCTAAAAACTGACCGTTTTCCAGACTTACAGCCTTACATTATATCCCTGCAATACATAAGATAGTAAACAACACCAGCAACTCAACGGCTACACGCCGGAGTCCCCAACTCTACGGGCCACACGCCCGGAGTATACAGAGTTTTCTATTTTTCATAAACTTTACAAGGAAAATGATTAATTACATAACTTTACAATCACAATCGACATTACATAACAATATCATAAACACAGCAACACAGTCCAGGCAAGTCCACTCCGGGCGCTCCATGCCTCAGTCACATACCTGTGGATCTGGGAAAAGGGGGAAAAGTAATGGGAATGAGCAACCACCACTCAGTGAGTAAACCCTCTCTCCCAAAACATACTTAAAATACATATTAACTTACGAAAACCTTTCGTAATTCATTTTAGTTGAAGAGCTTACACATATACATCATATTCGAACCATAAACCAAGTGAAGGAATAGTCATACCAAAAGCTTAACTTTAATGGAAACCATATGGCTAATAAAATTACGTAAACCCATAAATATAGCATAAAAGTGGTTTTAAGTATAAGTTTCACTTCACTTACCGAAAAACATACATAGTAACTTATTCACGTACATGAGGAGACTAGACTCCTAGAGGTACTTTGTTACTGCCATCCCGAGTCGGCCAAACTCGAGCGGCAACATACGCCTATTCGGACAAACATCATACCATGCTGAGACATAATTTTCATACATAGACTTCAGGCGGGAATCAAACCACCATCCCTGAATCTATCATAACATAACATACATGATACCAGGCGGGAACTAAGCCACCATCCCTGGGTCTCAGATTTAAGCTTAAAGTTTCTAGAGTAGCTCCTCCACGTATACATAGACATAAACATAATTATTCGTACACATACATACTTATACTTATTCATATATATATCTTAGGAGCTTATAACCTTCATACACATAAATACTTACATACACATACATACTTAGTAGACAAAACATACTTATACTTATTCATATATAGGTTTTATGAACTTAAAACCTGAAAACATAATTTTCTACAACTTTAGCTTTAGGCAAACAACAAAAAGGCCTGTTAAAACATGGTGAGTATTCTAACTCACGATTCAAAACTTGGGTAGTTACTAGCATGTACTTCAAAACTAGGATTCACAATACAACTCCAATTGCCCTTTTTCAGATCATTTCAACCCTTTTAAACGCAAAAGAATGAATTTGATGCAAATCAAGTTTACTAACTCTTAAATCGATTTTGCGAATAGTTTAAAAGCTTTTCATAGTCGAAATAAATTTGTTAACGTGTAAACTACTTGGTGAAACACGTTTACGAATTCATTTCTAACTTAAAAGTTTCGTAAAAACGTAATTAGTTTGCTAAATCGTAAAATGATTTCGTTTCTAACTTAAAAGCTTCGTAAAAACGTAATTCGTTTGCTAAATCGTAAAATGATACTCGTTTGAAACATAACGTGTTTAGTTAATGCTTAATTCAAACTAAGTTCGAAGCTTAAAAGCTTCTTATGAATGTTATAAGTTTATTAATACATAAATCGACTTCCTTTGAAACTTCAAAACTTCTTAAAAACATAATAAGCTTGTTAAGTCGTAACATGACTTCGTTTTCAATTTAAAAGTTTCATGTAAACATAATACGGCTACTAACTCACAAAATGACTTTGTTTTAAATTTAAGAAACTTCTTATAGACGTAAAACGTTTGCTAGTTTGTAAAACGACTTCATTTTTTACTTAAAAGCTTTTAAAACACGTAATACGTTTATTAACTTGTAAAACGACCTCACTTTTGACTTAAAAGCTTCCCATAAAGGTAATACGTTTACTAAATTGTAAAACGACTTAGTTTTCAACTAAAAGGCTCTTTATAAACATAATAAGGTTGTCTAATCATAAACGACTTTGCTTCTAACTTGAAAGTTTTGCTAAATCATACAAACGACTTCTTCTAACTTGGAAGCTTTGCTAAATCATAAAACCGACTTCGTTTGTTTACAAACATAATAAGGTTGCTTATAAACATAATAAGCTTAATTCATTTTCACGCGTGGAGAGGAAGGAGCAAGAAGAAAATAAGTCGCGCGTAAATTACTAAAATACCCCTCCCTATCTCTTTCTTTTTGTCCCAAGTTGATTCACATACGATATCGCTAGTTTAATTCGTAACTGAATTCCAAACTCAAATCGATAATATACTCCTTCATCAACAATTTATTCCTAACTCTATATAGGTTCGATTTAATAACATCGAACTACTTCTAAGGTTGACGTCCTAATCATATTCGGGTTGCTAATCGATTTAGTACTTGTTAATAATCGTTACTAATGCTTATTAAAAATCATCGAAAGATTTTCAAGACAAATAATAATATTAATAGTAATAAGAAAAGCAATGACGATAATATCCTTTTTTTTAATAAAATTAGCGCTCACATAGGTACTTCGAAAATAATTTTAGCCCATATCGCTAATAAAATATGGTTTCCAAACAGCAAAAAGGCATTACGAACAACTTAACGGAATATGAAGTACGGGGGTATTACAATGTAATAATGTATCAATTGGGATTTGGGATGTAGCTGTTGAAAAGATATAGGACCATTTGAAGACAAGGCAATTTTGGGTCTTAATTTCTAAATGCTAAAATTTAGTTAGGAATCTTCATCTTAGCATGGGATACATTTTTTTTTTATAAAAAAAATGGCATATGTTCAATGTTGTTTGGCATATGAGGGGATGTCTCTTCCAATTTGGATAATGAATAATGACAATTGGAATATCAAACCAATCAATTGATAAATTTGTAACTGTTAAAACAATTGAAGAAAGAAATAATTATTTAATATTGATACTTAAATATGGGTAATAAAATTGATGACAGTTAAATTAATTGAATAAAGAATAACCATATAGTATTAATATAAATGTAAGATAGCCAATAAAAATTTATCACTTATCAAAACACCATTAACTCATTCAACCCATTTAGTTTTATATTATATATGATATATGATTATTATAATGGACAATATGTTTAAAATAAAAAAAAATGTATATCATCATTTGAAAAAAAAAAAGAAGAAGAATGCAGATCATTAATAAACCTACATGTCTCCTAAAAATATGCCAAATTTTAATTTTTTTAAATAATTAAAATTATTGTAACTTGTAAGTAACATGCATATCAAGCAAAGCAAGGTTTCTAAAATGAGTATGTGCATAGATAAGTACATTGATTTCATAGGTGAGATACATGCAAATGACAGAACTTGACGTCTCAAACATAATTGATATTGAGCTTAATTTCAAGAGATTGGCAAACTCTTTTTCTTTCTTCTTTCGTCTTTTACTTGTTTGGGTCAAATTGATGCGATGATAGATACTTGTTCAATTGGTAATTTGTAGTATTCTTTTTGACTGACAGTCGGGGTGGGCAATGGACTGGGTCAATCCATTAACTAAACGAGTTGGGCCGGGTCCAGTACATTTGTTAATGGGTTGGGTTGGATTATAGGTCAAATGAACCCGACCCGCCCATTACCACCTAAGGAGTATTTTTTGTTAGTTAATTTTCCAACTAATGTATTTGTAATTTTTCAACCAAATTAAACTAGTCTAAATTCAAACCTAGAAAATATACAATCAAGCTAATAAATGGGTCGGGTCAAGTCGGCCCATGGATGGCCCACTTTGGGCCCGTTTAAAAATGAAACAAACTTCCGCAAAACAACGGTCTATGATAATTATTGTTATGTACACAGTGTTGGTAATGAAGTTAACTAATTGGAACATGTAAATTAGTGTGTCAATTAGCTTAAAAAAATAATGGGTCACTAAACGGACCATTAATGGGCCCGCTAAGTCCGGCCCGTTAATATGCCTTAATGGGCTGGCCCATTAATGGTCCAGTCCATTATTGACCCGACCTTTTATTAGCTCCATTTTAAACCGACTGACCGCTTAACCCAATGAATATCCGATCCGTTACCCACCCCTTAGGGCTGGCAAAAATCCGTCCGACCCGATTACCCGAATTTGTCCGACCCGGAAAAAACCGGGTACGGTCACCAAATTTATGTCCGAATTTAAAATTCGGACAACCGGACATGTCCGAATTTAAATCCGGGTCGGGTTCGGGTTTGGACATTCGGGTTCGGGTTGTCCAAATTTTTGAACCATTTCGGGTTCGGACAAATTCGGACAATCGGACAACCGGGTTCGGACATCGGACAACTATGTTTATATGTAATTTTAGTCCAAATTCTTTAGAAAATTTTATAAAAACAAATTCGGACAACCGGGTTCGGACATTAAAAAATCGGGTTCGGGTTCGGTCACACAACATTTCGGTCAGAATGTCCTAAAATCATATCACAAATTCGGACATTCGGACAACCGGGTCCGGACATCGGACATTCGGGTCCGGGTCCGGGTCTGGTCAAAGTGTCCGATTTGTAATCCGAACAGGGTCCGGGTATGAAATTTTTGTCCGAATGTCCGATTTATCCGGACCCGAATTGACCCGGACCCGAATTTTTGCCACCCCTACCACCCCTAACTGCCCGTAATGATTCTCTTCTTGATAAATTGGAGTATTCCATTGGAATGTTGTGCCTATTGTGACATAAAAATCGTAAACATAATATACAAACACCAAGAAGAGAAGATACACCGTCTGTAATAACAATTGGTAAGGTCTTAGTCTATTGATTAAAACTAAAATCTAAAGCTATAAATAAATTAGATTTTAGGTTCATTTATACTGTGCTTTGTTGCTGATTTGAACTATAAATCGATTTAAATAATTTGATACCTAGGCCTTGTTCTTTTCGTTGGTAAATCCCAATTTATCAATTTTGATCCACTTTAACCCACTAAAAAATACCTACTTCAACCCACTAAAAAAAAACATATTTCAACCTACTTTAACTCACTTCAACAAAAAAAAATACTCACTTCAACCAACTTCACCCATTTTTCAGCCCTTATTTCCCAATGAAAAGAACAAACTCATATTCCTTTCAAATAATATATCGAGTTTGACTCTCATAGATAGGAAAATTTATGATAAAAAGGTTTTATTCTTTATAATCAATAATAACCTGTCCACAATCAAACGGAAGATTAAGGACCTGTTCTTTTCGTTGGTAAATTGGGGTTGGTAAAAGGGTGAAATTGGTTGAGGTAGATTGAAGTAGGTTGAAGTTATTATTATTGGTTGAAATTGATTGAAGTAGGTGAAAGTAAGTTGAAATTGGTTAAAGTTGGTATATTTTTTATATGATAGGTTGAACTTGGTTAAATAGTGAGAATAAAATTTTGAAGGGGGTTGGTTGAAATTGATTGAAGTTGATTCCGGCAGGAATCGGGTTTTGTCGTTACGTTAGTGACGTGGGGCGAGAGAACGAGTTTATCTGACAGCTGACGATCAACACGGCATCTTCTTCCAATCTTTATGCTCCGACCTGCAAAAAGGGCCACCCCCGGGATGTGGTCCGGAGATCGCCTCTCCGATGGTCAAGTCAGTGATCTGTTTCCAAAAAGCGTAAATGATAGTCCAAGTTCACTGTTTTCTCCCCTTTTCCCGAGAAGGTAGGTCACTATTTATAACCCCGTTTTGGACAAAAAAGGGAGTAAGATGGTAATTTTACTGGAATAGGCCAAATAAATTCCCGGTCCTAGGGTTGCTGGGCCCTAGGAAGGCCTGTAGGGTTACGTCTTGGGCCCCTTGGGGTGTGACCTTGCGGGTGAGACTGACATTCCTAAGGACTCTTGGCCCACATATGGGTCTAGTTGATTAAGCAGATCCCTGTGCCAGGCCCAAGAGACGATATCTGTGTTTTTCCCAAATCAGAAGTGAATTGAAATTGGTATTTTTTATTGAAGGCTCAGTCGATTAAAGTTGATATATTGAAAAAGATCAACGAAAAGAACATGCCCTACTCCTGACATAATGTTCCTCTCCCTGACCCAAGTCTGGTGGGAGTCTTTCACCTCCAGCGCCGTCATGAGGTTCTGGCTCACCTCTTCGTAGGCTTGAATCGCCAACCCGTTTGGCTCTTTCCCCTGATTTGGCACTCTCAGATATCAAGTCCCTTGGCCAAGTCTAGGGTTGTGTATTGCTTCCTTAGTGATCACGATTTCCCCCTCACAATAGCCACTGACATTGAGGAAGCTTGGAAGCGACTTTCACTTCCTACTGAAGAAGACGTTGTTGTCGAATGTGATGATGAGGCAGCAGACGATCACTCAGAACAAATTGCATTGTGCCACTGACATTGAGGAAGCTTGGAAGCGACTTTCACTTCCTGTTGAAGAAGACGTTGTTGTCGAATGTGATGATGAGGCAGCAGACGATCGCTCAGAACAAATTGCATCGTGCCTTTGGGGCAAGCTACACACCGATGGCTACTTTAACGTTGCAATAGTCCAACCCTAAATCATGTTTATGCATTTCATTAATCCTTGTGATTAATTTCATCGCATTTAAATCATCACTTTTTTGTTATTTGAATTGGGAAAATTTAAACGGACTCTCACCTTGCAATTCGGGTTTTTGTTCTTGTCAAATTCTGGAGATCGATATTAGGCCTTGATATTTATGAATTAAGCGGTTCAATTATTTTTCATGACACCACAAAAAACAAAAACTTTTTCAAGCGCACTCGGTTTGAGCTAATTTTTTAACCCGAGCCTATTTAAGGTCAATTTCGATCCACCAAGACTTGATCCTATTTGTTTAGCTAATTACCTTTAATTAGGCCTCATTTATACTTAGTAAAAAGTAGCTTTATTTTCAACCAAGTATTTATTTTACATAAGCTTTCTTTTGCACCAAGTAAATTCAAGTCATTTTCTCTCTTCTTCGCTCCTCCTTCTCGCTACCCCACGACTAACCCAGAACAGTAGCAGCCCAGCCCTTTTGTGGTGTTTTTCGGCCAGCCTCAGGCAAGGGTTGTAACCTTCAACCACCTCCCTCCATCGGCTATCATCTTCCACCCTCAAAATCACCAAATATCATCTCCATCTCTACTTGTTTCAAGCTCAAAGTAAGCGACCTCAATCTTGTTCTTTGGATTTTTGGTTTTTGCTTCTTGTTTCGTTGTTTTAATGGCGGATCATATTGTTTGGATTGAATTAAGAGTGATCTTGTGATGGATCATGGTGGAGTTGAAGTTGGATTATGATAGGGTTAGGGTTACTTCTTACCCATGCAAGGTCCATGTTAAAATGTTGGGTGTTGATTGTTTATCCTTGATAAAAAAAATGTTGGGTGTTGATTGTTTTATCCTTGTTTTTTTATCATCTTTTAGTCTATTGAAGTTTATTATGATGTTTATGGTATTTTGAAATGATGGGAGAGAGTTAAAGTTGACCTTAAGTTAGGGTTTATCCAAGAATGCATGGTTTGGACCAAACTAGTATTAAACTTGAAGTATGTGTATATGTGACTAGAAAATGAGCTTTATTGGATATGAATATAAAGTGCAATTAAGTGTGGTGTTTTTTTATGATGTTCGGATGGACCAAAGTGTGTCTACATGCTTTTAAGGAATGGTTTAAGTTGAGGATTTATGTGAAAAAGTGAGGGAACAAACTCAAACAGTGAGGCTGGAATTTCAAGAAAAACAGGACAATCTTTGATATGAAACTGGTAATGATCGTCCTAGCCAAAAATTATATTTTTGGTGAATAGATAGGTCAGTATGTTAACTTTAAAATGGCTCTTGAATCACATTAATTCGAGGTATAGGGAAAAAGTTATGGTCATTTTACTGAACCTGTGCAAGATGGACTCAAAACTGACATGTTGGTGTTCTAGCCCCATTTTAGGAACCCTATCGTGGGAATCATGTTATGTGTCCTTAATGAAAGTTTTATAAGACTTCCTAAGCTTTTCATATTGGGTCTCAGGTCTTATTTCAAGGTCAGGAGTATAAGTTGTGAATTATTCTTTCCGTACCCTCTTTATAAACCCTTCTGCTCTGAACTTGCTACCGTCCCTTAAATCACATTTCTATGGTTTATATAGTTTCATCATTTTATTTTAATCTATTAACTGGTTTGTGCAGATTCTTCATAAGCCAGTTCTATTTAAAGGCATTGATTATAAGAACAAGCTCATTTCTGATCTCATGTACCTATAATGATATTTTGAACAGAATAAAGGCCTAAGCTATCATTCTCTCCACTCTTGTGCATCTTATTATTCCGTGAACTTGCATTTAAAACTTCCAGCTACGTTCATTGCTTGTATCTTTAGAAATCAATATATATTTATCAAAATTATAATGTTTTGGTAAGCACATCAATGAATCAGTTTAATCAATGATTTATCACTTAATTAGTGACCCCATCAGTTATCAGTTACAGAGTATAGCCCTTCAGTTACCCGTGCGGCTTCAGGCCAAGTCCCGATCGGTTTGGCAGATGTACACCTATCTTCAGATCCTAATAGTTACCACGGGCTCACTATCAGATAATAATTGACAACGCAGTTTCATATTCATCTTATTCCCTGTGTTTAATTAAAAAACGAATTGTTATACGGGCCCAACTAGTTTTTGTTCCATGAATGCTTAACAATACAGGAATACATGTATTGAGCTTCGGCTCACATTTCGAAATATTTTCATGTTTTGTTTTAGGAAAGTGTTCAGTGAATCGCCCTCAGGCAGGCAAAACGGCTGAATACGATAAGTGAGCTAGGACATCTTTATGAAATGGGGGTGTATTATCGTTGAGATGTTATAACTCCATATAGTGGAATATATTTTGGTGTTGAGACTGCATATTTTATCAGAATTTTATATTATGGTGTAATCCTTGACATGTTTGTATGGTTTTGATGTTAGAACAATTTCTATATTTATCGAAATAGTTTGATAGGTTGTGATGGTGTAAATGCCTTTGATGGTAAACATTGATTATTATGGCTCAGTTTATCATTTACAAGTAAAACCTTGTCCTTGTTGGACGGCGGTAACGCCTAATCATTTGGGTTATCATTTATAATTGAGAAGAACTAGTGAAAAAAATGAAAACAGTGATTGATGTATCTTTGGGGCGTCATAGATTTGGTATCAGAGTCAGGTTGAGATTTCCTTTGTGGAATGTGGAGTTTAGAAATAAGAAGGTGATAATGTTGGGTAGTGAGGGTCATGTTATACTGCTAGAATGATATTAGAAGTGTAGTAATACTAGTAGAAATGCAAGTTTCTTACATTTACGTGTTCCTTAATTATTGTTATGTATGCTTCTCATATATGTCTTTTCTTTGTTAGATGGACCCTTACGCTGTTAACTTGATGTCAAGTGCATCCATGGCTGCTCACATTACACTATTACATACTAGTATACAGGTCCATGCACAGGACCCTTTCTCTGAGTTCCACAGTGCTACGGTCCATGGACATAGACTACTGTGGTCCTTACCCGCAGTTCAACCATGGGTGGAGTTTAGGCTTCGCTATCATCACTATATGGTAACAGGGAACTAAGGCTAGGATGGGCCTAGGTTTCAGGGTCAAGGGGCATGGACTACTCATGCTACGGAGTTGTTATTAAAGGAAGAGTTTGATTAGAGAGGGATCACCATGGAGATGCTACAACATGTTTTTCCGCTACATCAGGCGCCTCCCCCACCTGCAGCCCCAGCACCAGCACAGGGACCACCCTCCCCGCCCGCACCCAGTACCCCACTGATGCCCGATAGTCCTGGGGAGGCTCATGTGGTGATAGACCTCCTCGACACACCAGAGGTAGTGGTGGTTAGTTCTGGGGATGAGGGCCACCAGGGAGAAGAAGATGATCCCGAGGAGGATCCAGACATTGACGAGGTGGTGGTAGAGCAGCCATGGGGACAAGAGGTTGATGAGTTGATGGTGGAGTTACAGGATGAGCAGGAGTAACAGGTACAGCAGGAGTAGGGATGGCAACGGGGCGGGTTGGGGACGGGGAGTATATTCCCCGTCCCCGTCCCCGCTGGAATCCCCGCCCCCCGTCCCCGCCCCGTTCCCCGCTGCGGGAAAAAAATTCCCCCCCGTCCCCATCCCCAGCGGGGATTTAATCCCCGTCGGGGCCCCAACGGGGATTTTTACCCGCTGATTTTTCCTTACCTTCTAAACTCTTTACGGCCATGACTACCAAATCCAGTATATACCTAATATTTTTACAAAGAAAATTACATATATAACCTTAGTTGTTTCATTTAAAAATTTTGAAAATAAGGTTATTTTTGTAATTTTAATTAAAATTGGGGGCGGAGGCGGGGATTTTTCCCCAATCGAGGAATTGCAGACGGGGATAGGAACAGAGCAAAATCCCCGGCGGGGAAATGGGGACGGGGACGGGTTGAACTATGTCCCTGTCCCTGTCCCCGTCCCCGAGCGGGGATTAATTTTCCTCCCCGTCCCCGTCCCCTTTGGGAACGGGGATTTTCCCCCACTTCGGGGCGGGGCCCCGACGGGGACGGGTATTCTCCAACTTTTTGGCATCCCTAAGCAGGAGGTTGGTAATGCCGAGTTAGAGGCATCTACTAGCAGCTTCGATTCAGGCGAAGAGCCTGATGATGAGTCTAACCCGGATTACGATCAATCTAGGGATCGGTAGGTGGGTCTAGGGGTTAGTGGTAGTAGTTTTTTTTAGCCCTGCTTGTTTTTAGTATGGTCGGTTAGGATAGATATATTTTGTATAAGATATGACCTTGTATATAGTCAGTTAGATCCTTTCTAACCGTCATGAAATGGTCCGTATCTCTTTTTGGTTATGTGACGGACCTAGTATCTTGGGGCTAGTTAGTATTTGAGGTTGAGCTAGGAGTTAAAATTGACTTTACCTAGTCAGTTAGATGTAGTATGTTTTGCTGATCATATGTATACATAAGCAGTTATGTATTATAAGCAGTTATGAAATGATAAGCTTTGAGTTGTTTAATAATCTTTGAGTTATATTAAATGTGTTTGTTGGGCATACTTATCTTATATGTTTGAGTATTCCAATGATTGAATTGTTTCGTTTCATGTATAATCAGAATGTCTGAATCAGTGCACAACAATGAGGAGATTCATATGGAAGAAATCTCGGATCATGGTCAGGGATCAGGTGATCAAGCCTCGCATCATGTGCCACCAAATTTTGACCAAATGCCACCGATTCCTTTTGAGTTAGCTCACAATAGTGGGGACCCGAACTACTGGCCGACCTTAGTAGCTGAATTGATGAAGCGGATTCCCCAGGTACCTACTAAAGCCCCTCCTAAAAAGGATAAATTAGAGGATAGGGTGGCACGACGTAATCCTAAAGTTTATGATGGATCTTATGATCCAGTAGTGCTGGAGGAATGAATAAGAGGAATGGAGAAAATCTTTACAATGGTAAAGGTGCCAGAAGAAAAGAAAGTAAACACTGGGACGTATTATTTGACCGGTGAAATTGACATTTGGTGAAATACTGTTAAGGATAAGCTCGTAGGGTCTGACTTTACCTGGAATAAATTCCTTAGTGAGTTAAGGGCAAAATTCTACCCAGTTGTGGTCCAAAGGCAAAAGGAGAAAGAGTTTATGGAGCTGAAGATGAGTGACACTATGACCGTGATACAATACGCCAGTAAGTTCACCGAATTATCTAGGTTTGTTTCTGAGTTTGTATCATCTGAAAGGTTGAAAATGAGAAGGTTTAAAGAGAGTCTGGCCTTCTATATTCAGAATCAGTTAGCTGGGCAACCAATCTTGACTTACCAAGAACTATATGAGTGAGCGGCTGAAGTGGAACGAGTCAAGACGGAGTTGAGAGCGCTGAACCCAATCAGGCAAAAGAAAAAGGGGTTTGAGCGAGGGACTCCGAGTGAGAGTGCGAACCAGAATCAGAAGAAACCTACTCCTGTTCCCTCCAAGAGCCGTCATGTGGGCTCGACAGCACCCTGTGCGAAGTGTGGCAGAACAAATCACACCACCCCTGAATGTCGAGTAGGAACTAATACGTGCATGTGGTGTGGAAGCCCCGAACACCTGATTGTTGCATCCCCCCCGAAGGATGAAGGTTGAAGACAAAGGGACAGCAAATCCCTTGGGCCCACCTTGTGTAACGCCCCGAAATTTTTTGTTACTTATTTTGAATTACGCGCAATATGTAAATTATGTGTATGTTGAATGCCTTTTATTTTATGCGCATGTGTGTGTTCGATGTTATTATGATTATTATGTTTTGGGAGAATAATTAGGATATGTCTCATTTAGTAATTGTGCAAAAAAAAAAGAAAAGGAAAAGGGAGTCAAAGAAGGGGGCTTGACCCCAAAAAAAAAGGAAAAGAAAAAGAAAAGGGATAGGGGATTTTTTTTCTTGCAACTGCACGTGAGTTTATCCAAAAGGGGAGGGGGTTTTGTTTTGGTTTTCTTCTTCAACACAAAACACATACACACGATGGAGAGAGGCAGAGAGGAGAGAAGAAGAAGAAGAAGAAAAGGAGAAGAAGAAGAAGAGGAAGAAGAAGAAGAAGAAGAAGAAGAAGAAGAAGAAGAAGAAGAAGAAGAAGAAGAAGGGGATTACAGTTTTGATTTTGATTTCAATTCAAGGTGAGTAATTCTTGTCTTTCTCAACCTAAAATTGATAAGGAGAAGATTAAATTTGAGATCCAACTCGAAATTGCAAAATTGAATTCGACTTGAAGCTTTGAATCTTAGGTTTTAAGGTTTAGTATATTAGAACCCTAATTTCAATTGGTGGAAACCCACAACTAAAATTTTTATGGTGGTTTGTGATTTTAGGATTATGGGAGTGTTTTGAATTGGTATTTATGCTGTGGGTTTGTTCATATACATGCTATACTTTGTATTTTTGGGTTGATTGCTTGTTCTTGGTTGAATATTATGGTAGAAAATGGGGTGGAATTTTCGTATATTGGAGATAGCAGGATACTGTTGGATTTTCTGTGAATTATTGGCTACACGAAAAATCCTGAAATTGTTACTGTAGGTTACCCAGGATATTAGGCAACTTCTGGTAAATTTTCATGAACTTTAGATGTGTAGTTTATAAGTTATGGAATTTTATTTGAAGCTACCCTGTTTTCAGTGTGTAAATTCATATGGTGTTTGGAATTAATGTGAGCTATTGGGTTGGATATAAATTATGAAAATTTTACTGTAAATTGCTGAGGATGTCTAGAAAATTTCTGTCAATTTTCATAAATTTGGGATGTGTGTTTTAGAAGTTATGAATTTTAGATTGAGACTGCCTTGTTTTGGTACCTGATTTCGGTTACTGTTTTAATTTTTTTATGAATGGTTAAAACTTATCAAATTATTACTGTAGATTCTTCATGATATGGGGTGATTTCTGGTAAATTTTTGTGAATTTTGGTGGTGTATGCTAAAAGTTATGAATTTTTGAGTTGAATTCGCAGACTTTTGATTCTTTTGGCTGACTGTTTGAATTTCTGGGAATGATGGGCTTGGAGAAAAACCATGAAATTTATATGTAAGAATCTATATGTTATTTTTTTAATTTGCTGCAAAGTTTGGTGAAGATTGGATGTGTATGTTGTGAGTTATGAATTTGTGAGTTAAAGTACCTTGTTTAGTGTAATTATGGATTATTTGTGTGTTCAATCCATACATAAGATATGAAAAGGACATTGTTGAGCTTCTTAAGAATTCTGATTGTGTGATGAAGTATGGAAAACTTGTGAAAGTATTTTGGGTGGAATTATGCTTTGTTTTGATTATGTTTTTGTTCAAATTGTGGAATTGAATTTCTTTAAAAATAAAAATGTGATTATATGATTTCATTAAGTTATGTTTTTGGGGAAGAAATTCGTGTCTTGACTGAGGCTATTACAGAACATTCTAAAGCTATGGCCATAGTAGTGACTGTCGTTATGTTCAGGTCGCCTAGTGGGAGAGGCTATAACCAATTCCCTAGGATATGAATGTCGACCTTGTGTATGTGTGTGAGCCATGTGGGTCCCTAGTGAGGAGGGTTTCGGCCTAAACTTACTAGGATATGAATGCAATTCCATGGTTTGTGTTGTGGGCAGTTCGCGTCCTTCAGAGCGTTGGGTGCCTGGTTGGGACCATATGAATGAGTTGCGGCTGGTCCACCATTAGTTGGTACCATATGTTTAAGCCGTAGCTGGGCCACCAGGATGTGTTTGTCACCCCTGCCTTGTGATGGTTCTTTGTGTGAGTCATGAGTTGAATTCCCCAAAACTAAAAGTTTTGCAATCAATTAAAGATATGTGATGTGTTGTGAAATTGATTTTGGCTTGAATTTGGATTTTGGATATGATATGGAATTGGTTTCATTTAGATTTCAAATTTGGATAAGTTATAAAATTAATTTTGATCTCAATCTTGAATTTTGGATTTGGTTTTGGATTTGAATGTTCATTCAAAATGTCTATGAGCTTGTGATTGATTTTGAAATGCATATGTGATTGATAAGCATATTTTAAGATACATGTTATGTATTTATGGCTAGTATGTGAAATTTTGTGATAAAGCTGCTTTGATGTGTGTGCCAGTTATGGTTATGGGCGGGCTGTTGGGTTGTTTAGCAGGTTTTGCTTTCTTTTGGACCCCAGTGAGAACTAGGAGCCCAAAAGACATTATTGATATGGGACAATCATGGTTAGTTTAGTGAATAAACTAACAGCAAAGCTTGTTTAGGGACTCAAGTGGAAACGTGGGTCCTTGAAACGTACCTGGTGTGGGACAGGTACGGCTAAATTAATCTAATTGCCTACCTCATAACAGAAATGTGTGCGTGTTTGTGATATTTATAACCATATATATATTAAATATGAACGATATAAGTGCATTTTTTATTTTTGAAACATACGCGTGTCCTCTTATCGCCCCTATATGATAAATGAGATGTTATGTTTAAATGTCATAAGATACGTGTACTGTGTGCTTATGTGTTAACCGGTTAATGTGCAAAGTGCAACAGCGGAGATGGTAAGAGATATTCACTGGGCTCGGGGAGCTCATGACCTCACCATTTTTTTCAGGTTTTGGAAGCGAAAAGGGATCGTAAGAGCATTAAGAAAGCTGGATCAGTTGTGAAACACTTTTGAAGAACTTATTTGAAACTGTAGGGCTCATTGCATGTATATGTTATGGCTTATGTTAGTAAATACAATTCTGAATTTATTTTGTTTCGGATATATGTAAGAATATTATGGTAATGCATGCTTTAGAATAACCCTACTCAACCTCAATTGGATTTCGATTAGAGCTTCCGCTCCTATCGACTATCAACAGGTTAATTATGATTAATAAGTTAATGTAGGCCTTGTGGGCGACCCTGACCGAGCGTCCACAGCGGTAACGCACCTGCCCCCTTTGGGCGGAGCGTTACACCTCGCCAAGGGGCCCCACCACCAAGGCCTGTAGCAGTAGGACGGACGTATGTAATGAGTAAAAAGGAAGCTGCCACCTCTGGTATGGTAGTTACTGGAACTCTCTTTTTAAATTCAAAGTCATTTTGTGTATTATTTTATTCGGGTGCTACTCATTCATTTATATCCACCCGATCTGCCATGCAATTGAACCTAGAAGATAGGAGGATGGAAACCAATTACAGGATCAAGCTACCCGATGATTGTGTGTTTGACTGCCCTATCTCCTATAAATTTGTTCCCATTACCATTGGTTGAACCACCTTCCTTGTGGATTTAATTCAATTCGATTTGTCTAATTTTGACATCATTTTGGGAATGAATTGGTTGCACGCCTATGGAGCTAAAATTGATTGTGAGGAGCTTAAGGTGATTTGAAAGATGAAAAAGGTGGAGAAGGTTTTTTTTATGGACAGAGAGAGGAAAAATCCTATCTCTTGACTTCTGCTAAGAAAGCGAGTAAGCTATTATGTCAAGGGTGTATGGGATATTGATGTTATACTATGGACACCCAGGCAAAAGAAGAGGAAGCTGAAAATATTCCTGTAGTCTGTAAGTTTGAGGATGTTTTTCCTGAAGAGTTACCAGGATTACCCCCACAGAGGAAAATTGATTTTGGAATTGAGTTAATCCCTGAGGCCCAACCTATTTCCAAAGCCCCATATCATATGGCCCCAACTGAGCTTAAGGAATTGAAGCTTCAATTAGAAGAGCTATTGCAGAAGGGTTTTATTAGGCCAAGTGTGTCATTATGGGGTGCCCCAGTGTTGTTCGTAAAGAAAAAGGATGGAACCTTAAGGTTGTGTGTTGACTATAGGGAGTTGAGTAAGATCACCATTAAAAATAAATATCCTTTGTCGCGAATTGATGACTTGTTTGATCAATTGCGAGAAGCCGGAGTCTTCTCTAATATTGATTTGAGGTCAGGGTACTACCAACTTAGGATTAAACCTGACGACATCCCCAAGACTGCATTTAGAACTAGGTATGGTCACTATGAGTTTACAGTGATGCCATTTAGCCTCACCAGTGCTCCCGGAGCTTTCATGGATCTTATGAGCAGAGTCTTCAGACCCTACTTAGACAAATTTGTGGTGGTGTTCATAGATGACATTCTAATTTATTCTAAGGATAGAGATGAACATACTGATCATTTGAGGATAGTGTTATAAACACTGAGAGAGCATCAACTTTATGATAAATTAAAGAAGTGCGAGTTTTAGTTGGAAGAAGTGGTGTTCTTAGGACATGTGGTTACAAAGGAAGGAATCAAAGTTGACCCCCAAAAGGTGAAGGCAATCACGGAATGGTCAAGGCCTACCAATATTAATGAGATTAGAAGCTTTTTGGGTTTAGCAGGTTACTATCGAAGGTTCGTCAAGGAATTTTCCAAAATAGCTTCAGCCATGACCAATTTGCTGAAGAAAGCGAACAAGTTTGAGTGGACCGAAAAATGTGATAAAGCTTTTCAAGAACTAAGGCAACGACTAACTACCGCCCCAATCCTAATGTTACCAATGGAAGGCAAGAAGCATACCATCTATAGTGATGCTTCAAAGAATGGATTGGGTTGTGTTCTGATGCAGGAAGATAAGGTAGTAGCTTAAGCCTCTCGACAACTTAAGCCTTACGAGAAAAACTATCCTACTCATGACTTGGAGTTAGCAGCCGTGGTCTTTGCATTGAAAATTTGGAGACATTACTTATATGGAGTCCCATGCAAGATTTATACTGACCATCAAAGTTTGAAGTATATCCTCACTCAGAAGGAGCTCAACTTGAGGCAACGGCATTGGCTTGAGCTGCTTAAGGATTATGATTTGCAAATTCAATATCATCCAGGAAAAGCAAATGTTGTAGCAGATGCCTTGAGTAGAAAAGTGCAACATGAGGAAATCCAAGTGAACCAAGAAAGTGATCCTGAACTCCAAAGGATAAAGCAAAATCTAGAGAGAGGAAAGTCTCCTAGGTTTGTAGTACATGAGGATGGGATCCTGCGATTCCAAAATCACCTATGTGTGCCCCGAAATGAGGAACTAAAGAAACAGATCCTAGAGGAGGCTCATATTACTTGCTACTCTGTGCATCCAGGAGACACTAAGATATACAGAGATTAAAGGCAATACTTCTGGTGGAAGAATATGAAAAATAAGGTTGCTGAATATGTAGACAAGTGTCTGACTTGCCAGAAAGTCAAAGCAGAGCATCAGCGTCCCGTGGGTGAATTACGACCCCCAGATATTCCTACTTGGAACTGGGATTCAATTTCAATGGACTTTGTTATTGGTTTACCCCTTTATTCCTCGAAGAAGAATGTCATATGGGTTATAGTTGATCGGCTTACCAAGTCGGCCCATTTTCTGCCAATCAAAGATACCTAGGGAATTGAAAAACTAGCTCAGTTGTGCGTCAAAGAGATAGTCCGACCACATGGAATCCCCTTCGATATAATATCAGATAGGGATCAAAGATTCCAGGCTCGTTTTTGGCAAGCACTTCAAAAGGCCTTTGGGACCAAATTGAACTTCAGCAGCTCTTATCACCCTGAAACAGATCGGCAAACGGAAAGAGTGAATCAGATTTTAGAAGACATGTTAAAAACTTGTGTGTTAGAGTTCCAAGGAAAATAGGAAGATGATTTGCCTTTGGTGGAGTTTTCTTATAACAACAGTTATCCGTCTACCATCAAAATTGCCCCATTTGAGGCTCTATATGGGAAAAAATGTAGAACCCCACTGTGCTGGAGTGATTTGGATGAAGCAATGATCCTAGGCCCTGAAATGATCCAGGAAATCGTGGAAATAATCAGAAGGATTCGCGAACATATCAGGGTTGTCCAAAGTTGACAAAAAAAGTTATGTGGATAAAAGAAGAAGGCCTCTGGAGTTTCAAGTAGGCGATAAAGTTTTTCTGAAAGTTTCACCAACCAAAGGAGTCAAGAGGTTCGAAGTATGGGGCAAATTGAGTCCAAGGTATATTGGACCTTATGAAATCATTGAAAAGCTGAATCCTGTCGCTTATCGTCTAGATCTGCCTATTGAACTTGAGCACGTGCATAACGTGTTTCATATATCTCAGCTTAGGAAATATATTCCAGATCCGGACCATATCATTGTATCTGAACCTATTGAAATCACTGAAGATCTAGTATATGAAGAGTGTCCTATCCAAATACTAGATCACAGGATCAAGCAGTTGCGTAACAAGCAGATACCATTGGTCAAAGTACTTTGGACAAACCACACCTCCCAAGAAGCCACTTGGGAGACCGAAAAGGCAATAAAAACTAAATACCCACATTTATTCGAGGTAATCATGCATGTTATGGTTAAGTTCATTAGTTTCGAGGACGAAACTTTATAAGGGGGGACGATTGTAATAGTCCGACCCTAAATCATATTTATGCATTTCATTCATCCATGTGATTAATTTAATCGCATTTAAATCATTGTCTTTTTGTTATTTCAATTAGGAAAATTTAAATGGACCCTCACCTTGCAATTCAAGCTTTTGTTCTCGTCAAATTCTGGAGATTGATATTAGGCCTTGATATTTATGAATTAAGTGGTTCAATTATTTTTCATGACACCGCAAAAAAAAAACTTTTTCAAACGCACTCGGTTTGAGTTAGTTTTTGCACCCAAACCCGTTTAAGGCCAATTTCGGTCCACCAAGACTTGACCCTATTTATTTAGCTAATTACCCTTAATTAGGCCTCATTTAGACTTAGTAAAAAGTAGCTTTATTTTCAACCAAGTATTTATTTTACATAAGCTTTCTTTTGCACCAAGTAAATTCAAGTCATTTTCTCTCTCTTCTTCTCTCCTCCTTCTCTTTACCCCACGGCTAACCCAGAACAGCAGTAGCCCAGCCCTTTTGGGGTGCTTTTCGGCCAGCCTCCGGTAAGGATTGCAACCTCCAACCACCGGCTATCATCTTCCACCCTCAAAATCACCAAATATCATCTCCATCTCCACTTGTTTTAAGCTCAAAGTAAGTGACCTCAATCTTGTTCTTTGGATTTTTGGTTTTTGCTTCTTGTTTTGGTTGTTTTAATGGTGGATCATGTTGTTTGGATTGAATTAAGAGTTATTTTGGTGATGGATCATGGTGGAGTTGAAGTTGGATTATGCTAGGATTAGGGTTACTTCTTAACCATGCAAGGTCCATGTTAAAATGTTGGGTGTTGATTGTTTTATCCTTGTTTTTTATCATCTTTTAGTCTATTGAATTTTATTATGATGTTTATGGTGTTTTGAAATTATGGGAGTGGGTTCAATTTGACCTTAAGTTAGGGTTTTATCCAAGAATGCATAGTTTGGACCAAACTAGTATTAAACTTGAAGTATGTGTATATGTGACTAGAAAATGAGCTTTATTGGATATGAATATAAAGTGCAATTGAGTGTGGTATTTTTGTATGATGTTGGGATGTACCAAAGTGTGTTTACATGCTTTTAAGGAATGGTTTAAGTTGAGGATTTGTGTGAAAAGTGAGGGAACAAACTCAAACAGTGAGGCTAGAATTTCCAAAAACACATGACAACTTTTGAGATGAAGCTGGTAATGATCGGCTCAGCCAAAAAATATCATTTTTGGTGGATAGATAGGTCCATGTGTTAGCGTTAAAATGGCTCTTGAATCGTATTAATCTGAGGTCTGTGGAAAAAACAATGGTCATTTTACTGAACCTGTGCAGGATGGACTCAAAACTAACATGTTGGTGTTCTAGCCCCATTTTAGGAACCCTATCGTGGGATCATGTTATGTGTCCTTAATGAAAGTTTTAGAAGACTTCCTAAGATTTTCATATTGGGGTTTTAGGTCTCATTTCGAGGTCAGGAGTATAAGTTGTGAATTATTCTTTCCGTACCCTTTTTATAGGCCCTTTTGCTCTAAACTTGCTACCGTGCCTTAAATCACATTTCTATGGTTTATATAGTTTCATCATTTTGGTTTAATCTATTAACTTGTTTGTACAGATTCTCCATAATCCAGTTCTATTTAAAGGCATCGATTATAAGAATAAGCTCGCTTCTGACCTCATGTACCTATAATGATCTTTTGAACAGAATAAAGGCCTGGCTTTCATTCTCTCCACTCTTGTGCATTTGATTATTCCGTGAACTTGCATTTAAAACTTTCAGGTACGTTCATTGCTTGTATATTTAGAAATCAACACATATTTACCAAAATTATAATGTTTTGGTAAGCATATTAATGAATCAGTTTAATCAGTGACTTATCACTTAATTAGTGACCCCATCAGTCATCAGTTACAGGGCACAACATTTCAGTTACCTGCGCGGCTTCAGGCTAGGTTCCGATCGGCTTGACAGGTGTACACCTATCTTTAGATCATAACAGTTACCACGGGCTCACTATCAGATAATAATTGACAACACAGTTTCAAATTCATCTTATTCCCTATGTTTAATTAAAAAACAAATTGCTATACGAGTCCAACTAGTTTTTGTTCCATGAATGCTTAACAATATAGGAATGCATGTACTGAGTTTCGGCTCACATTTCGAAATATTTTCATGTTTTGTTTTAGGAAAGTGTTCAGTAAATCGCCCTCATGCAGGCAGAACGACTGAAAACGATAAGTGAGTTGGGACATCTTTATGGAATGAGGGTGTATTATTGTTGAGATATTATAACTCCGTATTATGGAATATATTTTGGTGTTAAGACTGTATATTTTATCAGAATTCTATATTTTGGTGTAATTCTTGACATGTTTGTATGGTTTTGATGTTAGAACAATTTCTGTATTTATCGAAATGGTTTGATAGGTTGTGATGGTGTGAATGCCTTTGATGGTAAACATTGATTATTATGGCTCAGTTTATCATTTACAAGTAAAGTCTTGTCCTTATTGGACGGCGGTAACGCCTAATCATCTGGGTTATCATTCACAATTGAGAAGAACTATTGAAAGAAATGAAAACAGTGATTGATGTATCTTTGGTGCATTACAAACGTTAATTCCATGAAGACAGTCTTCAAGAATGTCTGGAAGTCGTCAAAAGGAGTGATTGTACGTGACTTAGTCAAAAACGTTTTCGCTTTCCAATTCTTCTCCTCCGCTGACAGAGATTATACATTGAACGAAGGCCCGTAGGCATTTGACGGCAACATCCTTCTGCTGAAGTCAATAACCGGATACGAGCAGCCATCGGAAGTGCAATTTACACATTCCAGGTTCAGGGGAAAAGCCATGAATGATCTCCCCATCAAGCAAACTTCGTCGTTCACCAAAATACTGGGCGATAATTTGGGTGCGTTTATTGGATGTGATGATTCTAATTTATTCTGTGCAACTGACAAATCTATTAATTTCCAAGTCGATATTGATATCACAAAACCATTATGTCGAGGCATGAAAGTTATGTTGAAAGGCAAGCCCATATGGATTTCTTTTAAGTATGTCAAATTGCCTGAGTTTTGCTACGGTTGCGGCTGACTTAGCTACACCCTTTCCATCTGTGAGGAGGTTAAGGACATTAATGACAATGCCGATCTCCCATATGGCGATTGGCTCCGAGGTTCCCCCATCAAACCCTCAAGACGCAATGTCGAGGCTTAGAAACAAGAAGAGAAACGCCTCTTTCTTGCCTTCTGCCGCGGCTACTCTTCTACAAACCCCAAGAAGAAGCTGTTTTTCGATATTCACCGCGACAATCATCCTATCTCCTTGACTACTAACCCCGAGGAGAACGCCACTGCCCCTGATAAAATGCTGGTCGACAACGCATTGCTACTGCAACCTGGGAATGAAGCTTTCAAGCGTAAGCTTATGGACCATGGCAAAGCCCCAGATGGTGAATGCAAGGCTAAACTTCTGTGCGAGATAGCAGTGCACAACAATTCCATTACATCGGTGGAGGCTGCCAGTCAGCCTCGTGCGAGAGTCATGAGTATCATGTGTCTGAACTGCCGCGAGTTCGGTGACCCGAAGGTAGTAAAAAAACTCCGTAACTTGATACGGAGACAATCACCGAGCTTAGTTTTCCGCTCTGAAACTAAGCGCAGTGCAGTTGAAATGGAGAGCGTCCAGCGAAAGATTAGAGGTTGCGAAGGAGTTACCGCTGATGCTAGAGGTCGTTCGGGCGGTGTTACTTTGTTCTAGCAGAAAGGTCTCAACGTCACCTTGTTCACCATCTCATTGCATCATGTCGACGTGAAGGTTAGGGAGTTGGGAAACTCTCAAGACTGATGCTTTATGAGTGTGTATGGCTATCTGGAATCCCAACACAAGTTCAAGACATGCGACCTCATCTCTAACCTTCATGCTCGTTCCAATCTGCCGTGGATAGTAGAGGGAGACATCAATGAGATTCTTTTTAATTTTGAGAAGAAGGGCGGCCCCGAAAAATCTCAGGCTATCTTGGACCATTTTGGAGACACCTTCACAGCATGCAATCTGCACGACCTCGGATACTTGGGCTACGACTTCACTTGGTGGAATAAAAGGGATGGTGCTCACTCAGTCGAGGAACATCTTGACCGTTTCTTGGCTTCCTTAGAATGGTCTCTGATGTTCCCAGAAGTGAAAGTCTTTCATCTGGATGTGAATCTCTCTGATCACCTCCCTATCCTTCTCAAACTCAAAGGAGGGAGCCCGTCGACCCGTAGGAGTAATGCCAAGAGGTGCTTCAAGTTCGAAAACATGTGGACTCTCCATGAGGGGTGTAGTGACATTATTAAGCGTGCCTGGAGTCATTCAGGAACACAATCCTTTGCTCTCAATGTTGAAAGAAATATCAAAAGATGCGCCATAGAACTTTCCACATGGAATTGCACTGAATTTGGCCATGTCCAACGTAAGATTTACGACCTAGAGCTATCTCTTAAAGGCCTTTGGGACATTCAACAGTGGGAAGCTATCCTTTCACAAATTGGCCTCCTTCGGCGTCAATAAGAGATCCTATGGCTCCAACATTCCGGAACTGAATTTTTGCGTCATGGTGATGTTAACTCCATGTGGTTCCATGCTCGAGCTACAGCCAGAAGAGCAGCGAATCACATCTCATGCCTTGTTGATGAGGATGGGATAGAAAAATCAAGCCAAAGTGATCTTGCAGGCATAGTCCTTAAATTCTTTAGTGAGCTCTTCTCTTCATACTCCCCGACTGACTTTGATATTGTGCTTCATCATGTACAACCCAGAGTCAACAGTGGTATAAATATCTCACTCACCGCTCCCTACTCCACTGAGGAAGTTAGATAGGCAGTCTTCCAAATGCATTCGTCGAAGGCGTTAAGCTCGAATGGGTTAAACCCGTTCTTTTACCAACACTTTTGGGACATTATCGACGATGGCGTCACCAAGGCCACCTTAGAAATCCTAGTGGGGGCTACCCTCCCCCCATCATTTAATCACACCAATGTGGCCCTCATCCCGAAAAAGCCGAGCCCTGCAATCTTGTCCGACTTCTATCCCATTAGTCTGTGCAATGTGGTTTACAAAATAGTCACGAAGGTGATCTCCAATCGTCTAAAAAAGCATATCGCATATATAATCTCCGACAACCAGAGCGCATTCACGCCTGGCAGATTGATTATTGATAATATCTTGATTGCCTACGAGCTCTTCCACTACATGCAAGGCCACAACGGGCCCAACGGGGCAATGGCAATCAAAATGGATATGAGCAAAGCATTTGATAGAATCGAATGGCTATTCCTGGAAAAAATAATGTTAAAAATGGGCTTCGCTCTAAATTGGGTGTCCCTGGTCATGAAATGTGTCCGCTCAGCCTCGTTCTTGCTTCTTGTCAACGGTAGCCCAGTTGGGTTGGTCACCCCATCCCCGGGCATTCACCAAGGGGACCCCATCTCACCCTTTCTCTTCCTAATATGCGCTGAAGGGATTTCATCCCTCATATCCCATGCTGTAGAATCAAAAACTCTTAATGGCCTTCGAGTTTGCTCACAAGCCCTAATCATATCTCACCTCTTGTTCGCGGATGATTCCATCCTTTTTTGCAAAGCCACGCAGGGCCAAACTATTGTAATCCGCAACATTCTATCCACCTACGAAAAGGCCTCGGGACAAAAGGTTAATTTGACAAAACCAACATGGTCTTTTCTAAGGGTGCCCCAACTACCCGGTGCGAAGACATTGTGAACTGTCTTGGAATTAAAGAGGTCCTGGCGCACGACAAGTACCTCGATCTCCCCACTTTTATTGGCAGGAAAAAGAAAAGGCCCCTTCTCTTTATCAAGGATAGAATCTGCAAGCGATTATCCTCATGGGTGGACCAGCTAGCCTCTTAGGCGGGTAGAGAAGTACTGATCAAGGTGGTTGCCCAAGCAATTCCTACCTATGCAATGAGCGTATTCAAATTACCCAATGATCTATGCTCCTCGATCCAACCCTCAATCAACAATTTTTGGTGGGCCACACACAACATGGCAAAAAAATTCACTGGATCAGTTCAGTGAAACTGCAACTTAAGAAGAAAGATGGGGGCCTAGGTTTCTGAGACCTCGAGGCTTTTAACGACGCATTGTTGGCAAAGCAACTTTGGAGGCTTCTCAAGTTCCCGAACTCCTTGGTTAGTCGTGCCAAATACTTCCCACATACATCCATCTTGTCCGCTAATCTGGGTACGAGACCGTCTTTTACCTGGCGCAGCATACTTAGTGTGCGAGACCTGATCATTAAAGGGTCATGCTGGCTCATTGGTAATGGTTCCAATGTCTTGGCCTAGAACGATCCATGGCTGCCTCGCCCTTTCTCCTACATACCAATCCAATGTTTAGAGGGTGGTAACCCCATGTGGACAGTTGTCGATCTTATCGACTTTAACATGGGTGGCTGGAAATAGGATGACATCAAAACGTCCTTCCTTCCCTATGATGCTGAAGTGATCTTAAGCATCCCTCTTTGTCACACATGGCCATGTGACAAATATGTATGGCACTTCTCCGTGGATGGGGAGATAGTTGTTCACTCCGCCTACCATCTAGCACGTACCCTCAAAGGTTCCCCCACGGCCTTAGCTAACTCGTACCGGTCTCCTAATCTGTGGAAATTGCTTTAGGCCCTTGATGTCCCTCCTCGAATCAAGTCTTTTGGTTGGAAATTGTGTGTTTGTGCCCTAGCCACTTGTGATAATATTGCCAACACATCAAGCATTTCAATATGAGTTGCCAACTATGTCGAGCCCTCGAGGACTCGGCGACCCCCCGCCTTGCTCGAATGCCCTCTGGCCACGGCAATATGGGAAGCAAGCCGCTTTCCATCGGATTTCTGGGACAAGCGCTACTCCTCGATCATGGATTGCCTTCTGTTAGTGCACAAGTCAAGAGGCCATGATGATGTTGCTAATTTCCTGGCAATCCTTGGGAGGTTTGGAACTCCCGTAATCACTTTATTTTTGGCACCCCGGACTGCTCATATGATTGCTTAGCTCAACAGGTCTTAGCATTCGTGCATGGCTTTCGGGAAGCCAAACTCCCCCCCTGAACTTCCCCAAGTTTGCAAACAGTACAATGGGTCCCTCCGCCCACGGGTATATGGAAATTTAACTTTGATGCTGGCCGCCTTGGGGAATGGGGACGTGGCCTTGGCTTCATAGTTCGAGACTCACTTGGAGACGTCGTACTGGCGGGGTCCAGCCAGTCTACCGGGTTCCACGATCTAGAAATTACAGAAGCGAAATCCTGTCTCTTTGGTATCCAGCAAGCATTGTCGGCAGGGTATTCTAGCCTAGTAATAAAAGGCGATTCCCTTTCAGTCATTTCTAAGCTTCATAATAAAGTCGAGCTTAGCTCGGTCTTAGGTTTTTTTCATTTCTGAAATCCTCAAAACTAGTGTTAGTTGTTCTTTTATTGCTTGGAGTTGTATTAAACGGGGTGGAAATAGAGTGGCACATGAGGTCGCTCACCTCCAACCGTATCAGTTCGACCCCCGAATCTGGGTTGAAGAGGTCCCAGCTCCCATCATGGAGCTCACTTCCATAGACATTTGTAACTATTTTAGTGGCGATCTAATACAACTTTACCCCGTTTACTATCCAAAAAAAAAAGAACATGCCCTAAAAATGCCCCCCGCCCCCCCCCCCCCCCCCAAAAAAAAAAAACAGTTATAACCTATAAGCTATAACTGAAGGAACGGTTCATACGTCATATGCTGGAAGTCATTTTACGCGAAGTAGATTCTAAATCTAACCTGGATTTGCCTTCAGCCTAATGTTGAGGTTGAGTGGTTGACCGCACCCATCCATGTCCACATCATAGTTTACCGGGGAATCCATTGTTGAGCCTCCTGAATGTCCATCCTACCCAAAATAACCCCTGAAATTGAGGCTATTGTTAAGCCCAAATTCAACCCAGAAAAGACACATTGTAGATCCCCAAAAACAAGTGCACACTCTTATCAAGCATCCAGCCCAGAAACTACAGTTTAGCCCATGTCCTCCATCAAATGGAGCAAAATTCTTGAGACTCTGTCTCTCTGATGACCTTTCTCTCTCCTCTCTGCCTCCCTTTTTCTCCTTCACAAATTGACCACAAATGTTGAGTGCCCATCATCAAAATCCAGGAAATCAGTCACTGGGAAAGATATAAATCTCTGAAATAAATGATTAGGACTTTGATGGCTTCTCCCATTTGTACTTTCTCACCTTATAGTTCATCTTCTGTAAGAAATACCAAATCAACCATGTATTCCATCCCTTCTTGTTCTTCGTCTTCTACTTCTACTTTACCTTCATGCCTCAAAACACTCAATTTTTGCCTTTCCTCAAGATTTTCTCACATGGGTTTGTGCCATTTCACCGCATGGAGTGGTGTGCGACACATGGGCATCGCAATCTCCCCAAGAACTAAAAAATTAGGTAAGTTTTCTCAGCTGGGTATCTTTCATTTTTCTGGTTTACTTGCGCGATTAATCTGAAATTAGCTGAATTTTGAGCTGCAATTATGTAGGAAAAAGAGCAAAATGTAAAGGGAAAGTTGTTTATGCTTCTTTGTTTGGGGTTGGAGCTCCTGAAGCTCTTGTTATTGGGGTTGTAGCTTTGTTGGTTTTTGGTCCTAAAGGACTTGCAGAGGTTAGTTTGCTTGCTCTTAGCTCATTAATTTTATGTTGAGTGCTCCCACTCTTATGCTTTTATGTTTTTGGTTGCTTTTTGTGTTGTCAAACCATCTTTTTCAGCTGACTTTGATCAATTTAAGTGGTGACATTTCCAGATCCCAGTTAATGATGTTGGAATTGGATGGTAATTGGATACGCGGAAGTGTCTTATTATCCATACCAAGTGATATATCAGGTTGTTTGCTGCTGTTAACTTCGTAACTAGTCAAGTGAACAAACTTCTGAAGTATCCATATGCTTGGATTCTGCTCTTGGCCAACATTAACTCAGCTTGGATCGGGAGGTCAATACGTAGGAATCCTTGCCCCGAACATGTAGCCTGTTGAATCCTGGAAAATTCCTTCATGACGTGAAATCTTTGGCAGAGCTTGGTGTGAAGAATTTAGAATCAAATAGATTCTTCTATAGGAAAGTGAATAACAATAATAATATAATGTTCATTGCATGCTTACTGGCATGCTATGTTCATCGTGTAATATAATCAGGATAATTGCTGAAGGGAAATCCATTTAAAACCAAATACTGTTCACTAGATTTTTGAGGGTATGACTTGCGAGAGATGTTTTACACTACAGCTGCTGACAATATGTGTTGCTTGTCGTACTGCTGAGCTGAATTTCCTTTTGTGGACAGTAACAATGTATTTCGTAAATGCAGGTTGCTCGAAATCTGGGTAAAACCTGGCGTGCATTTCAACCTACGATTAGGGAGCTTCAGGTTTATTGTGATTTACCTTTGTTAGAGTGCTTTTGACTGTTTCACCTTATTGGTATGGTAGATTTATCTACTTACTATTCTCCACATAGGAAGTTTCTAGAGAATTCAAAAGCACTTTGGAGCGGGAGATTAGTCTTGATGACGATCCAAGGTCAGTGAACAAAATGTATGGATCAAACAATGCCAAGTTAACCTCAAGCCAACCGGTTTCCAGCTTTGATGAATCTCAACCTACTCCTGTGGCTGATCCAAGTTAGTATGCTGCTGAAAGTTTTTTTAATAAAATTATAGAGACGAGGGTAACTGCACTTTTGTCGTCAACCATCCTTTTGACCTAGATATTAAGTACTCTCCTTAAAGTGGTATCTTCTCACTACTAATCAGCTATTACTTTGTTTCAATATCCCATCTGGCGACAGCTATTGCTATCTTATCTCTGTGCTTGGACATTGGCTGAGATTGAGTAAGACTGCTGACTGCCATGTTTTGAAACCCAAGCTGTAGTCATAATTCTTGGACTAAGGATAAAGCTATGATGAGGAGTTTGCATGGCTGCGTTGACGTGGTAGAGGGACACTTATAGTTGTCCAGATGGGAGAAGAGTTCGGGCAGTTATGCCACCCACGACCTCAAACAGCTACTTTATGAACCTCTATATAGCTCTGAGCAGCTATGACTTATGTCTCATCCTCACCTCACATCCTGGGAAAAAAATTACAGGGTTGAACAGGATGTGTGTCGCCACCCTAGGTGGGAATCCTTTTTTTTGGGGGGGGGGGGGTCGGGTGACCCATGTGAACTAGAAATACATTCACTTGATAACGCATTGAATTCTACAGCTAAGAGTAGCCTTTCTTTGTATATATTGTTGTCACTGCAGCAGCTAAGTCATGGCTGAAATGCTTCTGTTTGAACGAAATCTTTCATCCATGTCTCTTTCCAGAAGTGCAAAGCATGCAGCTTCTGATGTGTTTCTAATTAATCATTAGTTGGAACAATAACATAACCTTCATAATAGTTAAGAATTTTGCACTATTTGTCATAGAGATTGGGAAGAAAAGTGGGAAAAGGGAGAAACTTAGCGAGAAAGAGGGGAGAAAGCAATTGACATCTCTATGCTCAAATTGATATTTATGCAATAATCAATAATCAATATTCAATAATGGATAATAGATGATAATCACCTAAGACAAATCATCTATTTATAATAGTCTATAGACTTAGAATTCTACCGAGAAACTACATAAACCAAACCTATATAGAATAGAAAACTCAATATTACCTAAATAATCCTAAATATCCTTATTTTGACTTATTTAAAGTAGCCTATAAATAAACCTACGAAAATTACATAAAAATATCAAAATAAGATAACTTTCCAAATATTAAAATAAATCCTAGATTCCTAATATGATACAGAATCATAGATTCCCTTTCTTCTTCATCCACATCATGCTTCCCTAGTTAGAAAAAACTTGTCCTCAAGTGCACAGACCCAACATTGATATGTAAGAAGAGCCACAAGAAAAATTCTTCGAATTTTCTCCATGAGAAGTAACCTCGAGAGAATTGGATGCAGGTGTTTGACAACCAAGAGAGAAGAATCGATGATGTAGTCAATACAATAAACATCCTTATATGTTATTTCATGCTCAATTTCCTTGTTCAAAATCCGACTTTCTGCATCGTAGGTTGCTTGAGCTTTTATCGCTGTAATAGAACTCTTAACTTCAGTAGCTTCTGTAGTACCTTCGGTCCTTCAGTAACCTATGATAGAATTGTCAAAAACTGAATCAGCAAGTTTTTCTTTTGTTTTGCCATGTACTACTAGCACCTTTTCAGCACTATCGGATTGAGTTTTAGTACTCAACCAGTTTTTGCTATTTACTTTATTAAGCGATTCTCTGAGTTCATTCCACCTAGCCTCCATTCTTTTGCCAAATTCTAAAATATCTTCCACTGTTCCTTTCTGTGATTCTTCCATTTTTCTGTTGAGTTCTAGTTTTCATTCGCTTGCTACTATAATTTTGATGTTAAAAGGACTCTTAGTACCTCAATTAAGCCTTTGCATAGTAAGCTCAGATTTAGTTATGACTTCCTCCTCTTTCTCATTGCTCTGAAGTTGTGTAAGCAGACTAGCACCACCAGGGTACCTTCCACCAAGATCATAGGAAGCAACCCCATGTGTTTTTTTTTAGATTTCAAAGCTGCAGAGACTAAATTAGCTTCATAGGCTCGACAACCAGGAAGGTTTCTAGAGTGCGCGGGCCATAATTCTAATTCACAGCAATCATCATATATATACCTTCCTTGAAGTTCATGAAAAGCTCTTTTTGCATCTCTCCTTGAGCAAAATTTGACACAAGCATGAAAATCAGCTGATTGCTTATATTTCACTACCTCTTCCACATATCGATACAGTGAAAACACTTTATAAAGAATCCTCTTTGTTATCGGATATAATTTATGATGAATAATCACATAAGCGAACATTCTAGGTCGTAATCATCCATGCTTGTACATGAAGCAGAGTTACAATCATGCAGTATCAGCACATGGTCTAGCATGGAATAGCGCAACAAGCATGAGCAATGTAGTAGCTAATACCAGCTACAATCAGGAAATAATCCAGAGTTCTAGAACGATTTTCAGGCAGATCTGATTGTTTTTTTCCGTCCCGGGGTCAAAGATCAAAGCTTTTGGGGATAAAAATCTGCAGTAAGTAGAACATATGGTTGGAGACAAGGTAGTGAGTGATGGCAGCTGACAGGTTATGGTGGCTGTGTTAAGGCAAGGGCGAGGGTTTGAAGGCTTGAAACAACAACTTTTTTTTTTCCAATTATTTCAAACCATGGGTTGGCTAGGGATTGAGAACTAGCTCTGATACTAAGTTGACAGAGATCGGGTAAAGAAAAGGGAAGAAGGGAGAAATTTAGGGAGAAGGAGGGAAGAAAGGGATTGGCATCTCTGTGCTCAAATTAACATTTATTTAATAATCAATAATAGATAATAGATAATAATCATCTAAGACAAATTATCTATTTATAATAGTCCATAGACTTAGAATTCTACTAGGAAACTACCTAAACCAAACCTATATAGAACAAGAAACTCAATATTACCCAAATACCCCTAAATGTCCTTATTTTAACTTATCTAAAATAGCCTATAAATAAACCTATGAAAATTGCATAAAATATCAAAATACGATAAGTTTCCAAATATTAAAATAAATCCTAGATTCATAATATTAGATAGATTCCCTTTCTTTTTCATCCCCATCAATTTGTTTTAGTTCACTAGCCTTGTGTAACTCAAACTGTCATAATTCATACAATCACGGGCATTCAAATTATTTGACAATTATTAACTTGTCAATGTTCTGATCCTCATGGGGACATTTCTCTCTCTCATTGTAGATGGTGCTCCACCGAACAATGCATATTCTAGTGAGGAGTTCTTAAAGATAACAGAGGAGCAACTAAAAGCATCTGCTGGGGCTGTAGCACAGGATGTTGCATCCTCTCCATCAGAAAACCAGATTGAAACCAGTAGTAAGCCTCGAGGTTTGTCATTCCCAACTTCCCAGTATGTTCTTTTCCTAGGAAAATGTTCCTTCTATCTATCCATTTTGTTTGACTAGCCTGGTCTTTCAATGTAGATGGAGCTTCACCTGTCGTGTATTCTAGTGAAGAGTACTTGAAGATTACAGAGCAGCAACTCAAAGCATCTGCAGCTGAACAACAGAATGCCTCATCCTCCCAAGCAGAAAACCAGATTGAAATTGAGAGTCAACCGCAAGGTTGGAGTTTTTTCTTTTCCTTGTGATTAAAGGGGTGCTGCACTGATTAGAGTACACCCACCTCTAAGCTTGAGTTCAGGGGTTGAATTCTCACATAGAATAATGATCGGGGGGGGGGGGGGGGGGGGGGGGGGGGGGGGGGGGGGGGG